>VXBZ01008505.1:116583-139492 GCA_013399135.1 Heliornis fulica
GAGGGGGACGATCCGCGGCAGCGCGGGGAGAAGGGCTCGGCCGGCGGAGCGGCCCCGCCGTGTGGGGGAGAGGAGCCCGGCTGAGAGCAACGCGGTCGGCCCGTCCCCAGGTTGGAGGTCACCCGGGGCGGGGGATGGGGAACGGGACGTGCCGGTGTGTCCCTCCGGCCCTGCCCGCGCGTTGTGTGTTTGCGGTACTCGGTGAAACCGTCTCGGTGTGTGCCGGCCAAACCCAGGCGGCCGAGCCGCTTCGTTACACTTTGCAGTTAAGTTCTGGCCTGAAAGCGTGCTCAGCAAGCGGCGGGGTTAATTAAGGAATGACGGAGGGAGACAGGCTGATTGCGCCTGGTGTGTTTGGCTGAAGCGTGGCCGTGTTTTACGCGTATGTCGACCACGTTCTGCAGCTCTAAAACGCGCAGGGAACCACCTTTTCTTTTTTAAACTCCGGTCTGGCCTTAAATGTTACCTGATGTGCACCAGGATTAAAAAGAATATCAAACCGTCCAGAATACAGAATGACGGGCATTAAGGGTTTGGCTTTACAGTATTGAGCTTGAAGAGTTGGGTACTCTTGAACTCTGCGGCAGTGAACTGGAGCCGCAGCCTGGAGCTGTGAGCAGCCAACCACCTGTGAGGCCGAGTGCGGTGAGCAGAGATGAGCTTGTGAGATGGAGGTGGCCTCTCTGAGCAGGAGATGTGCTAGGCAGGTTCTGGAGCTTGCAGCTGTGACATGGAGCCGTTGTGGATGGGCTTGGGCTGCTCAGAGGGAGCTGGAGCAGAAAAGCCTGGCAGCAACCATCTGCCATTTGGTGAATCCCTTGAAAGCCCAAATTTTACTTTCTTCAGTATCTTTGATCTCTTTTCTCTTCTGCTGGTAGTGCTGCATGTAAGTTTCTGTGATCCTCATTCAGGAAGCATTGATAGTGTTTAATTTTGAGCTTCTGAAGGACGATTCGGACTTTCTGAAGGTGCCTTTTCGCTGCCAGGACAGGGAACTTGAGCTCTTGACCAGGCATTCTGAAACGTGGTGGTCAGTTGCTAGAAAGCAAGCAGCATGTTTTATATTGGGATCTTTGGGCTTGCCTGAAAAATAAGAACCAGGTTGTGTTAGAAGTCCTGAAGCTTTTGGGAGCATTTGCTGTAGCTGTCGACGTTGTATTTTAGACTGGAGTGTCCGTGTGGTGATTGTGAATTGATTCCTTCACATGGTGAAATTTTGTTTTCCTTTAATATGTTTTACCTCAGAGATCTTGCTGTGGTGAGGGAACGGTGCAAGGCTCATGCTGTTTCTCATGCTTTAATGTTTGGGGTAGGTCTTGTTTTCCACTCGCAGCCAGGATCAGCGTGGTGTTAGCAGTCGATAGTTAAGGTGCACATATTAAAGGCCTTGTGAAAAAGGTAATTGATAATGGCTTGCTGTGCCTGCACGGGGTTTTGGTCAGTTCCTAATTCATTATATTAGTGATTTATTGGGGGAAATGAAAATCTCTGCTTTTCAGGTGGGTGAAACACAGACTTAATTGTTGCCAGTGCTGTTTCCTAGCTAGAAAACCAGGACTGTGTGAAGCAATGAGTGTTGCTGGCCCTCTGAGGTTTTTATAGCAGGTGAGGCTTCCTGCTCCCCTTTAGCTGATAACCCCACAAACTGTCACTGCTCACACAGCAGCAAGGGACACCAGTAACACAGGTGAGGGTGGCACCAACATCCTGTGGCACAACTGTGCTGGTAAATGAGGTGCTGCCTGTTCTGGGGTGCTGGTACCAGCTGATGAACTGAACATGCTCCATGGTAGTGACTCTTGTGACTGTTAATGTGTGTTTTGAGAGTTGCCCAGGATGGTACTGGACCATTGTGAGGTGACATCACATATTCCAAAGGTGTTCTGCATGTTGCTTTTGCTTTAACACCAGCTTTCTCTCCTATGGAGTGCTTTTGCAGCCTGGATAAGCTTTGAAGAGGTGATGAATAACTATGCTGGCACGTGTCTGTGCCTGCTGCAGGTGCCTGGTTCCCTACCTGTTGTGTCCCCAGCCACCAAGGGCCTTCTCATTGCCATCTGCCCATAGGTTTGCTGGCCTTTGGGTTTATGTCTCCCTGTGCTTACATTTCCACTTTTGGAAAATGTTTTGGATCTGACTTCACAAGTTTTGTTAAATTCTCTTCTGGATTTTTCACTTGGATTCCCCTTTAGGGAGTCAGTCTGCTCTGGGAAATCAGTTATAAGCACAGTGTTAGGATTTTGACTGTGGGATAATTTAAATTAATATAGAAATAGAAGACTTTGAAGAGTACTTTCATTTCTGTTGGCTCAATTGAACCTGTTAAGTGTAATTTAGACCGCTAGAATAATAAATATTCTTAGCCATTGAGACAGATACTTCAATAGTCAATTTTGGGGAATTGTAGAGGGAGAATCTTTGATCCACATTTGCCAAAAGTAACATAAGCTAGAGAGCAGCTCTGCTGAGGAGGACAGCTTTGTCAGCTTGTGGCCACCAGCGAGTGTTCCTAACCTTTGTAACTCTGTAAAGCTTTAACCTCATCATGAAAGTTCCCGATAGCGGCTGGGAGGATTGTTCTGCAGCCAGTCAAAGAGGCTCAATATTTGTCAGCCTCAGTTAAATAAGCAAGAACTGATATTTTGGCCGCCTTCAGAAGAGCCGCTTGCCAGAGTGGCATGGTGCTGCTCCTGGGGCACAGCACACTGCATTTTTAGAAAGCTTATGTAAATTAGGGACTTTTTATCCTCTCTGAGTCCGGGGTGTCTCGCTATTAAGATGCATGACATCAGGGTTGGGTCTTGCAGAATTGTGTGCTATGTCATTAAGTGTTTGGAGACCAAAAGGGAAGTAGCCCACGCTCTGTTTCAGGTGTTGTATTAAGAGGTCCATTCATCACTTTATCAGCCTCAGTCTATTTCGTTTCTTAGCACTTTTCACTTGGGCCTGTGGTTTGTGAACTTCCATGTTACCACGTGTCTTGGCACTTGCTGAAGTGAGTAACAGTCATCTGCCATGCCCAGAGTTGCATTTTTACTTCTGATCCCCTCCAGAAGTGCAGTAATCTCTATATGTGTTTCAGTTTCACTTTATTGTACTTATTCCTTAAAATGACTTCCACCTGAGCTGAATGCTGACCTCAAAGACGTAAGGTAGTGAGGTGGTGTTTTGTTATGAAGTAATAATAATCTCCTGGATCCATCTTGTCCCGTGATGAAAAGGAAATCCAAGGCAATGGGATCTGCTGGTCTGCAGTTCTGGAGCAGGTGCCCACGCTGACGGGTCTGCTGGGCACTGGGGTGACTGGTGGCTGAGCAGAGGTCAGTTCTGAACATGCTGTTTACATGGGCAGGGAGAGTACGTGGGTGCAACAGGTTACTGGGCTCTTCTTAGAGAACAACCTCTCTGAAAACTTGAAAGGGAAACATTGATGTGTCCTTTCACCCTGAACTATTTCTAGTTTTTCTTTCTTACATTCTGCTGCTAAGATTAATGAAAGGGGGGAATACTGCTTTGCTCTGTGGGTTAAATCAGTGGAGTGGGGGGAATTTTGAATCCCAAGTTTGGCCTTGTAAAAATTGTGATCTTTTGTTTTCAATCTCTGATTGTCGTGAATATCTGCAGTGTTTGGGGGGGGGTTGTTACTGAATTTAGGCTTGTCCTTGCAGCAAATGGCTTTAGAACTAGGTGTGACCTTGGCAGAGGAATTATCTCTAAAGCTGTTGCAACTGCTTCCTTATCCTTTTGCTTTATGTTTGAGGCCTGGTAGTAAGCCACTCCTTGATTTCAGAATCCAGGAGGCTGGCCTCTGAAATATCAAACTTCCTTATTTGTGAGTCTGTGAGATGGGAGCGAGGTTTAGTACCTTTCACCTTCTAAATCCAATCAGATGGCACAAGTGGGCTGTTGTTCAACATCTGAAGGAACCTGTCTGGGGGAAACAGTGTTAGGTGCTTGTAGGGTGTTTTAGGAGAAGATTTGCAACAGCCTAATTTTCTTGTCAGTGTGGAAGGAATTAGTTCTGTCATGCTAGAGTGGAATGTTTGTCCTGTGTGCTCCTGTTGGATTATTGACTCCTTTTGGAAATGTCTTTGAGCTTCTCGGAATGGGACTTTGGAAGGTGCCATCTTTTGCTGTAGAAATAAGTGTTTATCTCCCAGGTTGGAGTCCAGCAGTTTCACTCATCTGCCTCATTGTTTACCTTCAGTCTGATTATGGTCCTTGCTGCCCAGTGTCAAAGTGAGATGATCCTGTTCCCACCCTGACCCCATCCCAGTGCATGTTTGTCTTGGCACTTCAGAAACTTCTAATCTCCTTGGTTACAGGTTTAAGGAAATCATTAGCATACCTTGATGTGTGTGAGATATAGGGAAACTCATGGGGAGCTCGGGTAGTACTCAGGTAAGTTCACGAGGAATCCTGGCATAGCATAGGTGATGCTTGGTTAGTATAGATGTCACTAATTCAGTAAGTCATTAGTTTCTTCTCCTTGAAATATGTTTTTTTACCTTCCTTTCTAGGAAGGGGTCTGGAGGAGGGAAAATTTCCCTTTCTGGTGAAAGGGGACTGGAGCATTATGACAGTCAAGTCTTTAAAAGCTTATGAGTTACCAGAGTCCTTGACGGCTAGCCGCTTCCTCTGCTGATGTTGTCGGATGTCAATAAAGAGAGGTTGAAGGCAACACTTCTAATGGAGGTAGAAATGAAATACTTGGAAAATACCAAGGATTTTCCTGTTTTGATTGCTGAAAAATCACATAGATGCTTAATAGCTGGTTAGACACTTGAGATACGGAACTCTCTAGAAAATCACTAAATTCACCTATATTTTCTGGCTTGACTTCTAAAGTACCTTTGGATTCCTTCTCCTAATAAAAATGTTCTGGTCTCTTCAGCAGGTGACATCGAAAGGTGCTGGCTTAAACCCCAACGCAAAAGTGTGGCAAGAAGCACCCCAAGGGAGTGGTGAGGCTGCGCCGCCGACAAATGGCACAGAGCACACGGAGCACTCGTGGCAAGAGACAGCGGCTGCGCAGGGCACTCACAGCGAGGGTGAGATGTCACAGGCCTGTGTTAAACGTGTGACGTGTGCTCGGGGCTCTCTAAGGGCTCAGTGGGCAGAAACCTCTTGCACTCGTCCTGGAGCTTATTAGTGCTGGTATAGCAACAAGTGTGACGTGGATATGGGAGAGCAGCAGACAGTTTATACAGGTTATAGGGCTGATCAGTGAGCTTTGGTTTAGAGATTCAAGGTGTCCCAAGCTGTGCTAGGACAGGAAGCAGGATCCAGGGGGCCTGGTGATGACCAAGTAACGCGCTAAGAGGGAAGCGATGCTAAACGTGTAGAAATGGGTTCATGACTTGTTCACCGTTGCTGCACTTTAGTACATTCGACCCTGTGAACAGGAAGATGAGATCTGAGGGCCCCCTGTGATCCTGGAAGTCAGATCTCTGAGGTGCTAGCTAGAACAGTAGTGTTTGTATAGGAGTAGAAACTAACAAAGCATATATGGTTAGCTCCTTTCAGTTTCCTCTGTATTCCATTTCTCCTCATTTTCCATCTTACCTCATGGTCAGTCCTGTCTGTCATTCAGAACTAAATATTCAAATGCTTTAACTCTTGTGATTTGGCTGAAAGTCAGCATCAAAGCAACTGTATAGCTGAGGTTACTCAAAATGCAGCAGAGGCCTGTTATGCAGGAAGCAGGAGATTCCCAGGAAAGAGGTTGAGGAAAAGTTAGGGGTAAAGAAGGGAGGGTTCAGTTTGTGTGGCCCTGTCAAAAGTTTCTGGTAAGTCAGCAGAAGTGAAGAGAGAGTAGTGAGTTTGTGCATTGGCTGAGAGAAATTCTTTTGTCTCTACACAACAGCATGAAGCAATCACAGCAGCATTAGGCTGCTGGAAAATTAAAGGCAATTTTTCTGAATTTGGTATTCTTGCTTTTAAGCAGTTTCTAATGTGAGTAGCTGAATTGCATCTCAGAGTATGTTTTTGTGGATTCATTGGTAATGTGAAGATCTTGCAGAACAGTCTTATTTCTTTGGAACAATTTCCTTTGCCTGACTGTTAGATTAAACTGAAATTGGGCTTGTTTCCATCTCTTGGGTGGCTGCAGGGGAGTCTAAGCAGAGGTGTCTTGATTTATGGGTTGGCCAGTGTCAATGTCATTCCACTGTGATCGATAACAGTCAGTGGATGCTCTCAAGTCCATAGAAATAAGACTCACTTAATGAGTTGATGTAAGCTAGTTCAGTGCTTTGTTCTTAGGAAACTTGTTTAAATATTTTACATTTCAGGTGGAAAGCCTGTTTTGTAAATCACCTCTGCTGCTTTTGGGGATCTTGCAGTATTATGGTCCTGTTATTTACTTATCCCCAAGACTCGGGAGCAAGCCAGGAGATGTTTCTGAAATTGGGGAGGTAGAAAGTGCTACCCAGTATAAAGTAGACTCTGAGAGTCTAAGAAATGGAGTAAGTCTAGAGCATTTAGAGCATTCTTGAGTATTCATTTTAATGTTGGTAGCCAAACTTTTTCAAACTGACAATCTTCTGAGCCTTACAGTAGATTTTCTGTTGGCATCGTGTTCCTTTGCCAGGTAACCTAGAGATTCCAGAGGACAGCTGCAAGCAGTATGAGGTGATGTATTCCCCGTCTTGTGAAGCCCCAAGAAATGGCACAGGAGTTGATGAAGCATCTGCAAATGGCATTGTCCTAGCAAGTGAAGATCTGGGTTACCAAATCTATGAAGTGTCTGGTGAGTATTTGGGTTAGAATGTCATGGTCAGTGTCTGCAGCCCTCTGAAGCCTGCTGCAGTCATGTGACTTGTAAATCCCCAGTGGAAGCTTTGCAGTGCTACTTGTGGTGTGTATTTGGGACGATCCCCAGTGCTTGGCCAAGTCAGCTTGAGAATGTGTGGTCTGGTGGTCTGTAGGCATGTCTCAGCATATCCTCTAAGGATTCATTTGTTGTACAGTAAGATGTGTTCTTGCATTGCATTCTTACCACAAAACAGATCTGATGGTGAATCTGGTAACTTGTAGGTGAAGGCAGCTCCACCGTGTCCACAGAAGACATTAGAGAATGTTTGAAAAAACAGCTCGAGTTCTGCTTTTCACGGTACGGTACAGTGAACTCAACTTTGGGCAAAGCCTTTATTGGAGTCATTAAAAAAAACTTCACTTTTTTGGCTTGATATGTGCTGTGATCTTCATCAAAACATTATCTGTGAGAGAGAGTTGGTTGCCATATGAAAGCTGTAGAAACCCCATGGTAGCAGCTGTTTGAGTTGTGTTCGAGTATCCATGAGGACTGAGTATGACTTCTGTGCTTCGCACTTGTAAGATGTTGAGAAAATGTAGCTGTGTATTACCAGAAGAGGTCACTTTGTCAAGATCCTTTTTGCAGACTAACACACAGAGCTCTGTAACATTCATTAAGGATTTTAATTGTCTTGTGCTGCTTTGTGTTGATCTGCTAGGAATTTTTTTTTCCCCGTGAGAAGAAAATCTGAATATGTTTTGGCTGGAGTTAGCTGTGAGTGGTATGGCTGGATATTTAACCTTGCATTATCCTGTTGCTTTGAGGCTTCTGCAAGTAATGTTTAGAATTTTTAGAAAATAATGAACTTGTGTGTTTTTAGTGAGAATCTTTCAAAGGATCTGTACTTGATGTCTCAAATGGACAGCGATCAGTTTGTTCCAATATGGACGATTGCCAACATGGAAGGTATTAAGAAGCTGACAACGGATATGGACCTTATTCTTGAAGTTTTGAGATGTAAGTCTGGGTGTTTGGTGTCTGTGTTGGAACAAAGAATCCTTCCTTGCTTTAGAGAAATCTTTTAGTCTCTTAGCCAGTCATGGTTCTCATAAGTGGTGCCGGGAACCTCGTCCTGCAGATGTTTGAATAAGTACCTGTTCCAGACTGAATTCTAATTATGCTTTATAATTATCTCCCTCACTCTGCTACTCTTAAGATACTGCTAGGAGTGGAAGTCTTACTCTGGGTGTATACCTCATCTTCTGATTCAGTCAGAAGTTTACTAGAAATTGTAAAGCCAAAATAAAAAAGTAAGCTGGAGTTCTGGCAGGCTGTCCTGTGCTGGTCCTGCACATGGCTTCTTGTGGAAACAGTTGTAACCCAGCTGTTCAAGTTGAATGAAGATTGGATTCCTTCCACTTCTTGAACTTCTAGGGCTTTGTCTAGAAATGTTTTTATATCCTCTTGAATTTGAGTTGGGAGTGAATTGAACTTGGGAGTCAGCTTTTCAGCTACCTGAGCTCAAGTAGTGGAGGCAGCATCAGTCAAACAGCCGAACCCCACTGAAGATCTGACAGGCTGTAGCTGCTAAAGCAGTTCTTTGCCCTGAAGTCAGGAAATCTGGTTTCTGAAGCAGTCTGTCTCAGTTCTTTGTTATGAGTTGGAAAATGGAATTTAGTGCAGCTGGGAGGTTTTGTAGTATGTAATGTCCAGTGTTAAGCCAACTTCTGTACTTTAATTTTAGCTTCTCCTATGGTACAAGTGGATGAGAGAGGGGAGAAAGTAAGACCAAACCACAAACGATGTATTATCATCCTCCGTGAGATCCCTGAAACAACACCTATAGAGGTAAATAAATAGAAAAGAAAGGAATAAAAGCCTGTTGATGATTTTGGAAGGGTATCTTCATCAGTGCTTGAAGCAGCAACAGAAAGTGTTGCTTAAAAGGTCAGCTGGCATTTAATTTGACACAGACATTTTCCTCGCAAACAGATTGTTTTTTCTGCCTGGATGTATTGTCAAAAAAGCCAGAGGAAAAAACAGCATTGATGTCCTTTCCCATTATATACAGATGTACTAAAATGCTTTTAAGTAAATCTTTTTTTCTGCTAGAATTCAAGTTAACTAGGCTTTTCTGGAGGGAAGTTAGAACTGGTGTCTTTCCAGATCCAAAGTAAAATGAGTCTGGGGCATAGCTTGGAATTCAGGCTGAATTATTGTCACAGTGGTAACTTTACTTGAAGTCAGACGGTTGTTTTGGCAGCAAGAAATGCTACTAAACATTTCTCATTCATTGTGACCCAGTGTGAGCTGAGCTCATTATGTTCAGAGAAGGGAGGATAATAAAATTCCTACTGATATTTGGCTAACAGAATTATTTAGTTCTTTGTTTTTTGAAGTTGTAACACAGGGTGTTTGTCTACTTGCATTTTTAATTAGTTCTTTCAGTGCAAACGCTGAACAGCTGCTTTGCCCTCTCTTTAAAATCTGATTATTGCAAAGCTGTCAGGTTGCCTTGATTTAGAAATAGTTCTTAGAATCATTCTTGCCTAGATGACTCTTCTGATCTAAAGCCATGTTTCTGCTACCTCTTTCATGCAGAAGTATCTCTGTAGTCGTCTTCATTTTCTTACCAGATGGGTCTGGTGCTTTTAATTTGGGGAGCTCGGTAGGCTGGGCTGGTATTTTTGGGTTCAGAAACAAGTTAAAGGATAATGTGGTGTCTTGCAGACCTGTCAAGGGAATAAAAGAACATCCCTGATCAAGGCAAAATTGCAGCAGAGGATCTAGAGTGTAAACTGTGTTTGGTTTAGTGTTCAATTTAAACCTTAGAGCTAAATCCCCTTAACTGCTGGGTTCTTCTCTCCCCTAGGAGGTTAAGGCACTGTTTAAAAATGAAAACTGCCCCAAAGTGATAAGCTGTGAGTTTGCTCACAACAACAACTGGTACGTTACATTCCAGTCAGATACAGATGCACAACAGGTAAGGCTGCCTTCATCTGTTAATGACATCTTGATTTCCTTATTAGTGCTTCCCCTGCTCAAGAGAATTATTGCATGCATGCTTCCTGTAGGTCAAGCAATGGTTATTTACTGATATCCCACTTTGGCTATTTTAACAGATTATTGGTAAATTTCTAGCTAATAGAGCAGAAAGTTGGGAGATTGGAGGGTTATAATTCCCTTGTCTGCCTCTTGCCTCAGTACTTTAGCCACAGCTGGCACCCAGTATCTTGAATTTGAGTGTTAATGAATTTATCTGGGCTGGCAGAGAAGTGTGTTGCTACATATTGATGCTAAGTCACCTAACACCTTTTGAGAAGCACCAGTTATCTGGGTATTAGAATGTTTTTTGGTTTTTTTCATGTACCTGCAGGCGTTTAAATACTTAAGGGAAGAAGTGAAAACCTTTCAGGGCAAGCCAGTAATGGTAAGTCTGCTTTAGATGGGATTTCTGTTTGAATCAAATTCTCTGTTGTTTCTGTCTGAATGATTGTGCACAGTTTTGGGGAGTAGAAACTCTGGAATTAGCGATGGGGGAGTTCCTAGCACCTGCTCTGCAGGCTGTTAACCTGAAGGAGGTCATGGGCAGCCTGAAAAATTACAGTTCAGTGCTTGCTGGTTATTCACAGTGCTGTGTCCCATGAGGTGTGGAATACATTCCTGTTTCATCTTCCCTTCTCTGCTTTCCTCAGAATCTGGGGCTGCAGAGCTCACGAGAGAGACTCTTGCCATCCTGAGTCTCTAGCTTGTAGCTGCTCCACAAATAAGGCTGAGGCAAGCTGTTTGCACTGTGAGAGGAACTGTCAGAATTGGAGTCTGGACAGTTACTGCTGTGGGGAGCAGTGTTTACCTCAACTGTGACAGATCCTCTAGCTAAGGCAGCGTGGATCCCTTTCCTTTTAGCATGTTGTAAGAATGAAATACATACTGATTTTTATCAGAGTCCATATTTGTGAGCACTAATCAACCTCCTTCCTCTTCACCTCCCTTCTGTTAAAATTGCATTAGGCAAGAAAAATTTCATGTTCTGCTTCTCCTTTTCTCCCAACTAATGTATGGAATGTGATCTGGTATCTTGCAGGCAAGGATAAAAGCCATCAACACATTTTTTGCTAAGAATGGTTACCGGGTAGTGGATTCCAGTGTCTATCCTCAGCCAGTTCAAACACAAGCACAGTTTGCCTCACCACTGTTTATGCAGCCTGTATATAGTCCTCAGCAGTACTCTATTTACAGCATCGTGCCTCAGACGTGGTCTCCAAATCCTGCACCTTACTTTGAAACACCACTGGTAAGTGAACCTGGTGAAAATGAGATAAAACTAGCCCAAAACATCAGGAGTTAGCTGGGTTAAGAGATAGTAGAGATCTAGTTGGATCACTGTTTTATGATACTTGCTGTTACATCGTGGGTCTGGTAAAGCAAGGTGGTCAGAGCACGTCTTGCTGCTCTCTGCCATTTATTTCAAGAAATTTCAGTGTGAAGTTCTGTTACCCAGCAGCTGGTGTTACCAGCAGAGCTTTGTAGCCCTTCCAGGAACAGGAGGACTCTGATGCTGAGGTGCAGACTGCTAACCTGCTGGGGTTTCTGCTTTAGGAGTAAGTTCACAGCCTAGGAGACGAGGTGGCCTAGTGTAAAAGCACAAACACACTGGATGAATAATTGCTGAAGCTGGTCTTGTAAAACCACGAGCATTTTCCTTTCTGGTTCAGCCACTGAGACTGTTCTGTCTGTTGCAGGCCCCCTTTCCCAATGGTGGATTTGTGAATGGCTTTAACACGCCAGGATCCTATAAAACAAATGCTGCTTCTTTGAGTATAGGTCGCCCATTCCATAGAAATCGGTAAGTTAGTGCTGTCAGTTGTTTGCTCTCTGAAATCCTACAGCACTGAGATCCTGAGGTGTTCCTTGCACCTGTAGAATGCACTGCCTTCTGATGGGACTGGGTTATGTGTTTTCTCATGTATCTATGATTTCTTCAACTTCATAAAACCTCTTCATAAAATAAAATCAAGGTGGCAGCTTAAGATCCTAAAACACTGGATGTATGTGCTGGTGCAAGCAAAGGTAACTCCTTGAAAAGCCTCAGAGGCATTTCTGCAGACAAATAAATAACTTCCTCTTAAGGTAATACTTCTAATTATGTTTGTTATACACAGATTATAAACTCCTGCAAGCACAAAGGTTCCTGTTGAGTGATTAGTCTTGCAGAAAGCCATTCAGTTTATACAGCTGAGAGTTGCATGTCCTGCCTGCTGTACACCAAAACTGCTTGATGCTGAGTCTGCTACTATAATTTATTTGCTCTATCCCCATCTTTCCTGATAACCACAAGGAATCAGCTCAGATGCAAACACTGAGGAGGAGGGAAGCAGCTTTGTATTTGCTGGAACCGTGCTCTGTAAATACAATGGAGTAGTAACCTGTTTGTGTGGGTGGAAACTGGTTTATTTGTGAGCTCCTTCGCTGTATCCAGCATGCAGGCTGGGAGCAGGGGAATTGCTCTTTATACCATTTGAGAAATGGGTTGACATCTGCCAGTACCCTAAGTGGTTTTGTCACTTGTGCCTGTTGACTGAAGGAGAGCTTCAGAGACTCAGCAGAGCCTTGATACAGGCTGTGAAACTGGTGTCATGACTTGGAAAACGGGGCAGCTGCTTCAGTTACAGCTGCTCCCAGTGAAGATCTTTGTTAAAAAGGGGGGGTGGTATTTTTACCTAAAATTGTGCTCAAACTTAAACCTTGTGAAACTTATGTGCATTGATCCTCTTGGAAATGTGGATGGTGAAATGACAACAAGAGTTTTATGTACCCAAATGTTGACAGCGTGACATGCCCACAAGTTCACTGCTGCCTTGTAGTTCACACCAGTACAAACCTTGAGATGTTTAACATCTTCTGGTGATGTTAAGATTTGATTTGTAAAACTTGAGTCATTGTGAAGTTACAGCTTTAGGGTCGAGTGTGTACAGGTTCTGCTGGTGTGTCTTGGTTGTCTTATCTTTCCTGCCAGTCTTGCTCAGCCTTTGTGCTAGTACAAAGCTCTGCTCTTGTCATGCCCTGGCAGCAGACATGAGTTAGCAGGGCTCCTTTGCCATCAGGAGACTTCTGGGGTGACAGTTTGGCCCAGTGATGATCAAGTATCGCGCTAAGAGAGAACAGGTCCAACAGTCGACTGTCTGGGCAGCCTGCACTTCATGCTTTTCCTTCTTTTTGCTCTCAACTCTTCTCTCACTTGTTTTTTATTTTTTTTTCACTTTTTCTTTTCTTTTTCTCCCTTATCTGTCCTTGTCTTTTCTGCTTTGCTCTTCTGCCCAGACAAGATTGTGGCCTTCTCCATGACGGGTAAGATTATGAGATCTGAGGGCTGAAAAATGACTCAAATCTTCCATTTTAAAAACAAATTGAACAGAACAGCAGAATTTAGTGTACTTACACACACTTACCCCCTCTGGTCTTTGCTGATGGGAAACATAACCTTAATTGGGGCCTTTAAATCTGGTGCCTAATGCTTCATGAAACTGTGAAGTATGAATCTTTCCTTAACATATCTTTGAATGAGCTCCTCTGCAGTTCATTTGGAGAGGTTCATCCAGCTGTGGCTTTTGGGTGTCTGTCCTGGCTCATTTAACAAGATTTGTTTTGTCATGCAGGCAGTTAATAGTTAAGTATTGGATTTTTCTCTGTAGCTAAACATTTGTTTAAGCCTGCTGTGTTTATTTTGCCCTAATTTGTTGCAACATCCTTGTGGGAAAGGAAGATTGAATCTCTGTAACACAGAATCCTCTGATATTTTTCTATCCAGCCATCTAAAAGGTAACTTAAAATTTATTTGGTGACACACATTAATTTGCCTGCTCAAAATTGGGCTTCTGAGAGATGATTTTTGTTCTGCTTTCTGGTTACATATGAAATGCTGCAGAACTTGCACTAATAGCACAGGACAAAGGCTGAACAGAGGGAGGAATCTGCTGCTGCTACAGCCGTGTCATTCGCTGCTGTTCTGTTCTAGTGGCAACAACCCATAGCTTGTCACTTGTTGAATTCTCTTGTTTTGCCACCTTTTCCTCCCAGCTTATGTTCTCTGGCTGAGTGGAAAAGAGCAAGTTGATTGCTGGAAGCTAGAAATAAACTTGTTCTGTCGTGCAGTCTGGAGTCTGGTGGCATCTACAACATACCTTTCCCTTCTCACGTAGCTTAGAGAAACCAAATGCTGTGTGGTTTATGGTCTGTTGAAAGAAAGGCCCCTTTTTCAGGCTGCTCCTTGATTACTCTGTAAGAGATCATGTAGTTAACTTCTCCCCCTGGACAGGAATTGTACTTTGGCTGGCAGTGGGAGAATTTCTTCTGATTGTGTGGAATATTATCATGAGATTATTTAAAACTAATAAGCATGCAAAAATCCCCCTTCTGCCCTTAACTTATGAGATGTGGGGGGTTGACCAGAGGAGAAAGAGATAGTTTAAGGTCCTTGTCTCACTTGCTGAAACTGGTTGGTGCTGTGTGGAAAGGACAAGTGAGGTCTTGGGTGATTCTGTGTTTAAGACCTGGAGCCTTAACTTGTAGGAACTCGGTGTGCACAGCTGCATCTCCATTCAGAGGAAATACAGCTTTAATGCTGAGTAATGAATAGCTGGGTCTGGGGCATTGTGAGCTGCAGAGCTGGTGTCATGGGACAGAGGGACTTGGGATCTGGCTTTCCATGCTGTTGGGGAAGTGGGCTCTCAGCTACACTAGCCTTACATCCCCGGTCCTCTTCAGTCTGCTCGTTGTCTCCTACTCCTGGCTTCTTGTTTCAGTTCAGGTTTTTTGCTTGTGGCCCCATGAGTTTGTTCCTCAGGCTGAGCTTGGTTCTCCAGATCACTTTCCAATGCCCTGTGCCCATGCCACAGGCCCAGGCAGGGAACAGTCCTTCTGGGGGTTCTCCTGGCTGCCCTGCCAGCCTAAGGCTTGGGGTGGGTTTTGTTCATTGAGGTTTTGGGAGGGGGTTTCCTCCCCCTTTGCTACTTGTTGGGCAGTGATCTTAAAGTTTTACTCAAAATGGCAACATTTGACAGGAGGGGAGGTTGTAAGAAAACTGTATAAAAAGGAATAGGTGGAGATAAGAACAATTTCCTTGTTCTTGGCGATTGTGTGTAGGAAATGGCTTCTCTGATGGACTCCCTGTACTTACTGACCTCCTACTTCCCTGTCAGCTCTGAATTAGCTGTAGTTGGCGGTAGTTTTGCATGTTGTTCTCTGAAGTCTGGCATGCACAGCTCCTGCTCTGTGTCCTGCAGTGTGAAGCCTCACTTCCGGTCGTCAGCCAGCTCGGAACACGCTGCGGAGGGTCCAGCTACCGTGGGTACCATGGCAGTGGGGGATGGACCACTGAGCAGAACCAGCTCAAGGAATTTTGTTGTGGAGCGACATAACAGTACGTTAGCTGGGCACCAAGACCAAGGTTATTCCCAGAAGGATTCTCCTACCACACAGATGGAGCAGAATGGAGATTATGGCATTGGCCGGGGCAGGTAAAGAACTCGGCGTGCTGCTTCCTGCAGTTGGGTCCTGGTGTTGGAGGCTCGAATAACCTGTGGGATCATCAGCCAGTGGCACAATCTGTATGTCTGTAAAGAGTGACCGGGAGAAAACTGACATTGAAATAAACCAGGTGTGGTAAACACTGTACCAGGGAGCAGGATTCTTACTGCTCGGCTGTGCAGCTGTTAGTTATTCTGACAGTGAGATAGAGATATTCTTATTTCTGAATGACTGCCTGATTTGTCCCCAGAATTAAAAGAGCTGCTGAAGTGAAGATGGTATTTATTGCTGTGAACAGTAAGCAAATCATCAGCCAGGAGTTTGATGCTCCTAAACATTGTAAGGTCAACTGGCTTTATCTTTTGTCTCTGAAGTCAGAGTTTAGACGTTGAAAATCAAGTGAATGAGATAGGTGAGAAATCAGATTACTTAAGTTTATTGCTATAAAATTATAGGATATTATCCTATAATATTATAGTATGATTCACTGTGCCTGTTCAGGTATAATGCTTTAGGGTACCTCCTCCATGGGGAGAGAAAAGAGAAACTGTTTCCCGTGTTGGCTCTGTCCCAAGATAAGCGCTTTGACCCCTCCTGAAGATGGAGAACGTCCCAGAACCGTATCTTGAGAAGCATCTGAGACTGCTGAAAATCCCCTGCCACAGGCCCCTCTTTGTGCAGACAAGAGTGTGCTTCAGCCAGATGAATGCACTTACTGACTTTTTTTTGGTTTTGCCTTTAAAGGAGGAACGTTTTCAGAGGTCGGAGGAGACGAGAAGATGACCGCGTTTCGGTAAGTTCCACTTCCCTTATTGTGAGGAGTTGCACAAAGTGCCATGTGTTGGCTGAGCACAAACACACTCTGAAGAAACAACATCATAATCCCTAAATTCTCAGTTGACATTGTGGGTATTCAGTGTTTCTGGGAAAATCCCTGACACACACTCCGTGCTTTTAATACTGTAGCTCTATTAATGGGTATTTTCCTTCTCTAGAGACCTCAGCCTTCAGCAGAAACAAAGACTCAGACACCAAAGTTTGACTTGCTAGCATCAAATTTCCCACCTTTACCTGGCAGCACAGCAAAAATACCAGGAGAGCCTGTGCTGGAGAGCAGGATGTCCGACGTTGTGAAAGGAGTCTGCAAAGAAAAGGTACCGGCTCTTGCCTCTCGATTGCTCGCAGTAGTATGGCCATGCTGTCTGTGTCCCTTCTCCCCTGAGTAAAGAACCAGTTCATGTTAGACCTGTGTGTTAAAACGCTTTAAACACAAACATTGTGTTATGTTTGCTACTATAATAGTGCATTTTCTGCCTTTCTGTTCTTGGATTTCCTTGGCTTTTCTGTGGGTAACTTACTGCAGCTTCTGTAATTGTGCTGTTGTAAGCTCAGTACTGTTTTGGAAAAAGCAGGTGAGTGAGGTGTGTTGAAGTAGGAACAGTTTGCGTGTAGTGTGAGCAAGGGCTGTTTCCATTTGAGTCTGGAGTCGCTGGAGCTGGTGGGACCATTGGTAATCTGGGTGATACAGACTTTCTTCTCTTTCTATCCTCGCTTTGGTTTGACCATATAAAGGGTGATTGTGTTTACAATGCTCCAAAAGAAGTAGAACTCCTATAATGACTTGAGCAGCCTTTGGAAATATCCAACTTGAACTGGCACATTGAGGGTTGATTTAAACACTTGCACTCTGTACAGGAAAGCAAAGACTTGCTGCCCAGCTGTCCAGCTCCTGCTCAGGAAGAACAGATGCACAGCACTGTCCAACAGCCTGCGACGAGTGTGAGTTCACCAAGCCAGACTGAAGCTGTGGTGTTAAGGTACGCAGCTTGAATCGAGAGTATTAAAGTGTGGGTGTTCTAGTAATGACTCCAGAAAGATGGCAGTAATGTTTGTTGTTTCTCTTCCACCTGTGCTGGGCAGCTTCTCTAGAGGCTGGAAATAGCTCGTGGTAACAGCTGTTCCATCCTGTTCTGCAAAACACACAGTTGTGACTTAAAGACAGACAATTCTTTCTCAAACGTGGTTTTGTTTTTTCTGCGTGAGCAGGTTTTAATCTTGACTTGTTCTTGATTTAACAGCACAGTTCAGCCAGACAGCAAACCAGAAGAAGTGTCTGCTCAGAAAGATGTTACAATCCACAGTTCCCCACCAGTGTCTGTGTCTCCTGTCAGCGCTGCGAAGCCACCAAGGACAAATCCCACTTCACCTTCTGCTAGTGCAAGTACAGCCCCTGCTTTGCTGATGCAGGTAAGGCCCAGCACAGGCAGCAAGGGGGAACACAGGAGTTTGCTGTCGGATGTGCTGATGTGGCACTTGGGACCTTCCCTTGTGCAGCTTGCTGTGATGTAAGCGCTCCCTGTATGTGTTCTTGCTGTTTTTCATGGTGTTGGGCCTGGGATAGTCTGGAAGAGTGTAACATGAGTGCTCTGGGGTGTAAACCTTGCTCTTCTCCCTTGGTCCCAAAGGAGCCACGCAAGCTAAGCTACGCTGAAGTTTGCCAGAAGCCCCCAAAGGAGCCTCCTCCCGTTCCCGTTCAGCCTCTTAGGGAGCATCGTACCAACATAGTTCCCCCTGCCAAAACTGAAGAGAACAGCCCGCCAGAGAAGGCGCCGGAGAAGGCTCACGACAAGGGCGAAGGGCGAATGAAGGATTACTCTGGGTTCCGAGGCAACGGGCCCCCCAGGGGAGCTGCTGGGAAAATCAGGGAACAGAGGCGCCAGTTTGGACGCAGATCATCGCCTCAGGGAGCACCGCGACGTATCGGCAAGGAGCAGTATGTGCCACCCCGGTCACCAAAGTAACTCTTGTCCAGCCAATTATTGTCTATTTAATTTGAGCTGTGGACTAATAAGCAGCAAAGGAGACTGTGAGGAGGAAGAATTCATGAAGGGGAGTACGGAACTGGAGCGTGGCTTGCGTGGAGAAGTTGGGGAGGGTCCCAAAATTCATCTCTCAAAGTGATTTCACACAAATGCTGGAGGATTCCAATCAATATAAATATAGAGATTATAATTTTTGTATTTTTGTTTTTAATTTGCAGAGGGTTTCCTGCTTGAAATCATTTTTTGGGGTTGTGAAACTAGGATTTTGACAAAGTTAAAGGATATGAATTGACAAATTAACCTGTCCCTCGGTGTAGGAGGAAATGGATAAGAGAATATTATTTTTGAAAAAAAAAAAAAGCATTTCTGTAAAATTAGAACTTTTTTTAACCTATTTAACATTTGACTTGTTGGATGAGGATGATGTGTCTGCCATCAATGGCCTGGCACTGCAGAGCATGTCTGCAGCTGAGGTGCTTGGTCGGCGTGCGAGTGGAATGAGTGCAGCCAGATACTGTTGTCATGACTTAGTCACTGATGATAAAAACTGAATGTACTACTGTAGTAAACTCTGTGTTTCCAGCTTGAAGTATAGTCTCTCGACCTTACTAATAATTCATTCAGCAAGCTTTTTTAAACTATAATTTTTACAGCATACTGGACTGTAGGGCAGAGCACACGGATGGCAGAAATAGTCTAGGCACAGTTGGAAGGAGGCAGAAGGGAACACGTCAGAATTTTTAATTTGCCCTTTTTCCTTGCCTCCTTTTGAGGGCAACTTCTTAGGTTGGTTTTTGTTGCGTGTTGTTTGTGGGGTTTTATTTTTTATTTTTTCCTTCTTGCTTGTTACTTTCTCTACTGTCTATATTACAGACTTGTGTGCATTTATCTTGGTATGTTTTCCAGCAGCAGGCCTAGTAGAGGATTGATGGGTGGCCACACAGTACTTGACTCTTCACCAGTGAAGAGCCTGGAATTCCAGTTGTGGATGTGGAATTCTGTCTTGCTGGCGGGAACTCTGGGCCACTGAGTTCTGAGTACCCCACCAGGGTTAAACTGATGTCTCTGAACAGCTGGTGAATCGAGACAAGGCTGGGTGTTCTCTGTATCCTGAGCTATCTTTGTGTTCTGGAGCAGGGCGTGGGATGCTGTAAATCGGGGGTATCTCCTGGGAACTCACTGTTTGCAGTTGATATCACGGCGACTGACTTGAACTGCTTAAAGTGAAACTAAAGGTGAAGTTAAGTGAAATCCCTGATGTTCAGAGAAGCTGCTTGAGAGGTGGCATCTCACCTAGCTGTACGCTGACTAAACTTACGACACTATTGTGCAGTAAGTGGTTAAGCGGAAAGGTGATTACCGTAATGACCTAAATAGGAAAAAATCAGTGCATTAATCTGCCAAAATCAGCATGCCAGGGTTCAGAGTTGTGTATAACATGTTAGGGAAAAGTAGCTTCCAGAAGTAAGAGTTACACCTCTCCTTTTTTTATTTTTTCCTTCCTTTTCTTTTTTTAGTGAATAGCAAGTGTACAAATTTAAAGTCGTAAGTTGTGAACACTGGAAAACTCAATTGTGATATATACCGTAAACATCTTAGTAATATATGCTAGTGTTGCCATTAGAATGAATGTAAGTGGCAGTTAAAATAACTGTGAAAATTTTCATCTTCTGATTTCATAGCCAGATAACCCTTGGCGACTTCTTACTCAGTAGGCATTCTCTATCGACTGCTTTGAGAACACTCATATCTATTTTTATAAATATATATATAAAGCCAGAGTTGTCATTTCTCTAACTTATTATTCAGCTTGGCAATTGCTTTGATTTGATTCATAACACAATATAATGTATTTATGCAGTTAACTGTTCATTTCTACGCATGTTATATATATACATAAATATATATATAAAAAATTAACACAAAAACAAACCAAAATCATTATACACTTTTGAACTACCTGTACTGGGTTTGGGAGGTGTTTTTAATTAAGTAAAAAAATTGTTGATCACATCCACAGTTTAGGGATGCTTACAGAACCCGTCTCCATTTATTTTGATAACGTTACATCTGTTGGAGTGATAGACAAGTTTATTTAAAAACTCTCAAAGTTCTGAAATGCAGTGAATTGCAAATTATTTTTTTTTTCAAATTGTTTTATAGGCTATTAACAATTACTGCAGTCAAACTGGAAAAAAACCCCAAACCTGTGTGATAGTTGCAGATATTTAGGGTAGACGCGCGCTGTCACTGCGAGGTTGAGTGAGTGTCGGGTGGTGACGGCTGCTGCTGGTTATTTGGGAAGAGCAGATGTTGATCTCGCCCCGTGTTAATTCCAATCCACGCAGGTCTCCGCTTTCGCTGCAGTGCACGGAATAACCTCACAGTGCCGAAAGTATCCGCATTGTGAAATGGAATTTCTTTGGTTATTAGATGTGGGGAATAAACCCAAACCCAAACCCACAAGTGAGGTTCAGTTTTTCTCGTCAGGTGGTTGGGAAAACTGGACGGTGGCGCGGATGCTTCCTGCGCCCTGGCCGCACGCGCTGCGGCAGCGGATCACGGCTCTCGTGCAGTGTCTGCAAGTAAGTCTGTAAGGCTTTTCCCTGCACATTGGAACCTGTGCCAGATT
Organism: Heliornis fulica; assembly: GCA_013399135.1. Taxonomy (NCBI): domain Eukaryota; kingdom Metazoa; phylum Chordata; class Aves; order Gruiformes; family Heliornithidae; genus Heliornis; species Heliornis fulica. The sequence continues at coordinate 137,321 of VXBZ01008505.1, forward strand.
AGGGTGCTCGTAATTATTTATTTAATACCTGCCTACAAGGATTTAACACTTCCCTTTCCCCGCTGCCATTTGTAACTGGTTTTGTGGGGTGGGGTTTTTTTGTTTGTTTTTTCCTTTCTATTCTTTTTCTGTGTGTGAGTGTGTGTGGAAATAACCAAGTAAATATAAAGGCTGTGGAAACCATAGTTGTGTGCAAGCTCTCCCTCGGTACTTGTGTTGCGTGGCAAACATGTACCTTGGATCCATCCCTGTGACCGATCCGGGCACCCCCCGGCCGGGCCGAGGTGATGGTTGGGAGTCAGGCTGGGCGCTGCGGTGGCTCTCGGTCGAGTCGCGGGGTGATGCTGTCCCTTGTTCGGCGTGCGCTTGAAGTGACAAGTAACACTTCTCCGTGCTCCCTTCTTGGGCAGCTCACCAGAGGATGTAAACATAGACATTTTTACTTCTTTTTTCCTGCTCTGAGTACCAGAAGGTGCGCATCACACGCAGCTTTCTGTTTTAGGAGCCGCGACTTGGCTTTGGAGTTGTAGCTATGGAAGGACACTTCCCCGGCCAAATCCTGCTTCAAATTACCCTGCGTGGAAAAGATTGGGCCGCTCTCTTGTAATTCTAGGAGTGAAAAGCAAAGTAATTATTTGCATGTGATAGTAAAAAGTGCAAAAACTTGTTTGATTTCTGAAATTAAGTTAGTTTTTATGGTATCTTACATTCCTGCTATCTTTTGGGGTTTTTTAGGTTTTTTGTTGTTGTTGTTCAAGGACTTAGCCTGGCACAGTATGATTGTGCGGTTTTAGTGATAGGTTTAAAAATACAAAGAAAGAAAAAAAAAGCCAAAAAAAGTAACCCACTCTATTAACCAGAAGAGAAAAATGATACTGTGGCAGATCAGTAGCAAATAAGTGACTTAATCGATGCTTTACTGTAGTTAAATAGCTATGGCCTTACTACTTTGTCATTATCGGCTTAATTGTCTTGAAAATGTCCGCTATTTTTACTGTTACCTGGTGACTGTTCACCTGGGGTAGAATATCTGGTATGTACAGACAATATTTTAAATTTGTAAGATGCGCCATTGTGTTACAGACGATGCAACAGAAATGCACTTCGGGGGGAAAATCGCTTCTGATGAGTTTGTTTTTTTTTTTTTGTAAATCCTTGATTACTACAGATATGCAATAGAATTTTTTTTGTTTGTTTCTAATTTTGATATTTCCTTCTGAAACATAAGATTGTTGCCATTAATCTGAATGATTTATCATGCTCTTCTTTGTGTGTGTATATATTACCTAGAGTCTGAGCTTCCTTTAGGATGGTGGTACATCATTTTGGTTTGTTGTAGGGTTTTAGTTTGGCTCTTCTCTTGGGCGCCTTCGGGCACCACAGGAGGTGAAGGGAGCCTGTTTTTAATGTACAGTTGGGAGGACTTGAAATAGAGTTTAAGCAACTTATTTCTGGGAAGAAAAAAAAAAAGAAAATAATCCATCTGCAAAGTAACCTGTAACAACTTTAAAATTTTATATTTAAAAACCAGAGGTTTATTTTTATGGAGCTTCAGTTATGGATAGTTTCAAAAAAAAAAAAAGCAACTTCAAATGTAAACAGACTGTGCATAAATGGTTTTTGTTCTAATTTTTATAGAATACAAACTATTCAGATAATATATTAAGCTCAAATTCCTGCAGCCATCTCGTTCCTCCCGGATGAATCCAGCTTCCCCTTGGCATTTACGCTCTCGTAGGGCTTCAGTGGAAGGAGAGGGGTAGAAAGCCCCCGCTGTGGCTTCTCGCCTGTGCCTGGTCTGTCCCTGGTGTCAAACCTGTCCCGGCCCCCGTCTGTGTGAAGTAGGTCCGTGCTTTAACTGTTCAACGGATGATCCGTGTCTTTGTATTTGTTTTTGACATTGCCAAGGTGCTATGGGAAATTGAAATAACAGTTAGAAAATAAAGCTGATTTAAAAGAAATGCAACCCACCCCCCTTCCCCCCCACTCATCCGTGCCCGTGTCGCTTTGTGCTGACCCCCCCCTTTTCAGCCCCTTTCCGCTCCCGGCTGCAGCACCGGCCGCTCCGTGGGTTGGGGGGTGCGGGGACCTCTGGGACCTTCGGCGGGGGGATGGGGACACACGACGACACCGACGCGGGATCGGGCCCTCGGGGAGCGTGAGGCTGCGGTG
>VXBZ01008505.1:148626-162440 GCA_013399135.1 Heliornis fulica
AAAAAAAAAAAGAACAATTCTTATTGTAAGTGGAATGAAAACCTCCATTCTTGCGCTGTTCTGGATTGGAAGTTGCCCCAGTGAAAAGGGGAAGTATTGTTATTTTCAGTTCATGGGCAGGAAGCTGGGATGCTCAGAGGTGAGTTGCTCAGTTCCACAGACCAGCAACAGACCTGACACTCAGCCCTCTGTTCTGTAGACGAGGGTGCTTTACCCCTTCCAGAGAAAAAGGCTGGACACCAGTAGATGGATCTCTCCACAGTGTGCTAGGACTTCATATGGTCTTCTACCTGCCCAGGTAGTTCAGCCAGGATGGTGATAGTAAGTTTTGCTTGAACACATTGATATATACCAACTGTATTTGTGGAAATTCTTCTCTGCTTTAAATTCTCAAGTCCTTCTTGGAAATATCCTGAGTTTAACAAGTCTTGTTGAAAAAAAAAAGTCAATAATTGAGTCCCATACAGGAGAATCATGGATCAAGACAAAGCAAATGAGTCAGATATAAATAATCCTATTATTCCTTGGCTGCAGCCACACCTAGAAACCTTGAACAAACATTGCTGTTCTGTTTAGTTATTCCTGTGTTTGATACACTTTACTTGTTAAGTCCTGTTTTAAAATTGCAGCATGTAAAAATGTGGAGTGCTGGTTGCCATTAAATACTTACAAATGGTGTTTTAGTGATTCTGTCCAGAAATGTGGGTGCCTGTGCTAGAACATAGCTAATTTGCTCTTCTATTTCCCCAGAATCAGAGAAATACAAAACCTTGGTGTTGCCTTGGAAGGCTTTCAAGGCAATTCTTTTTTGCAGCAGGTCTTAAAAAAAAAAGTCTGAGTAAAACAGCAAACAGGAAGGTGTAATTCTCCCTTGGCTTTTGTGTGTCTGAACATCACTCATCGTGCAGAGCTTTGGTGAGACTCATCTAGTTGTATCTGGTTGTAGTGTGGAAGCTGTAGAGGAAAGCATCTGGATGTAGGAGAATTACAGTGTATTATGGTTACTGTCACATATCTTACTAGGTAATTACTTACCAGTGCAGGGGTCTCCCCTCTTTGGTGGTGGATAAGCTGATTTTTCAGTAAATCTGGACAAAGCCATTTTTAAGGTAGGACTTAAGAAAAGTCAGATGCTTTTCCTTCCCTCCTCTGATTATAATTCCTGGGAAGGGGAGCCCAGTGTCTGGGCTGTTCAATGTGGCTGTCATCAATTCTGGTTTTTTTTTCAGCAGAGGTGAGGGTTTGGGTTTTGGGTCCTTGTCCAAACACCATTTTCTTTGTAGTGTTCTGTCCTGGCTGCTGTCCCTCGGGGTCTGTATGTGCCCTGCGGAGTGTGATCCCCTGGCTCAGAGGAGTTGTGATGTGTCTGACACTTACCTGCAGTAATCCTTCTCTGTTTGTCAGTGGGGCAGCTCACCATACTCAACCCATTCCTTTCCCTGGGACAAGAGGATCATTCCTTGTGTTGAACCTGGTGGGGAAAGCCAAGTCAAGGGTCGTGTCCTGGCAGCTCTTATGGAGGCTCGCTCTCATCTCCATCATGGCCGTAGAAAAGATGATGCTTTTTTTCCACGTTCTATAGATGGATCCAGCGAAGCATCAAGGAAGAGGGGGCCTCTCCTCCTAGGAAAATAATTACTTCTTCTGTTCTCCTGTTTGAAATTACAGAATAGCTTCCTGTGAACAATGAAATGGTGTGAAAGACATAGACATGTTGTACGGCACTGCAGGCACGCTCCTCTTCCAGCAGAGACACAACTATTTGGGCAGAAGGATAAAAGGAAAGACTTGGCATGGAGATCTGGGGAAGGAATAAATAGTCTTCCATTAGGATTGAGTTTGGCTTCAGGTTATGAGAGATCTGGCAAGAGTACAGCTTAGAGAGTTTGCTACTTTCTGTAGGTCTTGCTGTACAAAGTGACAACCCCTGGGGTGCAGCTGCTCAAGGGTCTCTCCTGGGATCTGCACTGAGGAGCTGACAGGCTTAAGTTACCAGTATTGCTGTTGAGTGCCCAACATCAGGGGAGGGTAACCTGTAGAAGAGTCCAGGAAAGGAAGAATGAGAGAAAGTAGTGGAAAGATCTGGAGATGTTGAAGCTGGAGTTTTTTCTGGAATTCTGCTATCAAAAATAGCGACTGAAGGATAGCTTGGATTTTCCATGGGTGAAATGTGATGGGAAGTATTGTCACACTGGAGTAAGCTGGCAGTTGCTGGGCTGTTTCCACATTTGAAAGGGATTGTTTGAAGCTGTTTCAGGAATTCCTAGTTGAAAGGTAGATTTCTGCTCCCTCAGCACATTCTGCCCCGAGCAATTGCAGACAGCATCTCTCTCCTTAACTCACTAAACCAGTTAATGTGGGAGCTTTGAACACATGTCTGCTGTGTAAGTGTTGCATGCTCTTCGGTAGGTAAATGAAAAACCCTGTGCTGGTTGTTCCAGGGAGTTGCCCGTGGAGGGGAAAAGCTGACTTGGGTTTCCTGCGATATCCTTTGCCTCTCGCTGTGCAGGGTGCAGATTCAGAGCCGCCCTGCCTTATCTGTGGATGGGGCACACATGAAAAGGAAGAAGGCAGCTCAGCTCGGGCAGCTTGCCAAGCGCTTAAAGCCTTTGTTGGAGACTAAAGGAAACCTGCACCCGTTGAGGCACTGGTGCAGCCCCAGGGGCTCGCCTGGCCTCCCGTGTAAAGAAGATGAAGGCAGCCGCATGGAAATGATTGCACACTTTTGCATGTCAGTCTGCATTAGCTCTCCAGACCCTGGTTGGTGTGTTTTGAATGCAAAGATCTTGTGTTTAATTCTCAGGATTTTCATCCAGTGGGTCTGTCAGTGTAGCACTTAACCCATCTGTTGAAACTAAACCGTGAGGAGAGCAGAGCCTCTTCTGCGGAAGAGCGCTTGCGAAACCAGTCCCTTGGAGAGCTGCTCAGAGCCCATGACTTCATGAAACCAGTCCCTTGGAGAGCAGCTCAGAGCCCATGACTTCATGAAACCAGTCCCTTAGAGAGCTGCTCAGAGCCCATGACTTCATGAAACCAGTCCCTTGGAGAGCAGCTCAGAGCCCATGACTTCATGAAACCAGTCCCTTGGAGAACAGCTCAGAGCCTGTCTGTGACTTCATGAAACCAGTCCCTTGGAGAACTGCTCAGAGCCCATGACTTCATGAAACCAGTCCCTTGGAGAACTGCTCAGAGCCCATGACTTCATGAAACCAGTCCCTTGGAGAGCTGCTCAGAGCCCATGACTTCATGAAACCAGTCCCTTGGAGAACAGCTCAGAGCCTGTCTGTGACTCCACTCCAATTGCAGGGAAGGAGATGTCTTCAGTTGTCAGGCTCTTGGTCAAGATGTTTTTTCTGTATGATAAATTCCTCCTTCTCAGCTTGTTGTGTGTGCTGGAACAAAAACAAAAACAAAGAGACAAACTCAAGTAGCAAAATAAATGTCACTTTTAGACCGGTGCAAGCAAGCAAATCAGAAATGGGCACACTCTGAACCTGTGCTGCTCTGCCGTTTCCCTTTCTGATGCATGGAAAGATGCATGGCTGTTACACCAGGCTGGCCAGGGCAGGTTGACTTCAGCAGGCTGTGTTTCTGAGCTAGGGGTTGTTTTTTCCTTTATAGAGCTTTTAACATGAAGTATCAATGCTATCAGTGCACAGCACAACTGATACAGGTCCCACGCTTCAGAGAGCTGTGCTGGAAGCGGCAGGTTGCGAGCACATCCTGTGTGTGTGGCTTCTCTGTGTTGGTGTGTTCTCACTGAGATGGAGAAATTGAGCTTTGCCTTCCTCCAGCAGAACTATCTGGGGCCAGAGGGGACATCTCTCCATAGTTTCCTGAGCAGAGAGTGAGGTACAACAGCCCACAAGGTGGTTTCTGTGGATGATGCAGACTGGCTGTCACCGAAAAGACAGGTCAGCATTGTGTTTGCTAGAAAGATCTAAGCTGGTGTACCCCAGGACTTGACTTTGTGTCTGCATTTTCTGTGCAATACTGTGCTCTGCTTCTGGAGTGCCCAGTGCCTGGGAGAAGTGATCCTGTTTGCAGTGGATGTTGAAGACAAGAGGTACCTTGTTCCCGGACATCGTTGTCCCTGTGAAGAGGCTGTCACAGCGTATGGCTCAGACCTCACTTGCCTCAAAAAACAATGTCTGTCGCCTACAGCCCTCCCTTGCCAGAGCTTTTGTTTAATTGCAGGCTTTCTATTTGGACTTAAAATCTTTAGTTTCTCTTTCTTGGCAGAATATCTTGACTTAAATTATTGCTGTCAACACATCCTTAGCCTTTCCTGCTTCCTCCATCCCCCTAAATTGTGTAGTACTGTCTGTGGCGCTTCAGATTGCTATAAAGCACCATTATGTTTGTAGTTGAAAGCCAGCCTGCTGTGAATATAATATTTATCAAAAAAGGGACAAGCATCTTCCTGTTAATATTATTACACTGACACACTGGTTTTATAAACATTTTAGTGTGCTTGGAGATGGCTGATATCTAGTGATTGTGGCTCCATTAGGCATAGTAACAGATGGTTAATACACTTTGATGTTGTCATCTAGAGCAGAAATAGCCAAGTGAAAGGGAGCGTTGGACTCCGTGGCAGCGCTGGGGAAGTGGCAGGTGGTGGGTTGAGGATCCCATGTGTCTGTGAGATCATGTGGCTGAGCAGGAAGCAAACTCCTGTCTTGAGTGATGCAGAACATGCTGGAGAGAGGTAACGAGTCACTCTGGAGCAGGACATGAGGGAGCATGGCTACAGGAACGGGTGGTAAGCCAGCCACGCAAGACTCCACTTAGAGTGATCTCTGGATGGGTTGATTGTGGTGTTGTGTTGGATTTTCAGATTTTGGGAAAGGCTGGGCTCCTGCAGGCACCAAGGTAGAGGCCCTGGGAAGCCCCTGATGCCTTTGCCAGTCAAAATGGAGGTGGAATTAGGCCATGGACACCAGATAACTCTGCCAAGGTCACACTGGAGCTGAAGCAGCAGCTTTGGCAAACATCTGCTGTTGCCCTACGCACCTGCATTCATTTGTGGCCTCCATCATGCGGTGTTCAAGAGGCACCGTGTGGAATTGGTGACCTCTGCGTCCCCACAGATGACTTTAGGTCTCTTTAACACCCACTGCAGTTCTTGGCTTGCTTCTTTCACGTGATGCTCTTGTTCAGTTCTGTCTTGTTTGGATCTTTTGGTTGCTGGTTTTCTTTCTGGGCGTTTTAGTTGATATTCTTAGATTTCCCTCTGCCCATGCCTAGAGAGGAATTAGGTAGCACTTCAGGGTTTTGTTCCTGCAAGCACCAGAGGGTTCAAAGTCCTGGGCTTCTGTTTTAGGTAAGTCAGGTGTAGGGCCTACGTGGGTCTTTTGCATAGTAGTAAAACCAGGCGGGTACTGTTAGAATTCCGTGTTGTGGGAAATAAAGCAGTAAAGATTAGTTTGCTATTTGAAGTAGTTCTGTGCACACCTTTGAGGGAGATTGTTGTGAAGACAAACTGCACAGTCACCTTTGCTTTAAATTTATAGGAGAATGAAAAATTAAAATGATCTCATTAAAATTAAGTAATTTATGTCATCATGCAAATAAAATATTTTTAGGAGCTTTTGTCAAGTCATTCCAGGTTGCTACTAAGACCTGACCAAGCATCCTCACCTTGCAGTGAGTGGGGTCAGTTCTCTGCTAATTAACTCGGGGGCACCTTAATGCAATAACTAAAAAAAACATCCAACCCAAAACCACTGTAAGGCCGTGCTACCCATGTACTCCTTCATGGAGGTCTCTGGCTTGAGGTGGTGGGACAATTCCAACATGGAATTAAACACATCCAAGCGCAGAGCCCTGCACCCAGGGAGGAGTACCCTGTGTACAGCACTGGGGAGAAGGACCTGGGGCCTGGAGAACACCAAGCTCACCACACCCAGCAGCCTGTTCTCAGGGCCAAGCTGCTGATGGGACCTGGGGATGCTGGCAAGAGTGAGGCCCCAAGGTCAAGGGAGGTTCTGTTCTCCACCTCTGCTCTGCCCTGCTGAGGCCACAGCTGGAGGTGGGTGTCCAGTGCTGAACTCCCCAGTTCATGACACACAAGGAGTGACTGGAGAGTCTGGCAGAGGGTGTGGGGATGATGAAGGGCCTGGAGCATCTCGGGTGTGAGGAAGGGCTTAGTGAGCTGGGGCTGTTTAGCCTGGAGAAGACTGAACAGGGCTCTTACCAACACCTACAAATATTAAAAGAGCACATGTCATAGGACAGGACCAGCAACACGACATGGAGCAGTGGACACAAACCAGAACACAGGAATGTCCATGACAACAGGAGGAAAAAATTTTCCACACCATGGGTGCCCAAAACCAGGGACATGCTGCCCAGAGCCATTGGGGTGTCATCTTCTCCAGGTAGATCCCAACCCCACTGTCCTGTGACACCTGCTTGAGGAGACCCTGCTTTAGCAGGGGTTGCACTGGGTGATGTCCAGCTGCCTAGCTGGCAGAGAAGTGTTCTCTGTGCACATCCCAGTGGGACTCTGAAGGGAGTGACTTTGCCTTTACCTTCAGCACAAGCTTTTCTCATTGTGCTGAACATAACTGTCAGGCCAAGGCAGCCCTGATAACCTCTTCCCTTGACTTTTCATGAGCTGGCATTAGAACAATTAACCAGTGTAACTAGTTAACTGGGAACTCATTTTATTTTGCTTTTTTAGCCTGTAGCTCCTGACCTGTACAGCTAAAACTTGGGGTGTATGTGTGTGTGTTTCTGTTTTATTCATAATCCCATGTAGGCATCCCTGTTTGCAAAAAATCTTTCATCTGCTAGCTCTGGGCTATACAGAACTGGAGTGGCAAAGGAGACCTGTGTTTTTGTGCTGGCTTCATCATTTCCAGAATATTAATATTTAATTTAAGCTTTTTAAAGCTTTTAGCAGATTTGTCAGGCTTTCTTCCCTGTGGTAGTGTATGTGAGGACAACTTGAGAGAGCATTCTGATTAACTTACAATATGGAAAGTGGTTTTATTTATTCTGATTTATGACTGAAATACTTTTAAGAGGCTCATCCTGTTTTCTAAGTAACTCTGCCATAAGCTTAACCATAAAGTAGATCCAGCAGTTTTTCCTTTTCTCCAGCTACAGTCCAGCCAAGCAAATACTGTATCACATCCAAGTAATGCTTTTTCTTGCCCATAAAACCTAGCCTGTATTGTCACCAGTGGAAACCGTGGATGCAGTCAGCTGTGCAGTGTGGGGAGCAGCAGGATTCTGCTGCATCCTCTGCTTGTCCCCAGCACGGAGCGAGACCGTGGTGCTCTGGATCTGGAGTGGTTCTGTTCACAGCTCCAGTGCCAGCACGGGTGGATAGTGACACAGAAGTGTTCCACTTGCACTTCCTTAGGGCTGGAGTGAGGTTGTTTACGCTGCAGTTACACATTTAGAAGTTTATGTATGTGATATTTCATAATTTTTGACCCATTTTTTTGGACAGACTTGCTCTGGGAGGCATTGCAGCTTGTCAGCACAAACACAGCACAGAGTTTTTGCCTGGTATGAGAAATGGTTTCTTCTTTTCCAAATTCAAGGTACTTTGAGGTGATGAGCACGTGATGTGACAGCAGATCTGGTGCAGAGAGATTCCCTTTCAGCACATGAGATAACTGGCCTGAAAAACATTTGGAGCCAGCTTAGGACTGAAGGGTTTTCCCACGAGCGTTGTGCTCACTGAGGTCTGGATTCAGCTCAGGACTCGATGCTTCTCAGCCGGGAGCCCCGGGCTGTGACCGACTCCCACCCGGAGCCTCCCGAAATCTGGCATTTGTCATTCAAGACTGAAACAACAAAGGGGATCTGCAGTCGGCGTCCTGGCCTCTGCTAGAGGCCACTTTGTGTACTGGTTAGTGTTTCTCTCCAGTTGGCTGGTGATAGCTGGCTCGGTCGATCTGTTTGAAAGAGTTTGTCATGGCTAACTCTCTTGTGCTACATTGATGCTGAATTTACCAACAGATGGTTGGTAAAAAGCTGAAAGAGTTTGTCATTTCTAGAGGAACATGTTAGTGTTTCATACCTTTTTATTAAAAATAACCCCCAATGAGTTTGTTTCCACTGTATCAGACGTCTCTGGCCTTGGTGGGTGCTGAGCATGGAAGTGTTGAAATCCAGTAGAACAATGTGCAGAGTAGTTGTATTTAGGTGTTTGCTTTTGCAGCAAAGCAGTGTTTGCTCATTTTTCCACTGTGCCAGAGTAAAACACTCTTCCTTTTCCATTGCCATCCAGCTCCCATGTGCAGTCACGGGCTGACCTCAACATTCCGTGTCACACGTGTTGTGTTGGGCCAGCCCCTGGTCTGCAGTCCCCACAGCGGAGACTGTTGTTGGATGCCGTCCAGTTTGCTCTTCACAAGGCTCCTGTTGGTGAGATGATTTGGTTTAATCTGTCTCTGTGGCTTTTCCAGAAGGGAGTGAGTTGTGTGTGGATCAGAGCATGCCAGAGTGGGATGGCTGGAGGATGTGAGGGGCTCACCCTCGAGAGGAGCGAGCGCTGACGGCGTTCCTGAGCCCTTGGCAGTTAAACTGCACAGAAACACCCGCCTAGGTGGACTGGAACTCGGGAGGAATTCGGATGAGATGTTTTCTCCTCCTCTCTAGGATGCTTTGGAGATCATAGTTATTGTGCAAACAAAGCAGTGATTGTCTCAAGCTTTGTGTCATCCTCTGGTTTTGTGTGATTTGGGGTACCGAGAGCGTCAGTTCCCCACTCACTGAGAGTCCAAGGGAGGTGTTTGGAGATTTCAGTGTGGTTACTCTGCTGGTCACCTCCTGCTTTATTTATCACTAATGAAAAATGAACAATATAGAAATGTTCTTACATAGAGTTTGATTATGTGAATGTTTTGGTGAGAAAATGATTTCAGAAACAGCTTTTTAACAAGGTTTCAGTAACAAATTTTGTAATAAAGCCACAGTATTTTCAAAGCATATTGTAGCCTAAATAATTCCTGCAGTAATTTGCTGTCAAGGATTTAAGCTTTCAAACTGAATCACATCTCTAACTGCAATAACTTTTTTATAAGCCCTCATTTGTTTTGTTTGCATTCTTTTTGTCAAGTTGCTGACTGTGTGCTCTTAAATAACCCTACAGATTTCTCCATTCTTCCTTCCCTCTTCAAGCAAGACATTTGAGAGTTCAGTTTATTTAAATTGGAAAGGGAGATAACTGCACCCTTAAGAGAAGCCAGGATAGGAAAATTCACTGTGGTTTTAGGGATTGCTTATTGAATAAAACCTCTTTTACTTTTAAACTGGTTTGTTTACATTCAGGGTCCGCTGGTGTCAGCGTAGAAATGATGTTTGTCCTCACAGCTTTGTCAGTGGTGACATAATGATACAAGACAAGAAAAATACACGTGTGAGGGTGTTTTGCTATTTTGGAATGACAGAAATACCTGCTTGGTGTTGCCATATCTGTGTAATGAGGCCAGCAAAGGGAGATTGACTGTTCCATCTCTTTATGATACAGCATGTTTTTTCTACACAGGAGAGGTCACTTTGCACCAAAAATTGAACGTGGTTTTCTTTAAAGAGCTCCTAGTGTGCAGAATTGGAAAGGAGGGGTCGGTGTGCTGGGAGAGGCGCCTGTTTTCCATGGAAAGAGCAGTCTGGTAACTTTAACCCAGCGTGCAGCTGGATTGCTGTGAGAGTTCCTGCATTTGCTGCTCTGGTGTGTCCTGCATGTTACTTGGATCTTCCACACAGCTTCAAGGCTTTCACCACGAAAGGACCTTGCCACATCCTGCTCTCCAGCCTCTGAGCAAAGTGCTTCTGAAGCAGATACTGACCCTTCCTCAGCACACTGAAAGAGCCCTGAACAGAAGTCGTTCCTTGCATGATCCTTCTTGTAAAGAGCACTGCAGCTGACAGAATAATGGCTTTTCTTAGGCTGGCTGGTGACATGCCAGCGTGGTTTCCTTAGCAGTGAAATTCCTCAAGAAGCCACGGTTGCTGATGTAAACATAATTGAGAGCCCAGCACAGCCCATACTGAGCTCGGGGCCTGAAACCTGCCGGTTGTGCCATGCTGTACAGTGCCCTTTCTTCTGCCCTTGCAGTTTAAATCTGGTTTCCTGAGCTTGTAGCCAACTTGAATGGGTGGTACTCTTCAGAGAGGATGGCTTGGTCTCTGTGTGGAGGAGACTGTGCAGAGCCCAGGGGTCCATATGCCCCACGGGTTGCTCCATGGAGCAGCCCCCGTTAACTTGAGCATAGCTCTGGTTGTGTAGGACTGTGTTTGGGTGGAGGGGATTGCAGATGTGCAGAGCAGGTTTAAGGTTATTTAAGGAAGTGTTTTGGTTCCCACTCATCAGGCTGGAAAGAAATGAATAGGAAACCCAAGAACAGTTTTTAGCCTGTCTTTTTGTCGGGTACACTTCTGGATTTTGGTGGGAGTTTCTGCAAGTCAAATTACTGGCATTGTGTTCTAATTTGAGGCTGGGTAAAGATTAATAATTGGATTGCTCTAACTTCTAAGTAACGGAATCCTACTATGATGACTAACACCATTTAATAGTAACTATCCTAGAGCTGCTAATGCTGTAAAATGACTGTGATTTGTGTGTCAGATTGCAGGGCTTTGGGAAGAACAATGCCTTCCATTCGCTTTCTGCTGCTTTTTCCTGTGCAGTGGGAGTCACGTCCTTATGAAAACATACTTAGTACCACCTCTGGGAAAGCCAGGGTAGGGGGCATGAGGGAAGATATGTCACAGTACATCTCACCTCTTAAGTTTATTTATTTTTTAAATAAAAATCTTATGGTTTACTCTTTTTTTTTAATTGATTTTTGTTTGGGGAGTGATCTTTGGAGTGCTAACGCTTTCATCAAGATATCTCTCTTTGTTGTACCATGCATAATCATAGAGCTCATCACACAGAGATTTGAAGTAGCACTTTCCCATCTGGAAACATGTAATTACTGTGCTGCTCTGTGGTATGACGTGCCAGCTAGGTCAGGGCTCTGGCACCGCTGTGTTTAAAGCAAGGTCACAGTTGCATTGCCATACCTGAATGCTTGGTGCAAGAAGCACTGCCTTTGATTGGTGATAAGGGAACAATTGTTCTGAACTTCTTTTTTCTCCCATTCCTGTATCTTATTCAATAATTTAGAATTTAAAAGTAGCTTCAGGTGCAGCTGGGCTGAAAGGGGCTGCATATCCCAAGTGCATTCCGGGGTGGCTTGGCAGTGTCGCTGTGCTGTTGGATTTGGAGGTGGGTTACCAGCACAGAGCACCTGTGGCAGCTGGCTTATGGTTGGAAAGTTAGAGGTGTATGAACTGTTGGCAGCTGAGAGCCATGAAAAAGGGTAGGTGGTAGGAATTGCGCTCAGGATTAAAACCTGTACTAATCCCTACCTCAATCTGATCGCAGCAAACCCGCTGTAGTAATATTCTGATGGTTTGTGCATCTGCATTAGCTGCTGAACAGAAAGCTGAAAAAATACACTCAGGTTTATTGTGCAAGAGCAATGAGAAGAACCCAGCCCCAGTGAGGTCCCATCCTCCCCTGGAGCCCAGGGTGCAGAACAAATGCTGGGGACTGTTGTGTCATTGAGTACCTGCGGCCGGAGACTGGTGTGATGGCTGCGGCAGGGGAAGCAGCATCCTGCACCCAGCTTCAATCAGTCACCCTGTTCTTAGGATCGTCACTGGATGCTGTTTGCTGCAGGAGGTGGTGTGACCAAGGGGAGGTATCCTCTGGCTTTCTGTCTGCGTGAGGCTGAAGTGTTCTGCAGCAAGAAGTGTTCTTGCCCTCGTGAGACCTCACCTGGAGTACTGTGACCAGTTCTGGAACCCTCAACATAAGAAGGGCATGGAGCAGTTGGAGAGGGTCCAGAGGAGGCCACAAAGATGATAAAGGGGCTGGAGCACCTTTCCTACAAGGACAGGCTGAGAGAGTTGGGGCTGTTGAGCCTGGAGAAGAGGAGGCTCCGGGAAGACCTTCTAGCGCTCTGCCAGGACCTCAAGGGGGCCTCCAAGAAAGATGGGGAGAGGCTGTTCAGTAGGGCCTGTTGTGACAGGACAAGGGGTGATGGTTTCAAAATAGAGGGAGGGAGATTTAGATTGGATATTAGGTAAAAGTTCTTTGCTGTGAGAGTGGTGGAGCACTGGAACAGGTTGCCCAGGGAGGTGGTGGATGCCCCATCCCTGGAGACGTTCAAGGCCAGGTTGGATGAGGCCCTGAGCAACCTGATCTAGTTGGGGGTGTCCCTGCTTCTTGCAGGGGGGGTGGACTAGATGACCTCTGGGAGTCCCTTCCAGCTCTAGCCGTTCTATGATTCTAAGATACAGAGCTCTCTTTGGGTGCCCACAGGTTTTTGGTGGGGTTTTTTTATTACTCCTGTGCTAAAAAATCTTGATTTGTAAATCACCTGCCCAGCTGGTCTGTCTCACAGAGAAAGTGTGTAGTGTTTAAAACAGACAAGGAGTTTCCTGTAAGTAAACCTTTGTAGCTGGGCTGGACAGACAGGAGAAGGTTATCAGCACTCACTGTTCTGATAGTTCAGTTTCTACCTCAGGGAGGATGATGATGATGTACTTCTGAATAAGTGCTGAATCACAGGGTTGCTACTTGTGCTGAAGTTTAGTCATTTCCTGGGAAACTTTTCCAGCCTGGATCCGAGGGCTCTGCTGAGGGTTAAGCATATGGATTGCTGTTGGTGTCTGACCAGGACATTAGTCAGGAGTGTTATTCAGGGCACAGTCACTTCAGCTGGGTTTTTACAAACAGGTTGTGAGTTGTCTTGCTGTACTCAGCCCAGGCTGAGTAGAGTTGTTGCTTGCCAGTGTGAATGGGCACTTTCTGCTTGTTTAGGTGCAGTGTTGTGAGACAGGACTAGTATTATTAGCACTGCTAAGTGCTCTTAGGTCTAAATCCACATTCTTCTCATTGACTACTTATTAAAAATAGATGAAAATGTTTCTTTTTAATAGATTCTGTAAAATCCTATTTGTGATGAAGCCTTGGTTTTGTGCCCTTTATAGCATTCACAGAATCAATCTCATAATGATTGGGATTGGAAAGGACCTTGAAAGATCATCCAGTCCAACCTGCTGCCAGGGAAGGATCACCTTGATTAGATCACACAGGATTGTGCCCAGATTGGTCTGGAATGTCTCCAGAGAAGGAGACTCCACAACCTCTCTGGGCAGCCTGTCCCAGGGCTCTGGCACCCTCACAGGGAAAAAGTTTTTCCTTAAGTTCACGTAGAACCTGCTCTGCTCCTACGTGCACCCACTGCCCCTGTCTGATTTCCAGACACATGTGTAGCCATGCATGTTTCCCCATGACAAGTTGTAGCTATTTAAAAGATTTTTTTCTTCCCCTATATGGAGTTGCATGCAAAAAATTATTATTTGTATCTGGGATTAAGCTATTTGTGTGCCTAAGTTGGTTTTGTGGGTGACATGGTTGAAATGTCTGTCCTTTGTGACATACCTTGTATAAAGGTGACTCCAGTAGTTCTGTTCTGCAGATGTTTGTTAGAAGCAGTGAGCAAAGCCTGTATTTAATAGTCTTACCAGGGTTAACAGAATCTAGTAATGCATTGAAAGGTTTTAAGGGGGTTTCTTCATCAATTTTTGGGACGTTTTTAAAAACATTTTGCCTGTACATCAATACCATGAATTGAGTTCCTTTTGTCACAAGGCAGCATTGCCCTTCAGTTCTGGCACACAAACGAATGGGAGGGAAGGCTTGAAGCCTGGTTTGTGATCATAGAATCATAGACTGGCTGGAGTTGGAAGGGACACCCAGAAGTCATCTAATCCAACCCCCCTGCAAGAAGCAG
>VXBZ01008505.1:162506-210072 GCA_013399135.1 Heliornis fulica
ACAGCCCCAACTCTCTCAGCCTGTCCTCGTAGGAAAGGTGCTCCAGCCCCTTTATCACCTTTGTGGCCTCCTCTGGACCCTCTCCAACTGCTCCATGCCCTTCTCATGTTGGGGGTTCCAGACCTGGTCACAGTACTCCAGGTGAGGTCTCATGTTGGCCATGTCCCCAACTTCTCTGTTGCAGTCCTTCAGAGAGACAAACCACTGAGACACCCTGGTCACGCTGATGCCGCGTGAACGTGCGCGCCGTCGCGTGTGAGCAGGTTCTCATGCCTGCCACAAGAAGAGCCAGAGAGGTGTAGTACATGCAGTACATCTACAAGAGGCTTTTATTTAGTGGGAAGCTCCCAAGCATCTCCCAGGGCCCTGCTCCCGTGAAGCTTTGGGAACACATGTTGCTGTTTCAGCAGAAATGGTACCACGTTGCTGTAGGTGCCTTTTATGTGATTTATTCTGTGGGGAGCAGAGGGCTGTTGGCTGCAGCTGATCTGCTGACACCTCTTTGCACTGGTCACCCCCTGCCCACACAGAAACCAGCACTCTGTCCTCAGCTCACCCGGTTCGGTGATGCATCACATATGGCTTCTAAGATTACTGCATGTAATACATGGGCCCAGACGGGTGAACCGAGGACACTGGATCATCTGCAGCTCCAGAATGCTGTTCTAAGATAAAGAGATTCTTCAGCATAGCTTCAGCAGTTGGATTCATTATTTAAAGGTAAAACAAATTTAAAATGCTTAAGGTACACAGTGCACCTTGTGACCTTGAGTGCCACCATCCCTCTGCACCGAGGAAGTCCCACGCACGCAGGGTGGACAGTGCCACAAAGCCTCAATCTGGAATTGCATTCGTTTGAAATAATAAATGTTGTTATTAAAATAGTTTGAATTTGGTAAAGCAACATTCATAAGCCTTCAGAAAAGATTTCTGAAGTCGTAGAACAGAGTCCCTGCAGTGCTGGGGCCAAGTAGACTTGTACTGTGTGTATAAATTAATCTGGAGCTGATCTGTCTGCAAAACTTTTAGTACTGAAACTGTAGCAGTATAATGCTTGTGCTTGACAAACAGGGCTTTGTAAGAGAGGCCGTTTTTTTTCAGGAGCCTATTCATGTTCTTAATGGGAACAGAATGGTGCTGTTAAAGGAAAACTGCAAAGCACAAATTGGTCCTGTTTGGTTTTCTTACTGTGTGGGGTTTATTTGTTGGGATTTTGGGGAAAGGTGACATATGGAGTGAGCAAGGCTTTATTTCTTTCAAGAAATCGGTGAGTTTTTCTGGAAGACCATATAGTTTGCAGACCTTGGTATTGTCTTCAAGTGGAAAACCTGAAATACAGCTTCAGCAGAAGGAAGGAGGAGGGAACCTTAGAAGCTGCATCATCATTTGGCCTCAGACAGAAAGAGGCAATTGTCTAAACTTGTTTCAAACATAGTTTTTGTGTTGAAGTTATGGCCAAAGAGTGTTAAGGAGTGCAGACCATTTAACAGATATAGTCTGTTTGAACACACAGCCTTAAAGGTTTAAGTGTTGTCTTCTGGGTTGCCGAAGCCTGGGGTTGAGGCCATCCTCGTTTTAAGCCTTGGTAAAACCATCGAGGTGGGTGTATCTAGAAGTTTCCAGTCCTCAGGAATGGAAGAAATCTGCAAAATAAATAAATGAGTGGTGACATTTCTCATTGAGGTGCTGAAGTGGTTTGATAGCTATTTTCCACCTTGACCATAGCAGAGGCAGTGCTGGATTTCTCAAACCTGCCACCCAGCACTCCCAAGCATACTTGGAAGTCCTTATCTGGAAGCAGCACACAGCATAAGAACATTTTGGACTCTGAATTACACTTCTGGGTATCAGCATGTCCAGTTTGATGTCTGCTTCTGGTCAAGGGCAGGAAACCCAAAATCAAACTCTGCAAAACCAGGCTTTGTGTTGTATCATTTCAGAGCAAGTTTGAGCTGATAAAACCATGGGGAGATGCTGCCTGTCAGAAGTGCCTGGAGATCAAGCAGGGGAATAGGTGAGGAAGGCAGTGCCACCAAGGTCATGTCAGGGAGTGAGGCCTCCAAAGCAGATGCACTGGTGATAGTGGTTTTATTTCCTTGGTTTTGTTACAATCTTGTTGCTGCTCAGTAGAGTGGCTCTCTGTGTTTTGGGGATAAGTGATGTACCGGAAGCTTTTGCACGACTCTCTGTTAGCCCTAATCTGCTAGAAACATTGACTGCTTGTCTTTTTTAAAGCATACAAACATGTCTTAAAAATGCCCACAAACTGCTTTCAAATTCAAATCTTTTGCTTGGTACAGTCACGTGCTTTGAGGCTTTGTTGGGAAGATGCTGTGCACTACGTGATCATTTTCCTTAATTTCTCCACTGTAGTAATTATGGTTTTGTTAGACAGTAAATGATTCAGTGTTCTCATTCCATGGGGGGAAGGGGAGCAAGGATGTTGAAAGAGGAGTATTGTCTGAGCTAGCAGGATTAGCTGGTGTTACCACCTTGCACTGATTGAGCACCACTGTTTAGAATAGATCATCAACTCTAATTGCTGAAAAGCAGCCTGGCGTCACAGGGTGGTGAGAGTCCTGGGCTTCCAGGCTGCTCCACGGCAGGATTTGAATGTAGGTGTAACATCAGGCTGATCACTGGACTTCTGAGCTGTGCAAGCCCATGCCCCTCTTTCGGTCATCACCAAGACCAGTTTTTCTCCAGCACTTCCAATGGTCAGAATATCCAGTTTGGATTTGCATGATGAGGATCAGTTCCAGTTTCCTCTCAAGAAGTTTGGGAACTCATATGGACAGGAATCTCAGAAGCTGAGGGTTTTTTTTCCTCCCAGAGATTTCTTTTTCTCAAATGTATACTTACTTAATCACAAACAAGGGGGGCCCTTGGGTTTCATCACAGAGGGGTTTGGAGTCAAGGTTATTATCCAGGCAGTCCAAGTGAGGAAAAATCATTGTTTCTTGATTGAACATGTCTTGTTTCTGCAGACCATAAATGTAGAGTTATTTCCTTCTCCAAGTCCACAGAAAGGCCTCTCTTGTGTGTTTGCAAGACCTGCCGTGCCTTGAAAACAGAATTTCCTTAAATTCTTTTAAAACTCCCAGAAGAGAGAAGCCAGTAGCTGGAGGGAGGAGGGGGTTGAAAGAGGGGAGCAGCATTGGGACGCAGAGTGACACGAGGAATTACTGAGGCAGCGTGATGCCAGGCCGGCAGCCTGCCAGAGGACCTGCTCTGCGGAGCCGGCTGGAGCCGCTCCGACAGACGCTCCTCAGGGTTCCGTGTGCGCTGGGATGGGTTCACCCTTGTGAGCAGCGTGGGCGGCCGCGGAGCTCTGCAGCGGCTGGGGGCAAACGCCGTGGGTTGGGTAGGGAAGCTGGGAGCCCGTGGGGCTGCCGTGATGGGTGGCGGTGGGGGGCTGGCTGGCCTCCCGCGCGGTTATCCTGGAGGTGAAGCTGTCCCTGCACCTGAGCTGGCGGCTGCCATCACTCCGAGGAGGTGTCGAGGAGGGACAGCCTGTTCCTCCTCCTCCTCTTCAGCAGCAGCTTCGCTCGCTCACGTGAGTCCTTCAAACACCCACCAACCAGCCTGGGAGACCTCGATGGCTCCTCCTGAGACACCAGGAAAGATCGCAGTGCAGAGGAATCTCACGGATGGATATGGAGGAGGGTGCTCAGCTGAAGAGACACAGCGGCTTTGCTGTCCCCTGACAGGACTGGTGTCTCCTCACAGGGCCTCCTCGGCGCGTGGAGGCACAGCCACCACCAGCCCGGGCTGTGGATATATACAGACAGCCCAACAGGAACAGTTGTAGCTGGGAGAGGGCCAGAGGAGTGTCTCAGCAGCGTGTGGTTGTGTTTGTAATGTCTTTCCTAGGAGTGAACAAACACTAGCACCATTTCAAAGCTGAATGGTCAGTTCTCATTTGCTTTGCTAATGCTTTCTTTGTGCCTTGCATCTGTGCAGAGAGGGGCTGTGGTTCTTGGGTTGGGGTTTGGGGTTGGGTTTTTTTCAGCTATCTGGAAGAATTCAGCATGTCAAATGTCAGAGTGTTTAATTTATGGATGTGGGGTTGACGATTTACCGGGCTTATGTAGGAGTGAATGGTTCTTGAGGTTGCAGTCCCATTGTCTTGGTACTTTTCCTGTTGCAGTAATCCACGGGTTTTGGTGAGGAAGTCCCATTTATGTTCGGATCTAGCCCTTGCCATTTCCCATGGCTCAGCAGGAAAGGAACAGGGGGAAAGAAAATTTTTCTCCTAGTGAATCTTTGCTTTCTATCTTAGTGATTAATACTGAGTTTGGGCTGGGTATGACCAGACAGAAGAGGCTTTGTACAACAAATTAATTCTACCCATGGAGTTATTAAAGGGACATTTCCTTCCAAGACCCATGATGTCAGTTTGGGCATGACTTTTGTGGTTGTAGTAATGAAATCATGATGTTACTGGGGTGACATTACAGTTGTCACCCATACCTTGCTGGAGTTTTATTCTGGGTAGTTGTGTTCTAACCTGCATGGATGGTTGTCCAGAGCTCCAGTTTATCTGTTTGTTCTAACTGTTCGGTCCCCACTGCCTGGTTCCACTGCAGTAGCGCTAGTCCCAAAATCTCAGCTCTGGCCTTTCAGAATATCAGCACTGGGCTTTCTAATCCTATAGGCAGATGCTTGAGAGTGTCAACCTGTTTCTGAAAATAACAGAGTATTATTAGTAGTTTTATTGTTGTTACTAATTATTAACAACAGCAAACTCTTCTTGGAAATTCAGCAGTGGAAAGATACAGTGCTTCAGGGAAGTCCCAGGGATTCATCACCCTTATTTCTCTTGCTTGAATTTTGTGAGTTGGGACTTTCTTGCTCTGGCCAAATATCTGGCTTTTTGGTTTTTTATTAGTTTATGCTCACATAATTACCTATATCGTGCGGTGGTTAAGGTGGGAAATAGTGTTCCATCCCGAGTTACCTTCTGGTTTTTCAGTAGTATCTCACTTCAGACCTCCAAAGGCAGATCCATGAGCCATAATAATTCTTAGGTCTGTGCAAGGGTAGGTTTGTTTTCTATTTTACTGGTGAGATATTAGTGTGGAGCGAGTGATGAGAGAGAATTCTGTCCTTCCCAGTACACGGAGCAGAATGGGATACTACTTACACGGAAACCGAGAGTGCTCCTAAGGTGCTGCTTCTCCTTAGCAATTCCAACAATTTTCTGTGGCACATGTTTCATTCCATATAGTGTGTAACCACCAATGTCAAGAATCTAATTAAACCTTGTGGAGAAATTAATCACCAACTAACAAGCTATAAACCAATCTGTGGGCTGGCTTGCAAGGAAAAGTCTCTCTGCCCAGGTTGGGTTTTCCCGAAGCGACAGGCACCTGCTCCGGGAGCCAGCGCGCCGGACAAACACGGGGAATTGAATCTGCCTCTCAACAGGAGGCAAACCTCAGGGAGCTGCTGGGTTTTGTAGCCCATGCCACGGATCAGAATGTAATCCATTTGCCATACACTCTTCATATAGTGCTTTTTGCCTTTTTTTTTTTTTTTTTTTGAGTACTTTCCTTGCTTCAGCAGCATACCTTTGCTGTGAGCTGGATTAATTTCACTGTATTGCAATCAAGCATTGCAATTAGTGCTTTGGTTGGCATTTCAGTGCTTCGTGGACATTCTCGTTTGCAGTTGCTGGAGTTGTTTGGACTTGTTGAGGCCTGACTCCAGCTCAGTGTAAGAGGAGTGAGATAAGTTCCCCTGTAAGCAGCCTGGGTACCCGGTTTGGCTTCGGTGCTCTTCCCCTGGGTGCCTGGCGTGAGGTTTGCCCATCCAGCCCACAGGCCTGCAGTCCATTCCCTCCCCAGGCGTCCTGAGTGCCTTCATCACCTTTACACCAAAACCAGCCTGTTAGCTGGAATGTTTGAGCAGAGGCACCCAGTCTGTTGGAGGCTTAGAGACTAAACCCTTTAATCCCCTTTTCTGATGTGGCCCTCCAGACCAGGCTGGAGGTGTCTGCCAGAAGGATGCTCTGAGGGCTGTGAGCGCAGCGGCCCGTGCTGCTCAGTGTCTAATACTCTTGCCTTGCAGTAATCAGGCTCTAGGCAAAGCAAACACACCATTCATGATCACTAGTTTCTTCTTCTAATACAAATATGGGTTTCATTTTAGCCTGAGAAGTAACACCAAATAATTCTGTTTTCTTACTGCTGTGTGTTTGATTGCTTCCAATCTTTCAGCCCCAAGAGATAAGAGGTTACAAGTGCAGGTCAGGCTACAAAAAGGCTTGAAAATGCTGCAGGGCTTTTTGTTTTAATCTGTTCAAGGTTTCAGTCTTTCTTGTGGTTCTGATGTAATGTGAGAAATTAAAACAGAAGACAGCAGCCAGATGGTACATCTCCAGGATCAGACAGATTAGTTTTTTTAAAAAAGGGAAAAGTTTACTAATACTTTATTCTCTTCTGGAGTTGTTGCTTCAGTGAAGCTCAAGCATCTATTTTCTTCAGAGTGGAATTATAGCTACTACAATGTTAAAAAAAAAACAAAAAACCAAACCACAAACCTTTAGCTTGCTTTCACTCCATATCAAATAGTCTTGATGAAGAGTCAGATTCCCTGGGATCACAGGATATGCTTGCTGGGCAGTGGTTTAGAATTTGACTCCATCCTTCCCTTGGTTTTTGGACATGCTCTAAACAGCAGTGCAGGAGACTCACTTGATTTGCTGAAAGCTGTTCTCAGTTTGACTAGTTCAAGAGAAGGCTCTGAGTTTACATTTTCTCTTTGCTGTGTTGTTTGGGAATTGTTAGCCTCAGTTATTAGCTTTGTGGTTGCAGAATATTTTCATGCACTCCCAAGTTTCCCTTTTTAGGTTTTCCTTGCTTTGATATTGCATTTAGATAGCTGTCCTGATTCAAATCACTCATGTAAATAGTGCATGGAGTGTATTGCTGATCCCAAGGGAAACTACAGCAGTTGTATGATATGGAGGCTTTGAAGTTATAATGTATTTATTTGGTCTCAGAATTGCTTCAGTATATGCATGGTCGTGTTCAGGTGGAACCTTCATGTCACTGCAAACGAACAAAAGCAGGCAGACCTCAAGCTGAAAAATGAGGACATGGTTAAATGATATTTCTTTCCTTGCTTGTAGGGGACATCACACAAAAGGGGTATGAGAAGAAGAGAGCAAAGCTTCTGGCTCCCTATGTTCCACAAGCCCAAGGTAAGTACTTGTTTCAGCTGGCATAAGGATTTTGTGTAGCCTTGAAACATTACAGGGAATCTTCATTTGCCAACATGTACAACTGTCTAATCACAGAACCCCCAATTAGTGTGGGTGGGCAGGGACCTGAGACACCCCCCTTCCCTGTGCCCCACTCTACCAGGGCAAGGACACACCCCAGCACCCCAGGGTGCCCTAAGCCCCATCTACCCCAGCCTGGAACCCTGCCAGGGATCCAGGGGCAGCCCCAGCTTCTCTGGGCACACTGTGCCAGGGCCTCCCCCCTCCCTGGGAAGGATTTGTGCCCCCCAGCTCCTCTCCCTCTGCCCTCCTGCAGCTGAAGGCCTGCCCCCCCCTGCCCTGGGCATCAGCCCCTCTCCAGCTCTCCTGGAGCCCCTTGAGGGACTGGAAGGGCCTCAGAGGTCTCCCTGCAGCCATGTCTTCTCCAGACTGATCATCTCTGTGTCCTCCTCTGGACTCCCTCCAGCAGTTCCATGTCCTTCTCCTAGAGACACCCAGAAGGATGCAGCACTTCTCTAATTACTCTGTGGAGGCTGCATGGGTGCAATGGAGACACAGCAGTATTTTGCCTCTAGTTTGCCTGTTCGTATTGAGCTCCAGGGATTCCTGGCAGTACCAGAGCAGCTTGGTGGGTCTCTGTAGAGTTCTGGGTGTTCCAACACTTGGAATGCCCTGTCTTTATCTCCCACATAAGGAAATCACATCCTACTCCCTTGTCAGCTGAGAACTCAAGGACTTTGAATTGATGGGGCAGTATGAGGTCCTCAAGAATCATTCTTGAGACATTTTTAAAATGGCTTAACTGCAAAGCTTGTGCTGCTTCTTCCTCTCAGCCACCTTAATTCCTTGTTGGAGAAACATGTGAATTTTCATGATTTATTGGCTTGTTTTACCAGAGTAGCTGAATTCATGTACTTTGTTTACATCTGTTTCTTTTCGTACAGAGATCCTTAGCAGTAGAGCTGATTGTATGTAGGATAATTATATATAATTGTAAACTGAAAGACATGGCTGAAAGTGTGCCCAGTAATTATTATGGGGATGCTTACCCAAAATAATTGCACTACTGATATGCTGAGATGCTTAACCATTAAAAACTAATGTGTCTGGCTTGTAGCAGATTGGGGAGTGAGTGGATACGACAGGCAGCCGTGACTGGACTTACTGTAATGTACTGACACTGAAGTACTGCCAGGAAAACAAGAAAAAGAGTGAAGGCTACAAGTGTGTTTATTGACCATGAGCTCTGCTTTCACTGGGAAAGTTGTATAGGGGATTTTCTGCTCAAATTACAGCAGTTCAGGAAATTGCTTGAGGTACACAGGACTCTGCCACTGTCATGTGGTAGCTTCTGAGCTCTGCCACCCTGAACCACTTGATGGTTGTGTTCCTGCTCTCCTCCATCCCACTTGTTTCTCAACTTCATTTTGCTTGTGTTTTCAGCAAAAGCTGGTGCCAGTTGTCTCGTGTGAGACCTCACTGCCATTGTGGGTGCTTTATGTACAACAGAATAGTGTGTTCTGCCAGAGCCAGTGTGCTGAGGGCAGCAAGGCAAGCAGAAATTGGGTTTTAGCCTTCAGCTTTGAGATTTTGTTGCAAACTGCTCTCCAAGCAGTGACAACCAAACCACTGTGTAATAGACATCTGAAGACTCGGTTGCTGCCTTTGATTCAAATCTGGTTTGGTTATATAAAGAAACACAAAAGCAATACACTCTCTTTGTGGTCTTCAGAAGGAGATATTTGTTAAGCAGGTTTTACATTCTCTCTGTCCAGTGTGTGTACCTGTGGACATCTGGAGCCCTAGAAGGAAATGTGGTCTCCTGTCCCGTGTTCAGGTTCCTTCTTGGCAGATTTGCTGTTGTCCTGGAGTCCAGGGGTGAGACTGAAGTTCTCTGCAAGCTGCTCTTCAGCAGCCAACACAATCTTGTGCCACTCCTGCCTGGCATTGTGCACACCTCTCTGGTTTGTTTGGGAAGATGTTGTTTAATTGGTGAGGGGAGGGGGGAAGTGTCTGGCAAGCCTGTCTGTGGTGCTGCTGTTGCAGTTGTCACAGTTCTCAAGGCTGCAGAAGGATCTGCCAAAGCTCAGGCTGATAGGAGGTCACCAATTAAGGTAGCATGTTGACTGTCATTCTGGCTCAGCCCTCCAGCTTCTTATCTAGCTGGTATCCAGCTGCCCCTGTGTCTGGGAATCTCCTGTTGTAAAAATCCCCTTGAAGTTATGCCTGAGGGATTCAGAATCAGGTCACCTAGTTAAAAAGAAGAAAACTATTTTAGTCCCCAACAACAAAAAAAAAAAACCCAACCCTCCTCCCTCCCTTAGTCCTGGCACTGAGTCCACCCTGTTTCTCAGAGCACTGTCCTGGTGTTAGCTAAGGTGCTGTCTCAGTCCAGGGCTGTGCAGGGAGGCGAAGGCGGGTACCAGGCGTGTCAGGGCATGTCGGCCTTTCAGTTTGGGAGGTTCTCATTGCTAAACCTGTGCTCCATTCACATCGCCTCTGGGAGCTTACCTCATTACTTTAGAGTTACAGCAACAATGTTAATTACCTAAAGATACATGTTTTCCTGGTGCAGTACCCAGTTTTGTAAATGGAACTTGGAAGGGAAGGAGCTGGGATTCCAGAGCTGCTGCTCCCCTGTTATGTGCTGGCTGCTCTGAAGAAGGGATTTTCAGCAGCTCCCAGTGCTGAGTGTGTTCATTAGTGCTGCTGGCTGTGCTGTTGCCCAGGGAGGACAGGCATGGTGATTTCTTGGCACACTGCTGCCTACCTGCCTGCAAAATAAAGTCTGGTCCTTAGTGTCTTTCTCAACAGATGACCTCTGGGAGTCCCTTCCAACTCTAATCATTCTATGATTCTATGTGTAACTGTAGCTAAACCTCAGGCTGCCTCCTGAAACAGGCTGGGTGCTGGGTGTGTTGAGATGTTGGTTTTGTTGGGGTAGAGCTGATGTTTTCAGACAGCCCCAGGATCACTCACAGACCAGGGGTTTTACATCTCCTGTAAAAGATGTGATATGATGCTGGGTTTTGCTAGTTTCAAAAACGTGTTTTGGATGGACAGATGAACCATTCTGCTGCTGAGTAGTGGTGGAGTAGCTCCACCAAAATGATCCAAGAGCTGGAGTATTTTTCCTATAAAGAGAGGCTGAGAGAGTTGGGGTTGTTCAGTCTGGAGAAGAGAAGGCTCCAGGGGGAACTTACAGTGGCTGTCCAGTCCCTGAGGGACCTACAAGAAAGCTGGGGAAGAGCTTTACCTGAGGGCATGGAGCAATAGGGCGAGGGGTGATGGTTTAAACTAGAAAAGGGCAGACTTAGGTTGGATCTTAGGAAGAAGTTCTTCCCTGTGAGGGTGGGAGATCACTGGCCCAGGTTGCCCAGAGAGGTGGTGGAGGCCCCATCCCTGGAGACATTCAGGGTCAGGCTGGATGGGGCTCTCAGCAACCTGATCTGGTGAAGATGTCCCTGCTCACTGCAGGGGTGGAACCAGATGGGCTTTAAAGGTCCCTTCCAACCCAGGGTGTTCTGTGATTCTATGAATTCACCACCTCTTGAAGTTAAGACTCCAGTGTAGGAGCAAGCAGCTGTCCACCTCGGTGGCTGCTGACCTGGAAGAACGTTTACAGCTCCCCAGCCCCAGCAGTGCAGGACAGGAGCTCTTCTGCCAGCGGTAGCAGCCCTGGCACATGGGCTGCTGGCACAGTGCTTTGCCTTGCTCTTTAAGATAATGCATTTGGTTCCTCTGTTAATGTGTAAAGGAAATTATGTTCATTAAGCCCTGATTCACTGTCAGAACTCTTTTATACAGCTGGTAGAGTGGTTTTGCTCCTGTTTTCTATTCTCATGATGATTTAAAATTTTAAAAGAAATCAGAATTTTCAATGAGCAGAGAGAACTTCAGTGTGATGAATGTGATCTGATGCCTTTTGCATTCCAGTACCTTAGGGAAAGGAGGTGGAAGATGGGATTAATATGTTTGTAAACCTGTGGAGACTGCTAACATTTGAGGCACATTAGACTGGTCTGTGAATGCTGGCTGTTAACATGTTGTGCTCTTCTTTCTGCTCAGTGTGTGGATGTCTAGCACAGGGTGGCAATGTCATAGGTCCTGTGTCATAGGAGGTTTCATTCCTTTGAAATCATGGCACTTTGCACAGAAGCATTCCTTCTGTGGGCTGTCCTGTTTCCTGCCTCAGAAAAGCCCTCCCAGCTCCCCCCCTACCCTGCCAACTGCCTGCAGAACTCTCCTGTAAGCTTTTGCTGCTCCCCCACCCTGTTTTCAGCATGGTGCTGGTTCACAGGGCAGCTGGTGTGGAATAGCACCCAGTGATAACACAGCTTTGTCCAAACCTGCAGCTCACACACACGTGCTCCAGCTTAGCCTTGTTTAGAGAGTTTCACCCCTTCACAAGATCTGACTTGCCACAAACGAGGAATTATTTTCTTCTTTACTCAGTCTGAGGGGTATCACAATTTCTGATAAATCTTATCACTTGACTCGAGGAAATACCCTTCTCCATCTTTGAAATAATACCCAAGACTAAGTCAGTGGAGCACCTGGATGATTCCTTCATGCCTAGCACAGGGTGGCATTAGGACCATCTGGCCAGTAGCTCCTGCAGAAGTCTCTGAGTCTCCTAATCTGGTGAGCTCCCAGGGCTCTCCCCCTGGAGGACAGCAGCACTCACACTCACACAGCCGTGCCCGCAGCCGTCCCCTGCAAGAGCTCTTTGCTTTCACTTGGGAACTGTGGAAATGGGAGTGTGGTGTTTATGGGATTTGTACAAGTGTACAGCTTGAAAAAACCTTGTTCCAAGGAATAGGCAGCCCAGCACTGGTGCTTCTGTTTGATTCTCCATGCAAACCAGCAGAATAACAGGTTTTCCTGCTGCTGTTCTGCCAGATGAATGTAGTGCTTCTTGCCCTTGTTATTAATGTAAAGATTTGTCCTTGCCTATCATGTGTGAGGCTTATAATGATTCTTTGAATCTAAAAAGTGTTTCTCTGAAGAAAAATCTCTGAATCCTCTAAACCATTGAACCTCTTCCTCCAGCAAACTGCAGGGATCACAGAGCAGTCAATTCTGCTTAAAAACTAACGATAGTTAAAAAAATCCATAGCATCCTTCAAAAGCAAATCTGAAGTAATTTCTTTTTCATGTCCCTGTAGATTTGGATCTTGACAGCAGAAACTGCAGCTGCAGCAAGATCATTAGAAAGGGAATGCAAAGAACTCACCCGTCACCTGCCAGGAGTAGCTCACTTAACGTGGCTTTGTTGTATAACCATGTGTGATTTACTATAGCTCTACACTTTTTCCCTCATCTGTGCTCAAATGCTTTGTTAAGCTACTGTAACATGTTATTTTGTCATAGCAAAATATTTAAACAAAGAGCTTGCTCTTGGTGTGTCATGTCACTTACAGACACTTTTGATCCCTTTGTAAATGGCATGTCATGTTTGCCTTGTGATGAGCAGATGAGATGCTTTTGCAAGACTTACAAGAGAGAACTGAATATGAATTAATAATTCATTTAAAATAGTGTTAAATCTGCTGCTGACATCTAGTGGGTACTTGAATTTGTAAATACAAAAGCATTGAGCTTTCCTTCTTAGTCTGAAGTTGTCTTTGGATAGAAATAAAACTCAGTTGACTAAGGCAAATAGGGAATGTGTTCCAGAGTGACAGAGGGGGACACAAACACCGAGTAAAGTGAGATTTTGAATTGAAGATCTTGCTCTGAAGTCCAGGTCTTTGATTACCAGATCCTGCACTTAAACCTCCTTTCCACTTTCCTCTTCATGCTGCTGGCATCTTCCTACAGCTGCTTGTTTTGTTCTGGTAGGTGAATACAGAACAGTTACATGTTGTGATATCCAGAAAACACCAGTGAAAATGGGGAATAGTAGTTTGGCCTCCAGTATGGTTTGAGAATTTCTGGCTAGCAGAAATTCTTAGCATCTACAAATAAAGTTTGGTTTGGAGGTTTTTTTTTTTTTGTGTGTAGCAGTTTAAAGAATATATAAGCTCAGCAGCTTGCCTCCATTCAATGGTGATATCACAAACAGAGCTACTAAAACTTTAAGAAGTGAAGAGTTTTGAAGAGGTTCCCAGGCCAAGTCATGATGCCAGGGTTGGGGCCACTTCCAGGAGTGTTGCCCTCCTTGTCTTGAATTTTTCCCCACACGAGCAGTGCAGGCTGAGTGGGTAGTTTGCTGTAATATACAATTATGCTCCTCAGGATGTTGGAAGGTAGGGGATGGTGGAAGATTTCTGTAACAAGTTAGGTGTGATTTGCTGGTATTGTAAGTTCCCTGAGCTTCAGGCGCTTGCTGGGAGTTGTTTACCTAAAACCACACGCTAAGAAAGTGGTATAACTGGAACTGGACTCCGGGATTTGTGGTTTCCTCATCGTTTCTCTAATCCTTCAGGAGTTTGTGAGAATTCACAAGCGGCGCATATTTAGATGACACAATTGCTCTTCTTTTTGCATGACTTCAGGTGACAACCTGGGGGTAATTGCAGCTCTGTGACCTTTAAAACGTTCCCACTGCTGTACAGTTCACTTCAGAATTGAAACTCCCACAGCAATGATTCCTGGTGTCCCTTGCTAAATTATGCAAAATTTCCAGCCAGACTGTCCATTTAGCTCCCTGGAGTCATGGCAAAGCCAAACTTTTCCAGGATGATAAAGCCACTCGCTCCTTGACATGGCAGAAGGAGCCAGAACCTGGACAAGGAGAGGTCTGTTTGGTTTGGTAATTGATGTGAACAACAAAGGCTCTTGCTGCTGCTGTATAATCGATTTTCCTGTCAATAACAGCACTGCTCAGCGCTGCGCTGCTGCTCCACCTGTTCTCCTAGGGGCTTGCTCCTCTTCACAGCACAGACTTCATTTAGGATAGTGGCTTACTGCATGGCCAGACCCCTCACTTGTGCCCTTGGCAGCAGAGGCTGGTGTAAATGCTCTCTCAGAAGGGTTTACATATATTCCTTTTCCACAAGTTAAACTGCTAATTGGAAGCACAGGACTTAACCTGCCTTATCTACTGTTTCCTTTATGGAGATCTGTCTGAATCCTACCACCTTTCCTTTTGTGTCTTGTACTGGATTCTTTAGAGGTGGCTCAACTCCCTTCGACTCTGATGGGTTGTTGAAATGATGTAAGATTGTGTATTCTGTCACCTGCCTCAGATCTGCTGTAGATTGTCTCTCTAACAACCTCTTAAGAAGAAAAAAGCTGGGGAATACTCCTATGAGTAAGGTCACAGAAGGTATATCTTAACTGATTTGGGTATAATTGGACAGATTTATTAATATACTAATTAGATCCACTTGAATACAAAAAAAAAAGGCAGAGGGGGAGCAGGGGGTAATCTTACAATTATAATTATATGATAAAATGTCAAGCTACTTCTGATCCCTGTTCTCAGTGAACTGTGCACTGTTTTCCAGGGGTTGATCCAGCATTACAGAAGGAATCCCGAACTCAGCTGCCCGTTCCATCTGCAACTCCAGCCTCATCCTCATCCTCCTCATCCTCCTCGTCCAAATTTCACCGAGCTCGCTCAGGGGGAGCCAGAGATGAACGCTACCGATCTGGTAAGGACAGGGGCAAGACTTCACCTGGGATTCCTGTTAGTGACAAGAGCGTAGTGCGTCCTCTCAAGGAATTCAGGGTATTATGTGTCCTCTGATGGAAAGTCCTGCCCTGGTGGTTCTCTATAAAGAAACATCAGGTTTGCAGGACTGCAGCTGCAGAATCAAAAAGAACACTATGTAGGAAAAGAAAAAAAAAAAAGCTCATCTCCTCTGCTTAAGGAAAGGAGAAAGTGGCAGCACCTATTTTTTGTTTCCACCTGGTTTTGTTTTTCCCTTTGCATTAAAAAGATTTAAGTTTTCTTCTCACCAGTGAAGCATCCTCCTTTCCAGAGTTCTGGATGTTTGCATGGGGGGGAAGCCTCATGTCCTAGCCCATTTCAGTTACTAATCAGCACATGCTTACGGGTGCAGTTAGTAACTTTCGAGGTTTCCTGAAGTCTGCATCATCCATTCAGGTTTCAGAACAGAAGGTTTTTCTCAAATCAGACAACTGGCTCCAAAATTGGTCAGCCTGTAGCCCCAGGTCCACTCTGGTCTATATATGCTGTTAGTGCACATTCCAAGTTCCACACAAGCATGTTTTAGAATAATCTTCAGTCGAGGGGAACAGCCTGGTGGGGTTGGGGTTTCTATAAAAAGGTCTGTAAAGTCTTTTGTGTGGAGACACAAGAATATAATGACTAATACAGAACATTCCACATTAAAAAAGCCTGTCCCTCCTATATAGCTTCCTTACTTTAAAAACCTCAGTTAGATTCCCTGTTTAAAAAAAAAAAAACAAAAACAAAAAAAAAAGGGGGAGGGAAGGGTGACTCATGAGATGGCAAAGTGTGGTCGTTCAGGAAGGTCCTGTGAGGTGGGGGGTTGCCTGAATGCAGATGCCCAGCCAGAGTGTAAGCCTTGTGAGTTTTTCTTTCTTCTCTACCATTGCAAAACTGAGTATGTGAACTCTGACCTTTCAGATATCCACACAGAAGCAGTTCAGGCAGCGTTGGCGAAGCACAAGGAGCAGAAGATGGCCCTTCCCATGCCCACTAAAAGACGGTCTACGTTTGTTCAGTCTCCAGCCGACGCCTGCACTCCCCCAGGTTAGGTTTTCACAGTGTGGGGGTCTGTGTAGAGGTTAAGGTAGGCATGAGTAACAGTTTCCACACTGAGATGCTGCAGTTGTCAAGATACTCCAGCTCTTCAGCAGGTTTGTAGGTAGGCTGTTACTCCTGTAGTTCTCCTGCTACGTTGGAGCAGCTGCTGGTTTTCATGGAGCTGCTGTTAGGGCCGTGAAGGTGGCCCCTCTTCAGGGAGCTTGTAACAGATCACTTGGCAGGAGCTGAGCAGGCTTTCTGGGCTGAGGCTTCTTTTGCTTCCCTCACACTTATTTCTGTTGCATAATTCACATTTTGGTTTTGCTAAAGTTTAATACTCAATACATAAGAAAAGGATTTGTAGTGATGTACATTTGTGGAAAAGGACCTTGGAGGCATCCAGTGGGTTTCTATGGCCTGCAGGACTTTTCCTGCCTAACTCCTCCCATGTAACACCTGTGGAATGACCATAGATGGCATGGTGTCCCTTACAGCACGTGTGCATGGGGCCTTGGTGCCTCTCTGTCTTCAGACAGTTACATGCACTGGCTTAAATAAATACGTGTCGCTTTCGGCAGCAGCTGTTATGTTGTCTCTCACTCTGCAGAAGTGTTGCAGTCATTTGGATTGATGAAGTCACCTGAATATTGTGAATTCATGTCTCACTGTGAACTTCTCTCTCTCTCTCTGAGTTTGCTCTGCTAGGCCACTTCACTGCTTTTACCTCCTTTTTTCCTCCATACTTTGTGTTTCTTTTCCTTTCTGCTGGGGGCTAATGCATGTTCCTTGTGCCTGCTTGGGTCTGGGCTTCATACTGATTTACTGAGGGCTAGAGCACATTCCACCCCGTGGCACCACACAGCTAGAGGCTGGCGCTCCGTGTGCCCAGACACAGGCCTTTCCATCAGGCCCTGACTGTGTTCTGCTTTGACAAGCAGGTAACCATCATTTAACAGTTTGATTGACAGCTGGAGTATAGGCAAGCAATCTCTTTGAAGAGTGGGTGAATTTTAGGGCAAAGTCGAACGTTCCTGTGCAGCTCAGGATACCAAGTGATGGGTGCTTGCTTCGTGATCAGTAAGTAGGTCACAGCTTTAGTGTAGACAAGATGTCTGTTGCAGGATGCAGTTCCTTCTTATTTTCTCTTTTCTGTTTTATTTTGGGGTGGGTGTTTTTGCTTTGTTTTCTGCAGTTGAAAGGGACTCATTGAGAATACCAGACAAAAGCATTTATTTTTTTTGCATGTGGCCTTGGCACATTTGTTTCCCAGTGTCTGCATTCTGCTTTGTTCCTGTGTACTTTCCATTTCGACAGTGATACTGACCCCTCGCTTTCCACTTCAGAGTTACCAAAGTCGGGCAATACAGCATCTGATATTGTAGGATATGAATGGAAAAATAATGAGTGATAAGTTGTTACACTTGGAGAACCCAGGGAAAGGATATTTGTCGGAGGAGGTGAATCTTTTATGGGCTTTAACCAGAGGTAAATGTGTTCACATCAGAGCTGTCTGCTGCTTTAACTTCTGTTTTGGCCAATGTCACCTTGTTTAATGCAACCTGTGGAAAACAAAGATCTTCCCTTTACAAGCCTGTGCCGTTGATGTGTGAATTGGAAAGAGAGCATGTTCAGTGCAATGTGCTTTTCCCTAAGCAGCTAGATTTTCTTTTCTGCTTCCACACAGACACGTCTTCCGCATCCGAGGATGAGGGGTCGCTAAGGCGCCAAGCTGCTCTTACTGCTGCATTGCATCAGAGCTTACAGAATGCTGAGTCTTGGATCAACCGATCTATTCAGGGGTCATCCACATCTTCATCAGCATCTTCTACACTTTCCCATGGAGAAGGCAAAGGGACCAGTGGGTCACTAGCTGATGTATTTGCCAATACTCGAATAGGTAGGAGATGGGTATGAACAGAAAAATTGCTTCAAGTTCAGATTGTATTAACAGAGCTGGAGTTGTCCGTTGCGTAAGGGAAATTTGGATCAAGTTTAGTTTTGATGGGACTTGCTAGGATTTGTTGGAGCTGCACCATCACAATTGTTTTTTTCCCTTAAGAATTTCAGAATATTGAGCTGGTTGTGAAAGGGCAGGTGGGGAGCAGGAGCTTCTTGAGGTAGAAAAGGCTCCAAGGTGTGGTGACAGTACTGACAGGTTCAGTGGGCACAGCTTCCCGTGGCCTGTGTTGCTTGTGTCTCGCCTCTTTGAAGCTGCTGTGAGTACAGAGCTACCGTAAGCAAACAGCAAACAGCATTTGGCATCTGTGTCCTGATGAGTTCCATAGGGGTGTCTCTGCCTACTGAGTGGAGAAATGCTGTGTTTTAATGTTCTCACTGTGCTATGAGCCCTGATGGTTTATGGTTTGCGCTAGATTTAAAATAAAAACCCACGTCCAAAGCCAGCCCTATACGTGAGCAAACGAGCGTGTCCTCGAAAAACACGGTTGTCACAAAGACACAGCACAGATCTGCAGGACTGGTCCGAAATAACCAGAGCATCCAGGTACTGAGGAGACGGAGCGAAATCTACAGATCTGGATACCCCAGGCTCAGTTTTTTGAGGCTCTGAGGTGCTCCTTGCTGCTGATGCTTCTGTATGAAATTGCAAAGTTTGGTTTTGCTCTGTGTATGTTTGTCTTTTTTAAGCTGCTGTGAAGGATATTACTGCATCTTAGGAGATGTCTGTATTTTGTGTGCTCTCTGCTTTTGCTTAACTTGTTTGGGGCAAGCAGTGCATAGAAGTGCTGGCGGTTTCAACTGTTTTGCTTGATTTTTTTTTTATTGCTGTTTTTATTTTTTTATTATTTCCTGAGATGCAAGTTGATTTCTGAAATGGAAAACTGGGGAAATTGCCTAAAAAATGTAGTCAATATACGTAACATGTCTTTGAAGCAGAGAGCCTGTTTTTAAGTGGAGCATACAGAAAGCCACGTTTACCTTTTGTAATGAATTAAGGTAATCTAGCTTTTTACCTACAGAACAACTGCTATCTAATATAATTAGTATTTTATGCAAAATGGGAGCTCTAAATCTTGGTTGGAATTGTATTTGCCATGTAGATGTCACATCCATCCTGTGCTAACACCTCATTCAAATGAATAGGAGCTCTCATGTAGGCAATTTTATATATCTCTTTAGAGAGAGTGATAAAAAGTCCTGCATTGTGTGGAGATGTACCAAATCTAAGATCACTAGGAAGGGCCTAGAAATATTCCTTTCCACTTTGCAGAAATGGATTTGGGTTTTTTTCCCCCCCTTAGAAAGTTGGAGAGAGCACAGAGAATCGACCACAAAAAAACAAAAACCTTTCAGTATCTGACTTCATTCAGACTCTTGCTGTGCAAACCAACCTAATGGTTCCAAAATTGTTGGGTCTTTTCCTTCTTAAGCAGCAGTTGCCTGTTCTGTTAAGCTAGAATGGAATATTCTCCCCTGTCAGGTGATTGAAGCGACTGCGTTGTGCAAAGAAATCCCACGTAAGCAAAACTTGCTTGTTCAAGAGAAAGTTAATGAGAGCTCTACTGAAGTATGCAGAGTTACTGTGGTTTTGAAGCTTACAAACTCATCTGAAAAGCAGAATAGGGTCTTGCAACTTAAAGCAGAAGTAAGACCCAGCTCGCTGTTTCCAGCCGGTCTGACTGGTGGACGGGCTCGTGCTGTTTAGCCACTGAACTGGAAGAAATTTAAACCCAACATGATTTTTTGCTGATCTGCTTTAGTCAATAGCCTACCACATGTTTTGTTTTAGAAAGCCCTTGCTGACAAAAAAGTTAAATAGTATAATTCTAGCAAGAGAGATGACTGCATAGGTGATGTAGGGTTTTGTTGTGGGGCTTTTCAGAGCTCATGTGGATCTCAAATGTGCTGAAGGTCAAGAGATTTAGCTTGGTTTGAAGGTTAGAGGCCAAGTTCTGTTCTGCTGAACTGCTTTCCCGGTGTGGACAAAGCCTCTCAGCTTGTGCCTTCGTTTTCTGTTTTCCAGAGCAGATAATGTGCACCTTCTAGAGCTAATTAATATTTAAGGTGCAGCGTGTTTGCCATTAATAAGAGCTCCCATACATTCAACCCATTAAATTGGTAAGACCGTTGGTAGCAGGACACTAACACTTTGCTTGCTCCATCCAATAATAAAAGGTATATCTTAACTGCCATCTCAATTTTCTCCCTTTTTTTAGAAAATTTCTCAGTTCCCCCAGATGTCACAGCAACTACCTCCTCCTCCTCCTCAGCACGCCCAGCAGCGATTGACCTTCCTCCTTCAGGGATCGTGAAAGGCATGCACAAGGGATCCAATCGGTCTAGCCTCATGGATACCGCTGATGGTATGGAACCTTCCAGAGCACCCAGAAACAAGAGTAGTGTTAGGGAAGGAAGAAGTTAGGGTTTAAGTCGTGATTTATTTTCCCAATTTAATTTTATCCCATTTAAGCACTTCACAAATTTGAAACGGTCTCGGCACGAGCGTAAACACGTTCCTGTGCTGCAGTTACCACATTAACATGTTCCTGTGCTGTGGCAGTTACCTGCTTCGTACTGAACTGGAGAATCATGGGAGAGATAATAGGCATTTCTCTTCTCCACCACTTTTTGAGTAAATTTACAAATGCATAGTTAGGTTAATTGTTTTTAAAAGCATTTGTCCTAGAATCCCCAAAAGGAAAGGTAAGATGAATAAAACAATGCAATTCTTAACTATAATTAAGCTCCCACAAAGCTGATGATACTCCAAGCTGGTTGGCATAAACCTTTGTTCATTAATGCCTCTGGTCTTGGTGTGTCCCAACTCCACTGGCGCAGCCCCGCACTGGTGGATACTGGGGGTGGGTGTAGGTCTGGAGGCTGTGTGTGCAGGCGTGGGTTGGGCAGATGGAAATCAGCTTTCTAAAAATGCATTTCTGTTGCTGGTATTTTCTGAGCACTGAGTTAATACAGAGCTGATGAGGTAGTTACTCACGTTGTCCTTTAATCTTGGAAGCCAGCAGCTGAGTGAGTGGGTGCACCAGAAGTGTCCTCCAGGGGGAGGAGGAAAGGTGTAAGTGTCCATCGAGATGATGAACTCTGCTGTTAGACAAAATCTCTCCCTCTAGGTGTTCCTGTGAGTAGCAGAGTCTCCACGAAAATTCAGCAGTTACTTAACACCTTGAAAAGACCCAAAAGACCACCGCTGAAAGAGTTTTTTGTGGATGATTTTGAAGAAATTGTGGAAGGTAATAGCACCTAATAACAGGTTTTATTAACCATTTGTTGTCAGACATGCACGGTGCTGAATGAATGACGTTGTTTCCAAAGCTGCCTCCGAGTGACTCCCTGTTTGCAGCTAACAGTTGCCTTCATGAACAGACTGATACAAAACCAGTGTTGGAAGTAGTTTCATGAGCTTTGGATGACCTTCTTAACATTAAACTTGTTACAATAACTAAAACTTATTAACAAAAACTCTCTGAGATGTTTAAAACCCCTTCATTTGCATAGGCTGCAAATTAATTTCCCAAAAGGGATTGTCTTTACCGGTAATTTCATTGCAACCATATTTTTAAGGTTGGTTTTCTTTTGTCCAGTTCCATGTGGCTTTCCTCTCTGTTGAATTGAATACCTTTCCATAGCACCACCTCAGGAGAAGACTGTTCATCATGATCTTTTGCTTTGTGCAGGTCTTCCCAGCGAATGCAATGGGATGGGGTTGGTAAAGGCAGTAAGGCAATATGTTTGCTGTCAGTGCATCTTTCCAGCTTAACTCTCTGGTCACAAATGAGCTGAGAGGAACTGGAAACATGACTGAATTCCCTTCAGTCCCACAGCCTGACCCAAATCAGCCCAAGCCCGAGGGACGCCAGATGACGCCTGTGAAGGGAGAACCCCTGGGAGTTGTTTGTAACTGGCCTCCTGCCTTAGAAGCAGCACTGCAGCGCTGGGGAACCACGCAAGCTAAATGCCCCTGTCTGACAGCACTGGATGTCACGGGAAAACCAGTTTATACCCTCACATATGGTGAGCTGAGCCCTGGCTTCCATGGCTAAACCTCTCTGAGGGAGCAGTAGTAGGTGGAACAGTGCGTGATTGTCGGTCGCTGGGTGGGTGCGAATCCGTTGCTGGTTGGTGAGTTTTGTGGACAAAGCAGTGTGACTGAAACAGAGGACAGGACTGTAGGGGTTAAAGGCAGGCAGGAAAAGCTGCCTAGAATCGAGTAATCTGGACACTGAGTTGATTTAGAGTTGTGTGAGTCTCTCTTCTTTGTGTTCTAGGCAAACTGTGGAGCAGAAGTCTCAAGCTGGCCTACACACTGCTTAATAAACTGGGGACCAAAAATGAACCCGTGTTAAAACCTGGAGATAGGGTAATGAGTTTGGGACTGTCTGCTTCTCCCTCTGACAGAAGGAGGGGGCTGGGGGGAGGCTGGAACTAACCACAGATGCTATAATCTTGTTCTTTTAATGGAAAGACTCTTATCCCAGGGACAGACTGTTTGGGAAACTTGTGATTTTTCACTCCTCCTTGCTCCTCTGTAAGCAGCTCCTTGTCTCTGGACTTTGAAACACATCCAAGGAAGAGCATTGCACCTCATAGAGAAATACAGAGTTTTAGGTCTGTGTGTCTGGGCTGTGAGTGCACCTTCATGTGTACACGGGGCGTGCTGGTGTTACTGCATGAGGCACTCACACACATACCATATATTCCAGGAAAAAAGAGCACTTGAAGACACCCTGTGCAAAGTGCTGATCTAGAATGTGAAATAACACAAAGTTTTCTGACTTTTTGACACAGTAAATTTTGAATTTCACAGTTTTGCCTCGTATTTCAACTAACTAAACATTTCTGTGACTTGTAGGTAGCCCTTGTTTATCCCAACAACGACCCAGTCATGTTCATGGTGGCATTTTACGGCTGTCTCCTAGCAGAAGTCATACCAGTGCCTATAGAGGTACCTCTTACCAGAAAGGTAACGTTGAAGGAACTCAGAGGAGTGATAGGCTGATGTGGGATGAAAACCAAGTCAGATCATCAACCTCTGAAAGCGTTTCACAGCATCCAGCCACTGCCTTAGCAGCTCTGTATCGACACAGTGTGCAAGACCTTTGTGAACCTGGCATAGCAGTTTGAAAATGGAAAAACATATTGACCAGCCAGCTGTGCTGAGTAGCTGGAAACGGGTCAATTTGCCTAAATGCTGTAGTCCAGTCGCTTGTAGGGTACAGATAATACTGTGACTCTGCCCTCTGATCAGTGTGAAGGGGGTCTCATTTCCAGTTGTGCTTAGCATCTGCCAGTCTTCTGACTTGGTGGGAGTCTCAGGGTGCTACATATTTCTGAAGGCTTCGAGGCACTTTCTGCAGATGATGCACTCGCTGAAGCGCTTTCTTTACCCTTACCAGAATTTTTTGCAATACTGCCATATTTTTGCCTAGTCATGAACTGTCTAAAACTGTAGAACTTCATAAGCAAGTTCTTCTTCAAGAACTTCATCGGGAAACAAAAGAAACGGGATAATGGCAAATGTGTGGCAAGAGAGGTGGTAATGAAATGGTAATTCTCTGGGAGGCACAGAGCTTTGCTTTCATTTGTGTGCAACAGGACAACTGCTACAGCAACCAAATCCAAAATGAAACTTCTCCCAGTATTTGCCCAATCAGTTTCCTTAGGGAGATTCTTCATTTCAGTGTTTTTATCATTGTGCAAGAGAAATTAGTTCCTGGGGGAAGAGAGGCCGTGTTATTTCAGCGTAATTACACGTTTTGGGTTTTTTGCCTCATGATTCCTCTTTGAAGCATCTGTGCTTCCAATAATGAAAATAAATGGTGTATGCTCAGTGCCTCGATGCTGGCCATGAGCATTTGTTTCCTACAGATTTTACATCCAATGCATTTTTGTCTTGCCAAGTCACCAAATTTCTCTACAATCTGTCCCCGGTTGTATAATGCCCTCAATTTTGAACAAATTGAAAAGAGCAGACTTGGTATGCAGAAGATCAAGTAGCCCTTCTGCATTCTTGTGCTGGCTTATCATTCCCTGTGGACTTTGATTGGCTTGTAGGTGTGTCTCTGTGTTCACCCAGCAGGCCTTCGTGCTGGGTATATATCACCTTCCAAACGGTGTTATTAAGTAAGCCAGGAAGCGGTGGTGTTCATCCCTGCCAGACAGTGCTTGTCATCGAGTTTGTAACCATTGCCAGAAGCTGGATGTAGGCAGGGGAGGACAAACCAAAGGCAAGAGTTGTCTGTGGCCATGGGTCACTGCTTCTCCTGCCTCTCCATGGCATCTGTAATGTTACCACGACGTTACCACATCTTGTATCCTGGTAAGGGCGAAGTTGGAGTAGGTCATCTCTGAGCAGGAATGACTTTTCCCCCTGTGCCCGCAGGACGCTGGTGGTCAGCAGATTGGGTTTCTGCTGGGAAGCTGTGGTATTGCTTTGGCCCTCACCACTGAAGTTTGTCTGAAAGGACTTCCAAAAACCCAGAATGGAGAAATTGTGCAGTTTAAAGGTTAGATCGATGATATACTTCCTCTTGATTGTGTTTTTGCTTTAACTGAGCTGTCTGAAAGTTGTTGGAAGGCTGACTGCATTTGGGGGGTCAAAGGGAGGGATTTTCTGATAGCATCAATTAACTGTTGTGTGGGGATTGATCCATGTGTCTGACAGAATTGCTTTGTTGTTCTGGAAGTCACGATGAAACCACCATATGAGCCAGGGCTGTCCTCAGATCCCTCCAGTGGCACTTGGCAGGTTCAAAGGCAGTTTTATTAACGATACAACAAGCTATATTTAGAAATACTGCAGGGATCTTTCCTGAGTAGAGGAGTCTTGTTGCCCACCAAACTCCCTGATGAGAAGCGAGATGAACCTTCTGGCTAGTAGCTTAGCTTGAATCAGTATTTTGCTTGTGTAACTGAAGTTGGACAAACGATGGGGGTTTTAGTGTATTCCTGCAGAATATAAATCCCTCAATAAATAAATGGATATTAATGTACCACTTAATTTTGGCTCTAGGTTGGCCCAGACTCAAATGGGTTGTGACAGATTCAAAATATCTCTCCAAATCTCCTAAGGACTGGCAGCCCAACATCTCAGCTGCAGGAACTGAGCCAGCATATATAGAGGTAAGTAGTGAATGGGGAATAGAAAGTAGTTTCTGTGAGCTGAATTTAATGTTCTAATCAGCAGAGAGATAATACTCTCACCTCACTGCCTTAAACTTCCCAGTTTCTAGCCACTGAGACAGCCTTTCACAGCATACAGCCTGCTGTGAAGCCTATTTTAGTTTTGAATACCTTTGTGGCCTCGAGTGCTGCTCAGAATGGATTGGAGAACGCTGATCTTGTTCCAGAAAGCAGTAATTGAGACAGTGTGCTTGATAGCACAGGTTTCTGAAACTACCTACACCAAAAGCCTTCTGAATTTTCTGTTCTTCCTGGCAAAGCTTGTTTTGGTTTGTACACCTCAGTAAGGCAACTTCTAGGAATTGCAGTGGATTAAGTAGCAACAGTAATTTTGCTATTCTGAAATGACAGCCTGGATTTTCAGTCTCCTTACAGGAGCTGGAAGAGTTGTTGTGAAAAGTAGTAACAGTGAAATAAACGCAGACAGGATCAGTTGTCATCTCATCTCCGGGGTTAGCTGAGTGGGATTGCTACCTGAGGATCTTCTCAGTAGTGAGACTCACAGATACCTTTCTACAGGCAGGAACTCTTTTGGAGCATATTTCAGCAGCTGTAGAGAAACAACAGTTGTATTTAATATGGATTCTGATTTCATTTCCTTCATGGGTGGGATTCAGAGTCGCACTGACCTTTCTTCCTCCCTCTTCTGCAGTACAAGACAAGCAAAGAGGGCAGCGTTATGGGCGTCACGGTGTCGCGGATCGCCATGCTGTCTCACTGCCAAGCCTTGTCTCAGGCCTGCAACTATTCTGAAGGTAGGAGATGTCACAGAAACATCAAAGGGATGAAGGTGCAGCAGCAGCATCTTCAGTGATTGCTTCTCATATTTTTAATATCTGTCTATGAATAACCAACACACAATAGTATCCACTTAAAAAAAAAGAAAAAAGCACAGATTAATCCTCCCCAAAAGTGAAGACTATCTGTAATCTTTTTCTCTTCAAAACTCCATCGTTTCAACTGCCATAGTGAAGAGGAATAAAAAGTGCAATTTGCATCATGTCTAGAAAGATAACACATCTGTTCTCAAGAATCCATGAGGGAGCAAATTAATGAAAAGCAGAGCATTTTCCAGAGAGCTCGAGTCCCCCTCTCACTGCTCTGGTCACCCATTAAAATACCTTCCCAAACGTCTGTTCGTGACAGTGGGTGTC
Source organism: Heliornis fulica (assembly GCA_013399135.1). Lineage (NCBI taxonomy): Eukaryota > Metazoa > Chordata > Aves > Gruiformes > Heliornithidae > Heliornis > Heliornis fulica. The sequence continues at coordinate 188,728 of VXBZ01008505.1, forward strand.
AGTATCGAAGCGCCTCTTGCTTGCACGAGACGTCTTGGCAATCCCAGAACTGGAGATTGGATATTGCTGGTGGGACTGTAGAGAGTTCTGCTGTAGGATATGGTTTTAGTCTGCTCTACCCTGTAAATCATGCTAATTTATGTATCCACAAGTGAAACTGTATTTTTAGAGCTGTGTGTCATAGTACTTTAAAATGCAGTTTGTCTTTTGGAAGCTATTGCTACAATTTCCAATGCTTCTGAGAGTCGGTGCTGGAGTGATATTCTCTCTTCCCCTGCTTCTGCTTGTGCTTCATGAGGTTAAGACCCTTTTTGTTCTACTGCTGCACAGTACAGGCTGGGATGTAATTTTCTTACAACTCTCTGGGATGTGTTCCTGCTCTGAAATTGATGTTCAGTTGCATTATTTTGCATAACAAGACACTCTGACTAGTAAAAGGCAGAATCAGACAAACAAGGCTCTGTGCTTGCTACATGTCTTGGAGCAGAGCTGACAGATTCAAATGACAGGTTCAGGTGTATGCAGATTTCAGCATAAATAATGATCAGAGCTATCCTGGCATATGTCTCTTCAAAATGACGACTTTTCTTTTCCCAGGTGAAACGATAGTGAATGTTTTGGATTTTAAGAAGGACGCAGGGTTGTGGCATGGCATTCTAACGGTGAGTTGAGCCTGTGAGGAATTCCTGAAGCATTTCATAACTACAATTTGAGGAGGTGGTTGAGTATCATTACCTGTGAAGTGAACCATGTCTCCCTTGCTAGGTCTGCAGCTCTCTGGAGGAAGTGTAGATCCATCCTCAGTAAACTTAGATGTATTCATGGTGGGGCAGGGGTGGATGGGAGGGTGAGGGCAACTTCTGTTTCTGCTTCATAAAAGGTTTTGTGAGCCCTTTATTTCTACTTTTCAGAATGTAATGAACAAGCTGCATACTGTCAGTGTGCCCTATTCTGTGATGAAAACCTGTCCACTCTCCTGGGTGCAGAGAGTTCACACTCACAAAGGTAACGGTGTATGTCCCACATCTGTAGCTTGTACTGCTCGGGGTGAGTGAGGGACATTAAGATCTCAAAGGCTTCAGAGCCTGCCTTCTTCCATGACATACACCAAGGGCCAAAACTCTTAATTTCTTTCTAAATATGCACCAAGTCCTAATGCCAAGTGAACGTCAGTGGACTTGGTGGGGACCCTGTGAGCACTGAGACCAAGAAAATGGTTGAGCACAGCAAGATCAGTTGAACCCCAGTCCTCACAGAGGATGCTCAGATGGTGGTGGTGATTTATGCACTTGGAGGAGGGGCTGTGATAGTGACAGACCTTGGCTCAGGTGGTGGGCTAATGGCCTGTGTGCCACAGCAGATGCTATTGCGTGTTGGGGTTTGCTCTTCCTGCACGCTCAATTAAGGCTTGATTGCTTTGGTGAGAGTTTTCTTCTTTGGCAGTGTTGGAGTGTGTGTTCCTATGAAAATGACTCCTGGAAAGATTTTGCTTGTCCTTATTATTTTTTCTGTTGGTTTGCAGCAAAAGTTGCTTTAGTCAAGTGTCGAGACTTGCACTGGGCCATGATGGCCCATCGAGACCAAAGAGACGTCAGTTTGAGTTCCCTCCGCATGCTGATTGTCACTGATGGTGCAAATCCTTGTGAGTATGCACACCCTGCTGTTCTCAGGAGAGAGCTTCCTCAGCCAGGCCAAGCTTACCTCCTTTTGCAGATACTTCTGAGATTTTAGGGCAGTAGCACAGCGCTGTGGGTTTTGCTGAGCTTTCGTCCTCTGATCATGAGTTATGGGAGATCCTGTGAAATACAAAACGGGAGAGTTGAGTGGGGAGCTCTTGTGTGTAAACCAACATTCTGGTAGATGCAGGGAGATTGGTTTTAAATTGCTCACAGGGATAAGGTAAAGGCTTTTGAAGGGAAAAAATCCCCAGAAAAATCTGCAAAGAATGCTTAGTGCAAAGGCTTAACAAATGTTTGTGTAGATGGCACCAACTGGAAGGGATACTTGGAATACCATTAGACCTGTTTGGATTATGCATGCTGCATGGAAACAGACCCTAATTGCTGGAGGTTTGGAAAGTATTATAAGCCTCCTGTTGTACCCTGAGCAGTATCAACTCTGAAGCAAACTGGGGCAAAAAGCAATCCTCTTCAAGAAAGCTCATATGCCTGTTCTGGTGCCTTCAGTAGGCACTTAAGCTTCTTCGTGGCTGGCTTGGAAAACACTGCCTGGAGTGCTTAGAAGTAGTGCAGTATGTGTACTCTGCAAATATGCTGTGCTTATTTCTAGTTTATTTGACTGACAATTAAAAAAAAACTAACCCAAATTATGTGAAGTCATAGTGGCATAACTGTTTGTTTCTTTCTTGCCAGGGTCTGTGTCCTCATGTGATGCCTTCCTGAGCTTGTTTCAGAGCCACGGGCTTAAGCCCGAGGCAATTTGTCCATGTGCCACCTCTCCTGAGGCGATGACTATTGCAATACGCAGGTAAGGGGCTGCAGCACTGCCCTGTTTGCTACATCAGGTGATCCAGATGAGGTTTGTTCACACATTGGTTGGTCATAGTGGACTTCAGCGTGTAATAAGCATCCCTGACATCTACTCTGTGTGCTCAAGTATCTGAGTAACCAGGTTGTTAAACATTTCTCCTAAGATAAGCTTGCTGTTTTCCCCTCTGAGATGTGTGACAGCTGCGTGGTGCCCATAAGAACTGTGCTCTGTGTTTTCCTACTCAGGAGCTACTCAGCTGTGTGGTGTGTTTGAACTGGAGATTAAATTCAGTCTTGCTTTGGACAGTCATTTTCATAGCATGTTTCTGACTGTTGCTGCTTCTGTAGTGAACAGCCCAGGAATCATCTGGCCTGGGAGCTGGTGTTTAACACGGGCTAAGCTACAATGCTGGAAGAAGAGTTGTAGAATATGGTTCAATGTGGCTTTCTGGGAGGCAATCTCTGTTGCTATCTCTCAGTTTTAAATTTGGGATGCAGAGAAGAGACGCTGAAATATGCATACTTCTGTCACTGTGATGTCTTCATCCAAGGCTAATCATAGCTGTGTGACTGATTTACTGTATCAATCTGTGTCCTTCAAAGGCCTGGGGTCCCTGGGGCACCTTTGCCTGGAAGAGCGATCCTGTCCATGAACGGCCTGAGTTTCGGTGTGATTCGTGTCAACACTGAAGACAAAAACTCTGCCCTTACTGTCCAGGATGTTGGTCATGTGATGCCAGGAGGTAAGAATGGGCACGAGTCCCATGTGAGACCTTTCTACGAGCAGTCTGGTGTGTTCTAGAAGAAGAACTGGTCAGTATTTCCTCCTGCTCTCAGCCTCAGCACTGGGGGAGCATAGGCAGAGCCCATACTGCGTCCTCGTGTCTGTCGTGGTTAAATGTGTTGGTTCTCACCCGAGGTGGACACTGGGACTGTTTAAGCAGGGTGTGATTCCTCCTAGGAATGATGTGCATAGTGAAACCTGACGGCCCACCTCAGCTCTGTAAAACAGACGAGATCGGTGAAATCTGCGTCAGCTCCAGGGCAGGAGGGATGATGTATTATGGGCTGACAGGCGTGACAAAGAATACCTTTGAGGTATGTAGAGTGCATCTTCCTTCCCTGCTTCATGTGTAGAGCTGGTAGTTTGTATAACCTCTTGTAACTTAGATGTTAAGGTTGTTTTTTAAAAAGACACACTGAAATGCTCGTTATTTATCTATATTCAGTGTTGCCCTTGCATACGGGTCTCACACAGTGCTAAACATGACTGCACCAAGGAAGACCTTCTAGAAGTCTCCCAGTACCTCAAGGGGGCCGGCAAGAAATATGGGGAGAGGCTGTTCAGTAAAGCCTGTTGTGACAGTGGAAGAGGTGGTGATTTGAAAATGGAGGGAGAGAGATTTAGATTGGATATTAGGAAAAAGTTCTTTGCTGTGAGAGTGGTGGAGCACTGGAACAGGTTGCCCAGGGAGGTGGTGGATGCCCCATCCCTGGAGACGTTCAAGGCCAGGTTGGATGAGGCCCTGAGCAACCTGATCTAGTTGGGGGTGTCCCTGCTTCTTGCAGGGGGGTTGGACTAGATGACCTCTGGGAGTCCCTTCCAACTCTAACCATTCTATGATTCTATGATTCCTTCCCCTTCTTCTCATCCCTTCACTCACATATCATGCAGTTCTTGATGTGGGGAAAGTTTTTGTTTTATTGGGCAGATCCACTTTGCCTCACATGACCTCCCATCTGCTGCAGGTCATCCCAGTGAACTCTGCTGGCTCTCCAGTGGGCGACGTGCCGTTTGTCCGTTCTGGCTTGCTGGGCTTCGTTGGACCGGTACGTGACAGAGTTTTTGAGGTTCCATTGCTCTATCTGCATTCTTTTGTTCATGCCTTTGAGGTCTCCTTTGGCTACAGGAGTGTGTGTGAGGACAGCTTGCTGTGGGTAAGACACTCAGGAGTTAATGGATTTCCCTGAGCCGAGGGAACCCTCGCTTCTCCAGCATGTTGTTGGTACTCTGCAGTGCCTTGCTGTGCTGCTTGTTGGATTTTTAGGTTGCTAATTCTCTCAACCCAAGCAGAACATGGCGGTTCTGCGCTGTGTGCTGGAGTGTCTTGTCTCGCTGAGCGGCTGGAGTGCCTCTCCTGGTTTTGTCCTGAGTGGCCAGTAGGTCAAGAGAGGTCCTTTGCCCCCTCTGCTCTGCCCTGATGAGACCCTACCTGGAGTATTGTGTCCAGTTCTGGGCCCCTCAGTTCCAGAAGGACATACAACTCCTTGAGAGAGTCCAGTGCAGGGCCACCAAGGTGATGGAGTGGAACATCTTCCTGCTGAGGACAGGTTGAGGGAGCTGGGGCTCTTAAGCTTGGAGGAGACTGAGGGGTGACCTCATTAATGTCTATAAATATGTAAAGGGTGAGTGTCAGGAGGATGGAGCCAGGCTCTGCTCAGGATGGGCAGGGACAGGACATGGGGCAACGGGTCCAAGCTGGAGCAGAGGAGGTTCCATGGGAATGTCAGGAGAAACTATTTCCCTGTGAGGGTGCCAGAGCCCTGGGCCAGGCTGCCCAGAGAGGTTGTAGAGTCTCCTTCTCTGGAGACATTCGAGGCCAATCTGGACACGTTCCTGTGTGATTTAATTGAGGTGACCCTGCTCAGGCAGGGGGATGGGACTTGGGTGATCTTTCAAGGTCCCTTCCAACTCCTGACATTCTGTGATTCCGTGTGATTTTGTGATGTAATTCAACGGGAAGGAAAATGTGCTTTATGCAATTCAGTTGATCTTACCATAGTTAAGAAATGTGCAGATCATCAAAAAGACATGTGAATATCTTCTGTATGTAAGTTACTCACAGGTACCTTTTTTATCTTTCAGGGCAGTTTGGTGTTTGTGGTTGGAAAAATGGATGGATTGCTGACAGTTAGTGGACGGAGACACAATGCCGATGACATTGTAGCAACCGGACTGGCAGTAGAGTCAATAAAAACAGTTTACAGAGGAAGGTTGGCACAATAAACCCTGTCCTTCCCCCTCTGCATGTAATACAGCTAAGCAGGATTTCTCTTCAGTGACTGCTGGGTTTGGGTAGCTCGGTTAAGCTTAAAGACTGTTTTGGTTTGGACAGTAATTGGCCTGATCCTGCCCAACACAGGTCTGGTTTTGTCACTCTGGCTTTTCATCACGTCTGTGTGCTTCAGGGGAATGAATCAAGTAATAAAATAACTCAGCCACGTGGAGAATTTAATTCTCTGTCTCTGTAGAATGTTAAGTCTCTGTAGCAGCAAGCTGCTGGCTGGTGCTCTGCAGCAAGGAAGAGTTTCATTAATGTCCAGAGATACTTAATTTTATTTAGCAGTTGTTGATATAATTTTCTAGATCCTCAGACGAGATTGGAGCTCACGTCTCTCAGACTTGACAGGAGGTTTCAAGCCTTCTGCATCACGTAGATGATTTTAAGGCTTTTACTGTGTTGGTGGCTTGCCACAGGTTGGAACAGAAATGCAAGGGCAGGTTGAGAGGACAGGGGACTGTGCCATGTAGAAATGTCATCAGAAGGTGAAATCAATCCCTCACAAACTTCACAGTCGTTTCTTTTCAATTCAGTTTTGTTTGATGTGTTTTCTGTCTCTTCCCCATGGGGGGTTTTAATGAGTTCTGTCTGTAGTCTGTTTCCTTGGCTTCCTGTTCCCAAGGGTAAAACTGGACTTCGTGCCGATGCCGCTCTCCCCTTTTCCTTAGGATCGCGGTGTTCTCGGTGTCCGTCTTCTACGACGAGAGGATTGTGGTGGTGGCAGAGCAGCGGCCGGACGCGTCCGAGGAGGACAGTTTTCAGTGGATGAGTCGAGTGCTGCAGGTAAATGCGCTTCCATGGCTGGAGGACATGAGCTTGTGCAGACCTGTGGTGTGTGGGCAGATCAGAGGCCATCAGCATGGCCCAGATGGAAAGAGCACAGGCTCGTGGTCGCTCTTGGCACAAGGTATTTCTGCAGGAACACCAGCTGGGTACATCTGCTGTGTGCAAGCTGTTCCCTTCCGTCCTGAAGGTCCTGGGAAAGTGGCTGCAGCACGGAGTAGCGTAGGCTCTGACAAAATGGTCAGCGCTGCGCTAGCAGGATGACTGTGTAGGGAAACACGATTGTCTCCACACTGCTCAGGAGCTCTGCTTTTAGTCTTGGCTCTTGCTGGTGCTCAGTGTTACCCTGTAAAGGCACCCTTAGCTTTGGAGACACGTTTTCAGCAGAGGAAGGTTCAAACAGCTGAGTAAGTGCAGTCTGAAGGAGGCAGAATGAGCAGCAAATACTTTGAGAGCTGCCCGTGTGGCACGGATGTTGTTCTTGGAAATGCTGCTCAGGCAGTATGCAAACAGGGGAGAAAAGTCTGGGAGTACCTGGTAGTCTGAATAATGTGTTGGACACCTGAATGTTGGGTGAGCAGACAGGGGCAGAGTGTAATGGCTCAGAGGAGACGGGTAAAACCCCAGATGAAAATCATACGATTCATCACACAACTGTGGGGATTTGGGGATTTGGTCATGAAAGATGTAAAAAAGGGATTTCTTGTCTATGAAAAGGACTGTAAAGGCAGGGATGCTAACAGGCACTGGACTCTTTCCATGGGGTGCTGATTCTAGAGGTGAAATGGGATGACAGTGACAGACTTGTACCCCCAGTGCCTAATAAATGCAGGGATTCATCTTGCAGTGTCACTGTGGCCAGGAACAGCAGGCTGTCTCTAGCAGTACCAAGCATTCAGGTGACTGTCTTTCCTTTCTCTAGGCAATTGACAGCATTCACCAAGTGGGTGTGTATTGCCTTGCTCTTGTGCCAGCCAATACATTGCCAAAAACTCCGTTGGGAGGGATCCATATCTCTCAAACCAAACAGCACTTTCTGGAGGGCTCTCTGCATCCGTGCAACATCCTCATGTGCCCGCACACATGTGTGACAAACTTGCCAAAACCCAGGCAGAAACAGCCAGGTAACATGAACCCTTTTTGTTTAACATTAGTAAACCTAAGTTCACAATCCCAGACCTAGGAAGCCATGGGATGGCTCCAATGTTGAGTGTCCTACTTGCTGGGGACCAGGGCTTGTCCTGTGGCTGTGGCATGAGGCCTCTTTGTGCATGTGTCAGGAGGTTTGAACTCATGGCAATTTACTGATGAACAGGAGATGGCAATGGCTTCTGTGCTCTCAGTGAGGTTTCATTACCTCTTGCATCTGTGCCCAGGAGCAGTGGGATCCTCCAGAGCTGTGGATTGCAGCTCTAGGCCAACTACTCCCCGTTTGCATTAAAAGTCTGGATTTCATGTGGCTGTTCTTCATCAACAGGCGTTGGCCCCGCCTCTGTGATGGTGGGGAACCTGGTTGCTGGGAAGCGCATTGCTCAAGCCTCTGGGAGAGATCTTGGTCAAATAGAAGACAATGATTTAGTTAAAAAGGTAAATGAGTATTTGTTGCAGCTAGGGACTGGGAAAAGAATTTCCCCTACAGCTGAATACACAGCAACAGTGTGAAGTGGACTGAAGTATTGCCTCAGAAGTGGAAGCACTATTATTTAATTACTGCCTCTTCATTTCAGCACCAGTTCCTGACAGAGGTGTTACAGTGGAGAGCTCAAGCAACTCCTGACCACCCGCTCTTCCTTTTACTAAATGCCAAGGTACAGTTGGTGCTGACTTGTTGGGGTCTTTTTAAGGTCCATAGCTTGTTATTCAGCACAAGTTTGAGATTCTGTTGAAAATGCTTTGCCCATTCAGGTGTCCTCTGTTTAGTCTCTGCATCAGATTTTGCCCATGGTTCTGTAATTTGAAATCTGAACCTTTGAACCTGTAGGTCACTTCATCTGCATGACGTCACGGTTCAGTGCTTCAGTTTACAGCTGCGCGTGTTCGTAGGTCCCACTGGCTCCTGTGTCAGTTAATGCTGTATCCCTGTTGAGTATATTCTGGCAAGGTTCTGGTGCAAGAAGACCTGAACTGACCCACTGGAAGGTAGAATTTTCTAGAGCAGATCTAACTCCATCTCTGTCTATTTGATACTGTAGTGGATAGGTGGCTCGTCGAATGCAGCAGCTATAGGTCTAGATAACCAGTAGCTATAGGCTGATGCTAGTAAGCAAGTTTGGGTTTTGGTTTTCTTTTACAGTGGCCATTTCACTGACACATGTTGTGCCAGGCCCTGTTTAGAGCATTTTTGTCTCCTCTCAAGGGAACCACTGTGTGCACAGCCACCTGCCTTCAGTTGCACAAAAAAGCCGAGAGAATTGCATCTGTTCTGTTTGACAAAGGACATCTCAATGCAGGAGACAATGTGGTGCTTCTTTATCCTCCTGGTAAGCGTGGTTTAATGGTGACTGCATCTCACTGTGGAAATGCAGCATGGTCTTTCTTTGAAATCTCATTTGGATCTGGAAGTGTAGGGGAATTGTGGTAGCCCCCCTACCAGAGACTCCTCAGCTCCTGCTCTACTCAGAGCTTGTTTGTCTGAAGTCATGTTATGAGCTGGCAGCTTTTCACCCAGGGAGAGCTGGTAGTTTGCTGTGAGAACTGGCTTCTCGTGGAGGCTGGTACAGAAACCAGCCCTTCGCCTGCGGCTGCTGGGTGCGGTGGGAAGCACAGTCTGCTGCTGTGCCTGGTGCCACACAGCTTCTCCTCTTGGCGTGTCTAAGACGCTCACCGCTAGCAAGAGGTGCTCTCTGGCGTGTGTGTGCTCCTTGCCCTGCCAGACAGTTCTTTTCATCCCAACTTTGCAGTAATTTGGCACTTGGGATGTTCTTTCTTGTAAGATGGGTATGGGTCTCTGTCATCGGTCCTCTCCGCTTTCCCAGTCTCCCAGCCCAACCTTTCTTACCTTCCTCGTTGCTCTGCCCTCGGTGTTGGGACTTTGTACCTTGCACATCTGTGCTGTGGGTGCACCTTCTTCTAGTGGAAATTGTATCTGCTGCTTGGAATAGTCCTCGGCGGGGTGGGAAAGGCTGGCGTCACCACGTGTCCATCCACCGGTGTCCTACACCACAGCCTGTCGTGTCCTTGCAGGCATTGAGCTAATCACGGCCTTCTATGGCTGCCTGTATGCTGGCTGCATCCCCGTGACCGTGAGACCACCTCATGCTCAGAGCCTCACCGCTACGCTGCCCACTGTGCGAATGATCGTGGAAGTGAGTAACGGGGCTGGAGCTGAGAGCACGGCTGGCGCGCTCTCGCTTCGGCCTCTCCCACGTGCGGGGGACGCGGCCGTGTCCTGCCTGACAGCAGGGACCGGGGCCGAGCTGACACTGAAGGACAGTCTGTTCATTCATGAAACGCAAGAGATCCACCTCTGCTTCTGTGGCAAGAGGGATTGCTGTGGAGCAGGGGGCCTGGGAGGCACCGGTCCGGCGTTAGCGCATCGCACTGATGCTCTGCACTGCTGGGCAGGGGCAGACCCCGCTGCGTGGTAACCCGGGGCGGCTGCCGCCCCGTGATAAGCGTGGGAGAAAGCTAGACACAGACTGTGTGATGTTCTCTCCTGCTCTAAAGGTCCTGGTGTGGTTCTGGTGTTAGTCTGCATTTGGGGTTATAGTGAGGAGCAAACACCAGTGCTGTGAAAACCAAAGAAATGGGAGCGGGTTTGCTGGGAGCAGCTGGCTGTGGATGGAGAATACACTCTGAACATCACACCTTGTGATGACAGTCACAGGGACATGCCTGTGTCTGTCTTTTAGTAAGTGTTTATCTCTCTAGGTCAGCAAAGCTGCCTGTATTCTCACAAGCCAGACCTTAATGAGACTACTGAAATCCAGAGAGGCGGCTGCTGCTGTGGATGTGAAGACCTGGCCGACCATCATAGACACAGGTGAGTCCCTGCACAAAAGGCTTGTTGAAGTTGTGTCCAGACATTGTCATTGGCTTCCAGAGGGGCTGTGCCCCATTTCAGATGCTGACTGGTGGCTCTTGGGAATCTGAATGGTTAGGAAAACAATCCAAGATGTAAACCTTGTTTGGTGACATCTCTGCATTTGTGGGAAGTAGTTACTGAAAAGCCATGCTGCAGTCAACTGTTAATTTCCTTAAGATGAGAGCAAGTTGGTGTCTTCTCCCTTTTCCCAAGAGTTATTGTCTACATGGGAACTTTGGCTAGAGAATTAATAGAAACCTTCATTGTCCACCTCAGGCTTTTTGAAAGTTGTTTCTTTATTCAAATACCAGTTCAGCAATCAGAAATTAATGATGTCTCTTCCTCTCTTGTACAGATGACTTGCCCAGGAAGCGGCTGTCTCAGATCTACAAGCCACCTACGCCTGAAATGTTAGCATATCTCGACTTCAGTGTCTCCACAACAGGCATGCTTACAGGAGTTAAGGTACTGGAAAACGGTTTTCGAAGGTTTTGGTGTCTCTTTGGCTGATATCCTGAACCATCTGTCCCCTCAGCCTCCACCGCGGCTGGATCTCGTAGACACCACGCTTTTCTCCCAGTAGAGCTGCAAATGCAGTCGGGAGATGTGAGGAGCCGGGTCTCTGCCGTGGGCATCGGGAATTGAGCTGCTGCCTCCCTCTGGAGAGCTGCCTGCTCGCAGGGCAGTGAGCAGCCTGAGCTGCTGCGGGGATGTGGCTGACAGAGGGTTGGAAACTCAGGTCCACAAGCTGTCAGCAGAGATCAAGTGTGTTTGGAGTCTGAGGTGCCCGAAGCGTTTAAGCGACAGCTCTTGGTTTGAGTATTGCTGGTTGGCTGTGGCTCATGGCTCTGCTGTGGAAGAGGAACCACCACCATAGCTCATGGAGAAGCCTTAGCAAAGCAAACCCACCTTTATTCCTGCCTGCTGTGCCGCAGGGGTGTGACATCCCTCACCTTCAGCAGCTTCCTGTGTCTCTGTTGCAGATGTCCCACGCGGCAGTGAGCGGCCTGTGCAGGGCCATCAAGCTGCAGTGTGAGCTCTACTCCTCACGGCAGATTGCGATTTGTCTCGACCCCTACTGTGGACTGGGCTTTGTGCTCTGGTGCCTTTGCAGGTAGGAATTTTTTGGGGAGGGCAGGGAAGGCAAAGATTAACTCTAGACCACTCATAAATGGGAAAGAGCAGTCCCTGCCTCTCCTGGTGTAATCACAGGCAGATCTTGGAGACATAAGTGACTAACAGTAAGGGGAGGGTTTGTCTTTGAGCTTTCCTGCCAGATAGTGAGATGTTACCCTGGTTGGACTGTGTATGTTTGTGCTGCCAAACAGTACTGGCTCTAGAATGTTTCTCTTGCCTTTCTCCCTTGATTACATGTTGCAGCAAGGGAGTTTTCATTCTGCAGGCAGTGTGGTTGAACCAGCTCTCTTCCTGCACTCTGACAGCGAGTGTTGCACGTCTGTGTGTGTATAAATCGTTCCTCTTGTATTACAGCGGTGTTGGGACAGGAGGTGGGCAGCAGAACTGTTCCCAGTTTGCTTGGTGGCAGCATCCCACAACCTACTTTTGGTCCAGCAGGAATGTAATGTGAAAATCCAGGGAATATTTAAACTAACTACACGCTACCTGGTAATGATTTTTCTTTCTCAATGTTCTTCACAGTGTGTATTCTGGACACCAGTCAATTTTAATTCCTCCTATGGAGCTGGAATCCAATCTTTTTCTCTGGTTATCTACTGTCAGCCAGTATAAAATAAGAGACACTTTCTGTTCCTATTCAGTCATGGAACTGTGCACAAAGGGACTTGGAAACCAAGTTGAAATGTTAAAGGTAAGAAACATTTCCTGAATGTTGTGTAACATAAATTAGGGAAGCTGTGGTAGCACAGCAGAGTGATGCCACTGTGAATACAACAGTTTTCCTGTTGCACAAGTCTCCAGTCCACAGCTTGATCAGAAAAAGCAAAAGCAACAACAACAAAAGTGTTTGCAGCCCCGGGAGAGGAAAAGGATTGAAAGTGAGGAGGGTTGCAGTGTGAGCAGCAAGTGTCAGGGCTGCTGGACAAGCCCTGAGTGGGGAGAGGATGCCAGCAGCAGAATGCTCTGCAGAAGAGTTGCTTATGTAACAGTCTGCAGTGAAGGCTCAGAGCAGTGCATGATGTAAAGCACACATGTGAGGCAGTTTGCTAAATAGAGGTATTTTCTCCTTGGAGATGAGAGGAAGGAAAAAAAAAAACCCAAGAACAGGGTTTGTCCTGAATTTCCCCAAGTAATTTACAGGGATGAAAAAACCAAAAGCCACTTGTTGTGCAGGGTGGCAGAGGGAGTTAACCCCTGCTGTCCTTTCACCCGTTGGTGTTTCTCCCAGGCACGAGGAATCAATCTGTCCTGCGTCCGGACCTGCGTGGTAGTGGCGGAGGAGCGGCCGCGGGTTTCTCTCACTCATTCCTTCTCCAAACTCTTCAAGGACATCGGCCTGTCCTCGCGTGCCGTAAGCACCACCTTCGGGTCCAGAGTCAACGTGGCCATCTGTTTACAGGTGAGGCAGGGCCTTTGCCAGTGGGTTCTGAGTCGGAGACCTTCCTCACCCACGCACGATTCTGCGCTGTCAGCCCAACATCTGCTTTGTAGGAACAGCTGGCTCAGGTGTTCAGCAGCTTCTCTTGTTCTCAGTGCCAGATTATAATGATAATGACAAATGCTGGGTCCTGCACTTGGGTCACAACAACCCCAGGCAACGTCACAGGCTTGGGCAGGAGTGGCTGGAGAGCAGCCTGGCGGAAAGGGACCTGGGGGTGTTGGTTGACAGCCCCCTAAACATGAGCCAGCAGTGTGCCCAGGTGGCCAAGAGGGCCAATGGCATCCTGGCTTGGATCAGGAACAGTGTGGCCAGCAGGAGCAGGGAGGTGATAATCCCCCTGTATTCTGCACTGGTGAGGCCTCACCTCGAGTATTGTGTTCAGTTTTGGGCCCCTCACTCCAAGAAGGATGTTGAGGTTCTGGAGCGTGTCCAGAGAAGGGCAACAAGGATGGTGAAGGGTCTGGAGAACAGGCCTTACGAGGAGGCTGAGGGAGCTGGGGAAGGCTCTGGAGAACAGGCCCTACGAGGAAGCTGAGGGAGCTGGAGGTGTTTAGTTTGGAAAAGAGGAGACTGATGGGAGACCTTATTGCTCTCTACAACTCCCTGACAGGAGGTTGCAGTGAGGTGGGGGTTGGTCGCTTCTCCCCAGTAACAGGAGACAGAACTCGAGGCAATGGCCTCCAGTTGCGCCAGGGAAAATTTAGGTTGGATCTTAGGAAGAACTTCTGTCCTGAGAGAGTCCTCAAGCATTGGAACAGGCTGCCCAGGGAGGGGGGTGAGTCCCCATCCCTGGAGGGGTTTAACAGACGGGGAGATGCGGTGCTTGAGGACATGGTCTAAGGGTAGACTTGGTGGCGGTGGGTTAATGGTTGGACTGGATGATCTTAGGGGTCATTTCCAGCCTTAAAAATTCTATGATTCTATGATTCTATATCACAGACATTTAGAATGACTGAAATGTGACATCAGAGAACTGTTAATTCCCCTGTAAGCAGCGACTGGTTGCCCCAGGGCTGGTAGCTGAGAGTGCTTGTGCTGTGTCCATAGCTCCCTGTCCCCAGAGGCATGTCCCACGCCGGTGCTGGTTGGGAGAGCTGAGGGTCTGCTTGCTGCAGCCACAAAGGTGGGGAAATGTGAATATGGACTTTGCTGCCAGTAAGAACCCCCCACAAATGGCTGTGAGCTCAGGCAAAAATTACCCTGACTTGTGTAAAGACAAGATTTAATTCTGTTAAAACTCTACAGGGAACGTCTGGGCCTGATCCCACCACGGTGTACGTAGATCTGAAATCCTTGAGACATGACAGGTACAGTAACTTTACTTAACCTTATCCAGTAACTATATAAACCATTATAGTGGTGCTGAGCTGTTGCTCCTCTGCGTAGATTTCAGCTCCCTTTGCCCTGATGATGTTTCCTTTACCTGCAGAGTGCGTCTGGTGGAGAGGGGAGCTCCTCAGAGCCTGCTGCTCTCGGAGTCCGGGAAGGTAATTCCATGCTGTTACCTGGAGACGCGGCGCGCGGCATCGGATGGGCACGACCTGCCTGAAGTGGTTGTGTGGCCAGGAGAGGCGACAGCTCTGCTGGGGAGTTCGTTAGCGCTAGGATGAAGTGTCTGTTGGTTTAGGAATGTGCTTTGCTGAGGCCATGGGGAGAATCAGTTCTGTTCCCGAGGAAGGAACCACATGAAGGGTACAAAAGCAGACAGAAATCAGTGTGCATTTGAGATTGGCTGTAGCTCTTACTCCCTTCCTTAAGTGGAGGAGCAAAAAGATGTTTCCCAGCAGTTTTAACACTGAGTTCTGCACTATGAATGTTCAGAGCACTTGCAGAGCCCCTGACCCGTGTGTCTCTTGAGTCTTCAAGCACACTCCCACCATTTGCCTACTTCAGCGTAGGCGTCCCGGCGTGTTTTACACCAGTTTGTAACTTGGGCGGGTGAAATCGTGTTGTTTGGAGGTAAACAACCAGCTGCTGTATCTCAGTACCTGGATTTACATATTCCTTCTTTGCAATCTTTAGATTTTACCTGGAGTCAAAGTTGTCATCGTTAACCCTGAGACGAAGGGGCCTCTTGGAGATTCCCACCTCGGGGAGGTAAGCGCAGGCTGCACTGGTTGGGTGCTGCTGTCGGCTCCTCGAGCCGCCATCCCGCTCTTCACTTCTGTAAGTTGCTGGGTGACAGCTGGTGGGCAGTAATACCTGCAGACCTTTCTAAGCTGAATTGCTGCTGGAGTGCCCAGAATATGGGTGTTCTTTCACTGCCTAGTTTAAAGGAAAAGGAACCCTCTAGAAAGGAAGGCATGTGCCACTTTGTCTTGCATGACTACCTTCAAATTAATCTAATTTACATTTTGCTGTCCTTGTCTTGAATATACACCAATGTATTTCATCCCTGTTGATAGACTGTTATCAACAGTTGGAGCTCACATGTTCTAAAGATCCCCAGTTTATGTACTTGGTTAATCCTCAGCATAGAGCCCGATGCCTTTTCAGGGTTCTGCAGGCTAGTTGGAGGTTTGAGCTAAAGGCAACAAGTTTTTAGAACTTGTTCTAAAAACTTGTTGCCTAGAACTTGGAAGAACTTAGCTAGGAAGAGAACCTTCTGTATCATCTGCTTCACCTTAACGCTCTGGTTTTGCTGTGAGGGGACCTGACTGTTTCCACTTCTCGTGCAGATTTGGGTCAACAGTCCCCACACAGCCAGTGGCTACTACACCATCTATGACAACGAAACACTCCAAGCTGATCACTTCAACACTCGCCTGAGCTTTGGTGACGCTGCGCAGACGCTGTGGGCTCGCACCGGATACCTTGGTTTCGTTCGTCGCACGGAGCTGACGGCTGCCAGCGGAGGTACAGCAGGGATTCATTCCTCCTCCACGTGGGGATGACGAGTTCACAGTCATGCTGGGCAGTGAATAAGTCCCAATGCCCATGTCCAGATACAGGAGACACTTTGTTTTATCAGAACTCCATTTCTTGTGCCCCATGTTCTGTTTCCATAATGTGTGTATGTTCCATTTCCATCTCTCCTCTCCAGAGCGCCACGATGCACTGTATGTTGTTGGAGCACTGGATGAAACCTTGGAACTGAGGGGACTGCGTTACCACCCAATTGATATCGAGACTTCTGTATCGCGAACACACAGAAGCATTGCTGAATGGTAAAACAGCTGTGAAACCCAAATCCCTCCTGACCTAGCTGAAACACACAGATGTCTGGGCAGAGATGTGGGATTTAGGAGCAAAAAACCCACAAGGCAAATTCAGACACTTCTCTGTGTTACCATCAGCAAGTCACACACCTCATTTCCCATCTGTAGACCAGAGGAATACTGGGCTGACTGACTCAGTGTTTTCTCACGAGCCTGAATTCAAAATAGAAATGATGATTTCCTGCTCTGAGGTGTAAAGAACCGTTTATATTCGAGTCAGTGGCAGCAGCGTTGAGTCAGTGCATCGCACTAGGTAGTGTGGAGGTACCCTTTGACTCCAGCGCGTCGCAGGTGGGGCTGGGAGTTACCTCGCTTGGCCCTGCAGCCCAGAGAAGGTGGCAAACTCCACCTGAGGATAAAGAATTGTAAAGTTTGAGTCTTTGTGAAAATAACAGGGGGATTCTGATGGGTTTTCTTTCTTCTCTTTAATTTCTAGCGCCGTGTTCACCTGGACCAACCTGCTGGTGGTGGTTGTGGAGCTGTGTGGCTGTGAACAGGAGGCCCTGGATTTAGTTCCTCTCGTTACAAACGTGGTCCTGGAAGAACATTACCTGATTGTGGGGGTGGTGGTGGTGGTGGATCCTGGAGTCATTCCCATCAATTCCAGAGGAGAGAAACAACGAATGCATCTCCGCGACAGCTTTCTAGCTGATCAGTTAGACCCCATCTACGTAGCTTATAACATGTAACGTGGATGGGGGAAACGCTTGTCCAGAGACTCTGTGGGACCACTAACTGACAGAGGGTGGCAACAAAAGCTGGTGAATATTACTAATACTTGATCTGAAGTTTGAGATTGCTGCCATATTCCCTTCATCTCATCCTGTGGTGCCAGCAGACAGAGGGAATGTGGCAGACAATGGAGAACGCTCGTAACCGTTTACCGAAACATGAGCTTTATAGAAAACACGAAGTCGGCACGTGTGTGAGCTACCAAATCCCCAAGGCCTTTACAGTAGTGTTACTTTTTTCATCCGTTGTACATACTTGTATTTTTATCTAATTCTGGTTTAGGATTCTATAAGGGGAGGGTTTATTTAGTTAAGATGATAAACTTATTAAGAAAAGGGTCATCAGAGTCCTGCAGTTCCTGACTATATAACGTACTCGGCGTCTGTACTGTAGCTATCCACGCCATGGGATCACACGACTTATTTAAACCTGTGCCATGACCAAATCAATAACTTGCAGAATCTAAGAGTTACTTATTCATATAGATATTTCTTGAATTTAAAAAGAATTTTGCCTATATTTTAAATATGTAAATATTATTATACATAATTCACTTAGATAGAAAATTAACTCAGATAATGACAGCTGAAGGTAGAAATTTAAAAGGACGAGTAACTTTCGTGGTCCTTAGCGAAATCACACTCGGGTAGACAACTAATGTGATACACACACGTCCTCACCGGTCCCCTTACCGCGGTGTGTAGTCTCTTCTCACTGGCCAGAAGTGTGTCACAGCACATAAAAACCTCTGGTTTTTAGGGCACATCTTTCTAAAAGAGGCTGAATTCAAACCAGAACAGGGAATTGGGTGGAAATGGCAGTGCAAGTCCAAAACGCTCAGCGGAGGCGCCTGAACCACAGCCTCTGCCTCCAGCCCCTGCAGCACCTTGTCTGTAGGGGAAGAAATCCTTTAGGTTGACACACACTTCACGTCACTGTTTGTGTGATTTGGTCACTGTTCTGTTCAGCTCACTCTTGGTAGAGCAAGAAACGTTGCAAATAGGCTTTGGTGTAATGCAGGAGGTCACAACCCAGTTCTCAAGGCATTCGCCAACAGAAGTGGGTAATTCTGGGGTTTAAGGTGGGTCCAATTTTTATCTTATAGGAGAAGGCACAAAATAGAGCAAATCTGGTAAAAGAACATCATTAACTGAGAAAATCAATGTCCCAACACTCAAAACACTGTGTCAGCTTTCCTCTTGGTAAACATAACGAAATAGAAGCCTCAGAGCACCCCGTATAAGCTCTTACTGTTCAGGAGCAGTCACACACCGGGCTGGGGGAGGGACAGAGTTCTGTGGCTCAGAATTACCTTCATTTCACCTAATGCCTAATAATCTTTTAAGAACAACTAAATTCCTATGAGCATGAAGCAAATGTGATTTTGGAAGCAGTGGGAGCTGATACGGGATACTACAACAGGTTTGAGCCGAGTGTGGTACACGGTGTAAGTGTGGTGGCAAAATGCTGCAGGTTTCCTCATCCAGGGGTTTCAGGCAGTTCTTTAAAGGTTTGTAGATGAGCTCTGAGCTTCTACAGCTGCTGTGGGAGCAGAACCTGCTGTGTCTGTAAGCAAAGCCCAGTTTGTCCTTGAAAAACAGATAGTCCTTCACTGAAAACCAGAGTACTCAAACTGAGATGGGAAGTTTGGAATGCTGTTGTTGAAAAATACCTGGTGGGTGGGTAGATTAAGACCCTGGGAGTTACTCTGGCAAGTCGAGATGTGAGGATGCTTTGCAGATGCTTCAGTCTACAGGGGCACCTTTCCGAACCGTTTCTGAATCAGCCGCAGCAGCGAGAGCTCTGCAGATGCTGCATCCCAGGGTGCTGCATCCCGGGGGTGAGAGGTTTCAGGGGGGGCTCTGGTGTCTGTAGATGTGTGTCCTGACATGAAACCTGTGGTAGTGTTAGTCCCAGCACACTGCCCACAGCCGAGGAAAGGGGTGACCGATGCAGTGGGGTAAAGAGCTTCGGGGGCAGAGGGCACCAAGGCCGTTCCCCCTTTTCAGCCAGCAAAGTCTTGTTACATGTTCAGCATCACTGTGGTTTTTAACGTCTTCTGCATCAGTTTTCTTTGCATTTTCTTGCCCAGCAAAGTGACCTCCAGCACAGCTCCACTTCATCATTGCCCAGTAAAAAACCTGATGGTCTTGACATTTTACTCACAGTTTTAGATAAATTGTTTCAACAAACACTTTTCATCCATCGAAGTGGATTTTGAGTCCAGTTCTAGGATTGTCTTTTAGTTTTACTTGCAGTTCTTCAGAAATAAGGAATTGGTGGATTAGTTTGATCAAAGCTTCCCAGTATGTGGCCAGCTGACTTGCTGAAATGGCATTTTCTAAGTGACCTACTGGATCATTTTGATTTATTACTTTTTTTTTCCCCTTGTTTTTTAATTCGGTTGGGTATCGATAGCTCCTACGGTTTGGGTTTTATTGTGCAAGTTTACTGTGTCCTCTTTATCCTGGCAAGTTCCGCTTCTCCCTGTTGGAGAAGTGGAAGTTTACAGCCCTGTGATCACTTTCCATTGTAACATTCCCTCCCAGTAAGTGACTCGCGGCAGCTGGCGGGTTTTGACGTCGTCGAATGCTCCTGTCGGTGTTCGGCGCAGTGAAAAGCAGCGCGCTGGAGGGGGGGGAGGCCACGGGGCCTTCAGTCTGGAAGCCCCAATTTCTGGCTCCAGCGCCACTGATGAGACCTTCCACAGGTCACTTCACTCCTTCAGTCTCCTCATCCGTAGCTGAGGATCTTATCCTTACAACATCCCTGTGAGGTAACGAACTGTACAGCACTAAGTGCTACGTATTCTCCATCGCTCACCTCTCTGAGGTTGGGGTGGGTTTGCTCTTCCAAACCAGTAAATGATTAGTTGGGTGGGCTCGGAAGCTGCGACCGTTTTCCTTTACAACAGTTCCGTGTCTGTGACCGGAGATACTCCAGGACACTGGTGGGGCCGCTGACGTCGCAAGTTCAGGTTCGGAGTCAGATGCTTTTCTGTAACATCCGAGTCCCAGGACACGGATCTCCGTGTCGGTTTGACTCTGCAGTTGGCAAATGGTTTCCTGCCGTTGTCCATCGGTTTCCAAGCTGAAACGTACAAACTCGGAGTTCTCAACACCTGGAACTGGAGTGCATTGTACGTGTTGCCGCTGAGGAATATTCCCTAAGCAAAACGTGTGGGTACAGGTAATTTCACGTCTTGTTCTGTTAAAATTTGCACTGCATTTCTGATTTAAATAAATGTAATTAAGATGTGTCATACTAACTGTCCTAAAACAAGGTTGTAAAAACGAGAGAAGTTTTAGCCCTAGATGCAGGTTTTTCTTTCATTTCTGTCTTATTTACCACTGTCAAATTCAGACTGCAGCATTATGTAATTATGTATAAAGTTTTTATTTATTTAAAATTAGATTAGATCTACGTTTTTAAATTTAACACCTGGCTGGACAGTGTTCCATTAACGCATCGATTGTGTTTCCTTTGTCTTGTGTTAATAAATATTGATGCCTGATTCCTCGCCTGCTGCTTCCTCTCCTGGAGGATTCCCTTGGGGCTGCGTGTGGGGAGGGGGAGAACCTGGACGTGCTTTTCCAGGTTCCTTGCCCTGCAGTTGAGAGGCACTGCATTCCAGTCGTGGTTGGGGTGCAGGGTGTCGGGTGACTCCCCATTTTCAGCTGGAGTTTCTGGACTCTGAATCCTTCAGGCGCGAGCGAGGGGGGTTGGTGCTTTGCATGAGCTGGTCAGACGCACGGGCAGCACGTGAGATGGGAGGGAGAAATGACCATCTGCTGCCCAGCGCTGACCCAGGGGGGTTCGGGGGGTTTATTTAAAATATCCGGAAAGAAGAAGCTCTCGTTTAGTGCCAGTGAGTGAAATTCATCTGATAATCTGACAGCACCTGCTGTGGGTCTACCTACACATGGGTGCACCTGCGCCTGGAGTAGCGCACGCGAGTGTTTCCTCGGGGGAGGAGTTGGAATTCACCAGGGTTTCTTCTGAGAACATTTTGGTAGATTTTCCTGTATCAAATTCATTGAGCAGTGGGAAAATACCTCAAACCCACCCTCAAGGAGTCACCCACACTGACACGGTGCTGTGAGAGCCGAGGCCTCTGCCCATGAACGTGTTGTCACTTTCTGGTGATGTCACGGCACGGCCCAGGCCCCTTCTCCCCTGTGACCCCCCGGGGCCGAGCGGGACCCTCAGGCCGAGTGAGGAGCCGTGGGCGGCTTAAGCTGCTCAGCCGGATCTGTGCCAGGGCTCCGGCCCCCCCGGGACTCGCTCCTACCGCTGCCGCTGGTGTGACGTCACGAAGGTGACGGGATGACGTCACGAAGGTGACGGGACGGGAAAACCGCGTCAGCACCAGCGGCCCTTTGGTGAAGCGGCACCGAGAGCGGCTGGGGAAGCCCCGTACGGCTCC
Source organism: Heliornis fulica (assembly GCA_013399135.1). Lineage (NCBI taxonomy): Eukaryota > Metazoa > Chordata > Aves > Gruiformes > Heliornithidae > Heliornis > Heliornis fulica. The sequence goes on from VXBZ01008505.1 coordinate 210,040, forward strand.
CTGGGGCGGCGGCGGAGCCTCAGCCCCGGCTCC
>VXBZ01008505.1:210787-226549 GCA_013399135.1 Heliornis fulica
GCCCCGGGATCCGGCGCGGAGCTCCCGGGCGGCGACCTCAGCCCTGCGTGAGCGGGAGGCAGCGGCGGGGCCCTTCCCAGAGACCCTTGAGGTCGACAAGGGGAAAACCGGGCGGGTGTTTCCCGCGGGCAGCGATCCCCTTTCCCCGTTCGATTCCCCCCGGCACCGGCCCTGAGAGCCGCCCGCCACGATGGGCACCGGGTCGGTGCGAGGCGGTTTCCAAGGGCCCCGCGTGTGAATGTCCCTGTCGCACCCACCGAGCTGCCTCCCGGCACCAGACCGGCCCTGAGGCCGCTTGTCACAGGCCGGGGGGGGCTCAACGGGCTTCATGTCCTGCAGACGGCTGAGCCTGGGCGGGGAGCGGAGGAAAACGCACACGGGAGTCGCTCCCGAAGTTTGCGGGATGCCGTTGTGTGTGTGCACAGAACGGGACCCAAATCTCTGGCTGGGAACGTCGGCTCAGCCCTCCCCGTCTGCTCACCAGTGTGAGCTGGTGCCTTGTCCTGCCCTTGGGAAGGAACCAGACCAGAACCCGGGAGTTCTGTTGGGCTTCTGCGGGGAAAAACTTTCCCCAGGAGTCTTAAAATACTCTTTGTTTTTGTCTGTAGGTGCTGTAGGTTGTGAAGGCAGCTTATTTTGAGGCGTTAAAGAGTCAGTAAGTGGCTGGTCACCAGTGCTTTGGGGTATTTGACAGCGGGACTAGTGAATATTGTGAGAATAGAGGGGTTTTTCTTGTGTGATCTTCTTTTCATTGATGCTCTTCAGCCATGGGGGGCTCTCGGTGATTTTGGGCAGTGGATCGGTTGAAGGAAGGTGGACGAGGGTACGAGGGAACTTGGGGATGACAAATTGAACTCGCCCACAGTGAAATGTGACGTTCCTGTTTCTGTTTAAAAGGAAGACGTGGCTCAGGCTTAAGCTCAGGCTTAAGGTATGTTGGGAGCTGATTCTCAGAAGTTGGAAAGAGCTGTCGAACAAACTTCATCACGCTGCTGGTGCAGAATCCTTTCACTGAAATAGCTTCTGAGACACGGCTGTGTGGACACGGTGGTTTTTTCCGAAAAGCATCATCCTTATCTGTGTGACTCTTACAGATGGGCAGAGCGGAGCAGTGATCATTTCCTGGCTAATAAATCACGGGAGTTGCTGTTCTGAGCCTGGCCTCTGACATGAACACTCTCCCTTCGCCCCAGAACTCTACGGCTGGTTTCAGCTGAGCGCGTGGTCCGTTGCTGGAAGCAGTTTGAGATGAGGTGAAACGTTGATTTATTTTCCAGCTTTGGTCCAGCTTTGGTTCAGCTTTGGTCCAGCTTTTCTAAGCTGGAGTACTCACAGGTTGAGGTTTTTCGCTGTTTAAAACCCTGTAGATGTTAATTGCTGCTTCAGGTGATCCGTTCCAGTGGGAAAATGTGCTTTTTCCAACTAAATAAGTTGTTTTAAGAGGACATGAGCCTTCTTGCAAGGCCAGGTAGTGTATTGCACCTCCTTTATCCAGCAGGTGATGCAAGATGCAGCAGTGACTTTAGCCATGTTAAAATCACCTGCTAAACCTTTTTATTATTAACATAATTTTCCAAAGGCATTGGGTGAACATGTAGTTAAATATTGCAGAGCAAGCAGAGAGGAAGTGAACTTTAGAAATCATATTTACAAAGGGAAATACTTTATCTTTTATTCCTGTAAGTAGGGCTTCACACCTGGGAGAGGAAGATCAGCAGAAACTTCGGTGCTTTCTCTCTGGTTTGTTTATTTGGGTGTTTTTTTATCTGTCGGTTTAGTCGTTCTTTGCAGCTGTCGGTGCTGTTGTGACTCTTATCTGGGACAATAAGACAGAAAACTAGTAAGAGGGAGGGAGAGACAGAGTGTGGTTTTAGCACTACTGAAATGAATTGGGTATTTCTGTAGCACTGGAAATTTATTTCAGCTTTTGCTGTCGACTGGATTTCAGTTTGACGGGGCCCTGTTTACTTGTGATACTTGGTGTGTCTGCAGGGACACAAAATGTAGATGTTTTTCCTTTATAAAATCCTAAATCTATGTTAGAGGGCCCATACATGGAGGGTGGTTGTGTCCAGTATACTGCTTGTCGTTAGTTCTGCTCTCTGGGAGGTTTTTATTGCTTCAAGATACTTAAATTACTTCCGGTAGGAATTGTCTTTCCTAAAAAAACCCCAAGTCAGAGCAGCCTGTCTGGCTCCCAGGTGAGCTCTGTGGGAGAAGCAAAGGTCGGGATTGCACTGGTGCTCCCTGCCCCGGGTGAGTCGGGATCCTCCTGCCGAGCGGGAGGGAGAGGCACAGTGGCAGGAGCGGAGGCAGCGAGGTGATAATCTTAGCAGAGGCCCTCGGGACAGTTGTGATCAGCCGAAGGTTCCCGGTGCTGGGAAGAGCTGAAGCGCTGCCCCTGCTCCGGGAGCTTTGTATTCCACAGCTTCCTCACGCTGAAGCAGCGTGAGCTGCGCCTGAGCTGGTTTCTGTTCCTGAAATAAGCGGTGGGAAGCTGCGACCTGGGTTGGAGAATGTTTGTTCCGTGCTGGGAAGGTTTCACATGCATCCAGCCATCGAGGCCTGGAGGGTTTTCTCTCCCCTGAGTCCTGTTGGAGGAGCCCCGCGGTGTCACTCCTCGGATGAGTGAGGCTGCAGGAACAAGATTCTGGTCTTGGTGTACGTTGACTTTTTACCCTCTGAGTATACGTCAGGCTGCAAGAGCTGTGGTTTATCTCAGTAGGGAAAAATCAATGACTCACATTTCCACAGAAAGAAATGTAATTTCCAGTCTCATAGCAACTGTCCTTTCAACAGTTTCAAACCTTCTGTGACAAAATGTTTAACACTCACCGATCATCTTTTAATGCTCAAGGCTGGTCCACCCACTCACCCCACCTAAAAGCCTGCGTTTTCACATCACTGAATCCCCCAGTATTGGAGGGGGGATGCTGTCAAGACACACTGAACAGTTAAATATAAAATCCCGGGGACGGGAGAAGCGTTGTCGACTCTATTCTGCAGAGACGGAGCGAGCGTGGCAGGGTTTAAAATGCAAAGCTGTGTTCTCTGAGCTTTGATTTTTTGAATCCCAGTTTTGTTTTTATACACCTTCAGATGTTTTAAAATAGGTCTGGCTGGTGGCTTGGGCAAAATCTTTTGGAGAATCAATTTATTTCACTTGGAGCAAGATATCCTTTAGTATAATGCTTCGGCTTGGTTTTTGTCCTGGATCTCACAACTTCCCTTGCTTATTTTGACAGAAAACACAGGAAATCCAGTAAATACATTTGACAGTAAACTTCAGCGTAGGGTAGGTCTGAGCCAGTGCAGGCAGAGGGTTGGGCTGCAGGTGCTGTTGGGACCCAACAGACTTGTCTTCTCTTCCCAAATGGGGCTTCAAGCCTCTCTGGGAGGGCGACGTGCCAAGCGCTGGGCTTGACCTGCCTGAAGCCACGGGGTGAGTCAGCAGAGGGGCTCCCATGATGCCTTCACACCCCCATGCTGGTGAGGAGGCATGCCAGCGCTCAGGGTATCACAGGGAAAGTGCTTTTCTATAATAGAAAGTGACATGGAAGGACAAGGAGCTAATTAAAACCATCCAAATAAGGCCAGGAGCGTCATGCTCTGGGTTCTAGGAAGGCGCAGTGGCAGCTGGGCGTCTGCTGAGCGAATTTATCATTAACCGAACTGAACTCGTTCCTTTTCTTGTAGCTGATTGTGGGTGAGGTGCACAAGAGCAGCAGTAACAGTTCAGTGACGCTTTCACAAACATCAGCTGTACAAGGTACAACACTGCAGGTAGCTCAGCTCTCATATTGCTCAACAGGTAAAGCCTGGGCCAAATCTCAGCAAACATGTGAGGTAGTTAGGAGCTTTTTTTTAATGTGTGTACCACAGACTCGTAATTCTTGAGTTTTAGAAACATGCAGAGAAGAAAAAGCAAAAGAAGGTTGAGAAAATTTTACTCATTCCTTGATGGACAGCACAGAGTTAGTGGAAATGGTTTGTGTTCCTGAGACCAGAATCGTGTTCCTGCTCGTTCAGTGCCGAGATGCAGCGCAGCGTTTCTGCCTGCTTGTGCGTCCTTTGTGATCATCACTGACCTGACATACAGGAGCTGCTTGGTGAGGGTCGAGGGCCGACTTTTCTTTTCATGTTTTTGTTAAGGAAAAGCATTTGCAGCTCCTTTTGTAGTGGTGGCAATCCTGGGTGCTCAGCACCATGGAAACACTTGGATTTTAGCCCAACCTGAATATAGAATCATATATTTAATGTAAGATCAATCCTGTGAAGTTGGAGATTTGACTGACTTACTACAAGGTAACATCACTCTCAAAGCTTTATCCTGAATTCAGCTTCTGCATCTGGAAGTCTTTTCCGAGGCAAAGTCCACTTCCACAGCCACTGACACTCTGCAGCCCGTCCCCTCCCCCGTGGGGAGGGGATGGGGACTGTGATGCCAGGTGGAGGTGGCTGAATGTCACGCCCTGGGGAGGGGATGGGGACTGTGATGCCAGGTGGAGGTGGCTGAATGTCTTCACACATCCTGCCGGGGGCTTCCTGATCCCTGTTTGGGGGGGTTGCCGATGGATCACGGTACGATGTGCGGTATGGAAGCAGCAGCAAATGAAGTTAGCTGATGAGTTTTAATGATCCCTTCGTCTTTGCATGTATCTTGGATTAATAAAAGCAGTGAAGAAATTTGGGGAGGAAGCTGGTTATTTATTTATGCATCTACTTGTGGAACTTCAATGAATTTTGAAGTGCAAAGGCTCGTGCGAGTTCAGCATCCAAACCACCAATCTGTTAGAACATGGAAAGTATTTTACAGAGGACTAGCAGCAGTAATTAACTCTTGGCCAATTAAACCTAATTTTCAACTACAACATTTATTGAAATGGATAAATTTAAAATGTTAAAGAACAGGTGCTGTGATTTTATTTTATTTTTTTATTTGGAAAATTCTGCTCTTTGCTGCTCTTCGTCCAGAGCTTTCAGACCTTGTCTCCAGTTCCCTTTCTGCTCTGGAGCCTTTCATAGAGCCCTGTGCCTCGAGCTTTTGCAGCAGATTGCTCAGCTCTTGCTGAACTGAGCTCTTGTGATTTCTTCTTTGCAAAGTCTTTGAACCAGGGCCAGGTAGCAGTTGCTTCAAACCCAATAATCCCAGAACATCAAACCTATCAAATCTACCGCCTCACGTGACCCCAGTGTAGTTAGTCTGGTCTGTCCCAGCCCTCGGTCTCCTTGATTGCTGCACCTCCATTTAGATTTTGGTGCCCTCAACTATTAACTTCAGGAGGAATTAAGGCTGTTTAATTAGGCACTTTTATTTCTGCATATCTTGGTCCACGATGCTTTTAAAATGGAATATAAAAGCTTTTAAAAACCCCAAGCTGCCACAAACGTGGGGCTGCTGCTGCGTGCGTGGATGGAGCTGTATGGGAGTGCTCTCGCTGGGGTAGTCTCGGGTTGTGTTTCTGGAGCAGCTGCACTGTGGTTCCATCAGAGCTGCATGTCTTGAACTTGCAATGTTTTAATCTCTTGCACATAATGCTGCACAGTTGATTCTCCCCCAGCCTGAGGCCAAGAAGTAACTGTTTCAGCGGCTTTCCCCTGCAGATATGTATCTCTAAAACATGTATCTGTAAAGGAGACCTTCCACACTTAATTAGGTTTAAAAGAAGCTTCTGCCAGGGCGTGTTCTTTGCTAGTTTCCTACACAGGTACCAACTTTCTGCACGCTGTGGAACCGAGGCTCCTGCTAACGCTGCTTTTTCTTGTTGTAGATGTCGCTGCGAAGTCCAGCTCCCCTGACGGTGGTTCAGCTTCCTGGAGAACAAGTCCAGGTCCAGGGAGTCATTCAGACAGCTCAGTCCTCCTCCGTCATCCACTCCCCCCAGGTGCAAACAGTGCAGGTAACCGCAGAGCCTCTGTGAGGCAACCAAGAGCCGTGTTTTATGTGCGTGAAGAGACTTGCAGAAGCCTCTGACTCAGCTGGCTGCGGAGCGGAGCCTTTCGGGTCCCGCTCTGTGGGGTAGCGAGTGATCCGGTGACCACGCGTTGTTCTCGATGCTGGAGTTATTTGTAGTGCTCAAGTGGCCTTTGGAGTTGAAATTAAACTGTTTGAGGATGCCTCCTTTCACAAAACCCAAGCCACAGAGCTCTTAAGAGCCGTGCAATCAGTGTGGTTTAATACCCAGATATAGAATGGCACAGAGTGCGTGTGCAAGAGGGAGACCTGAGCGGTGGTGGGCAGAGCATCACCTCATGCACACTGTAACCCTGTCCCTGCGGTACCAAAGTATCTGCTTGTGTCTCTTACTCATTCACCATGTGATTTTTGTACAAACCACTTCAGAGAGGTGCCCTGAGGAGTTCACAGTCGAGTCTGTTCCTGCTTCCTTCAGTGCCGGGTGCGCAGAGCCCTCCGGGCACGTGGCATTGGGGTAGTGCCGTGAAATCACTGCGCTGCCTGGCCCAGTGACTGGAGGAACTGGGCTCAAACACATTCATCTGATCCTTTGTGCTGTGCTTGTCTCATCATACAGCATCCCATTGATACACCATGAGGAGTAAAGCTAGAATGTACTTTCAGCTGTCATCGTTCCTGTGACATCAGATCATGGAAAACACGTTTCTCTTTGCTGACAACTGTTAAACATGTGGTTTAGAAGATTTTCTGTGCTTGAGTCTCCACTAATCCCTTTCCTGTCATCTTGCTCTAGTTGCAGGGTCCCCACTGACTGTATTCTTTCCTTTTTTTTTTTTTCCCTGTAATTTATGAACATTGTGGCCTTGTTGCTCAGAGGGGAAAAAAAAGGTAATATGTGAGCAGATTGGGGTTTTTTTTTAAAGGTTGACAGTAGGTTGTTCTTCTTGCCACTGTAGCAGCAGTTAAGTGAGAAATGCTTTCCCAGAGCTGCATGCATTCTTCTTGACTTCTCATTGCTGGCACATAAATAAGTACAAATAAATGTTTTATCAGCTTGTATTTAATAAGCAGCATCAGAGAAAAAAAAATAACGCTTGCCAAGTGGATGAAAAGAAAATTACAGATAACATTTTGCATATTTACTCCTTGATTTGCTGCCATCTTAAATGGTATTTTCATTTGACTGTTACATTCTGAGCAGCGAAATACACTGCTCTTCTGTCTGCTAAAAGATTTCAAGTGTTTAATGCATTTGTCTTGGTAATAAATAGTGTTTCCATTTCCTTTCCCACCACCTCCTTAGACAAATCCACACGTGGGAGTGGCTCACCTTTTCAGAACACACCAGCTAGTAAGATAGCGAGGCCTGTAAGAGTTTAATGAAAATAACAAACCATTGGTATTTCTTTACATGGTTGTTTTTACGTTTCTGGATTGATAAATCCCACAGTTTAATCCAGCCAGAGCAGCCAGCTTCAGGTGGTGAATGTTTCTCAGCTTTTAAATGTGATAAATAGTTTTGGAGACTCTGGAGCCTGCTTTTTGGGTTCATTGTGACCTTACTAACATAAGTCTTTGGCAATTACAAGAAATATTAGATAGCACTGAAATGAGAAATCCATTTTTTTCCCCCTCTGAGTACTTAGCTGTGTTTGTGTTGTTTTCACGCTGCTGTAGCTCATGTGCTGTTAAAAAGTGAAATCTGGGTGGTTCTTCTGCAGCATGCTGGATAACCACATGGAATGTGTTTTGTAGGTGTCATCTTTGTCTGAGAGTGAGGACTCCCAGGACTCATCAGACAGCATAGGCTCTTCCCAGAAAGCTCGAGGCATCTTAGCGCGTCGCCCGTCTTACCGGTACGAGCCATATATAACACTTCTTGTATATATATTCTTCGGGTCTGTTCTTGCAGTAAAGGGTTGAGGATGCAGTGCTGGTCCTTTGCTGCAAGGAAGCTGTGACTTCACTAACGAGATCAGCTTCAACGTGACGTGGTACAGGGAAAGTCATTTATCAACTCTTACATCGTTATCCTCCCTTGGATTGTTTTACTGAAATGAGAGGCCACCTGCCACCTTCCCAGCTTTTCAAATAATAAATGTGTTAGAAAATTAACACAGGGTTTACTGGTTTTCACAATAACATTTTGAAATTTTAGAAGCTGGTTTATGAACCTGCCTGATACTCCCACCAGGGATTGGTGCTCCCACTGCCACGGCAAATTTCCGGTATTTTATCCATTCCTGTCAGTCCTTGCTGACCCCTTTATCTCTAATTAGGTACCAGAACAAATAATTTGGGCAGGGCTTTATTATTTTGAACGCAGTCAGCAATGGTGATGGAAAAAGAGTGGTTCTGAGTCTTGAGTTACAGCAGCCAGGGGAGGAAAACATGAGCTGTAAGCAGAGCTCCCGTGGGAGAACATGCGGGTTTGGGGTCAGGAGCTGCTCTTCTCTTCCTGTGAAAGCCACCAGTCCATTGCTTGGCCAGGGGTAAGGAAGATTCAGTCCCCTCAGTTCCTCCAGTAAACAGAGATGGGTCTGGTTTGATGGGCATTGTCACACAGGACGTGGCTTGTTTGAGATGCTGCATGAGAGCAAAACTAACTGCAGAAGTGGAAAGTCTCACTCTGGACTGGAAGAGCAAAAGATCTCGTTTTTAAACTTTTTCTGTAGTAATATACTACTTTTTTTTTTATTTTTTCCCAACACCAGACAGGCAAACTGGTTTTAATTGGATATACAAAGCCAGTTCTTGAGCACGTAGAATAGATAATTGTAAATCAGAAAAGTCTCTGAAGAGGCTGTTAAATGTCCCCAGAAAATGTTTATGGTGGAAAATCTGATGCAGCTCGTACTGAAGTTAAATGATGCAGCAGCAGGGCTAGTTCTGAGCCACCACTTTTCTGGAGGTTCCTGAAATCAGCTGTAAGCAGTGCAGGCTTTCATCACAGGCTACCGGTCTGCTCACCGAAGGCTGTTAGAGGGTCATCATTGAGAATCTTCAGTTTGTGCTCATTTCCACACACACACGTGCCCCTTGTAAATTAGCAGCTGCCTTGAATTGCTCTTAGCTCATAAAACAATTCAAATATTTGACTAAAAACCCAGACTAATCTATAGGAATGTAATTGGAGACAGAGTTTGAGGCAGTCACCTCATACAGGATTGTGTTCATTCCAAAAGCTGTTGTGGTTGGGAATTTTAGTGCTCAGTCCTGTCATACACAGTAGGGATAGAGTCATTTGTAACTGTCACTGCAGTAATCTGTTTGGTTTTTTTTTTCTCTTAGTATTACAGCTGATAATTTACTCTCTTTTATAGAAAAATTTTGAAAGATCTTTCTTCTGAAGATCCACGCGACAGAAAAGGAGATGAGGAGAGTCCCGGAGTCTCTACTGTTACATCTATGTCCGTTCCCACACCTATCTACCAGACCAGCACTGGACAGTACAGTATGTTACACAAAACCTGCCTGACTGCACACAGGCTTTATTCCACTTGCCTCAAAGTAATGATTTTGTATTTAACTGAGCTGAAATGCAGAAGGTTTGGTTATTTGTCTGGCAGTTAATCAAGTTACTGCATGGATATAGATGTGTTATCTAAAGAACCCAGCTAAGCTCAGTGCTCTGTTATCTTAATTTTTGCATATTAAGACATTTAAAGGATGTTGTTAGAAGTACACAGCAGTGTTCCAGTGTTAGATTTAATCCACAGTGTAGGATTGGCCAAGATGCCATTAGATAGATCAGAGGGCACTCAAGGGGTGTTCCTGGGGTGTTGGGGGGTAGCAGGAAGAGGGATATACCCCTTCGGTTCTGTCACCAAGTGCTCATGAACCAGAAAGCAGCTGAAGGCGACGGAAGGATAAAGCTGTCCAGAGCCTCCCCCTCCCCATGTGCTGTAACACACAGCTGCAGGTGGTGTTGTGCATGTTCCTCTTTTCCTTTAAGTTGCCATTGCAGCGAATGGACTGCAGCTGGCCAGCCCGAGTTCCGACGGCGTGCAGGGCCTGCAGACGCTAACGATGGCCAATGCTGGGGGAACTCAGCCTGGGACAACGATACTGCAGTATGCACAGACGTCAGATGGTCAGCAGATCCTCGTACCCAGCAACCAGGTGGTTGTGCAGAGTGAGTACCCGGCCCGGCTGCGGGTAGAAGTACCTGTCCCTAACGCCAAGGGCCACTTGCTGATGCTTTTGTGCTTGTGTCACCACAGCTGCGTCAGGGGACATGCAGACGTACCAGATCCGCACCACACCAACTACCACATCCCTTCCCCAGACCGTGGTGATGACATCGCCCGTCACTCTGACGTCACAGACAAGTAAGACGGATGATCCGCAGCTGAAACGAGAAATAAGGCTGATGAAGAACAGGTACGTGAGTGCACGTGGGCTGCTGGCATCTGTGAGTGTACTCAAATGATGAGTCCTGCAAGCTCTTCTGACTGTGCTGTCAGTGGAATGCAACCTCCAGTGACTGGGAACGCTGGGAGTGCTGACCAGAACACGCTACACGCTCCGTCCTGTGCAGTTTGCAGAAAACAAATTGTGTTTTCCCTGCAGATTGACCACTGGGTGTGTTGGCAGATGCTGGTTAATGTCGTGTTCTCTACCTGTCCTCATGTCCTTCCCAGCTGGTTTTGCTCACAGTGGGGGTGCCAGCTCCCTCCTCTCACATTGCTCAGAATTGTGTTCACCATTCACAAAACAAATCTCAGATCTGATGTAAACCATTGCTTCTGCTTGTTGTTCCAGAGAAGCTGCTCGAGAGTGCCGCAGGAAGAAGAAAGAGTATGTTAAATGCCTGGAAAATCGAGTTGCAGTCCTGGAAAATCAGAACAAAACTCTAATTGAAGAGCTAAAAACTTTGAAAGATCTTTACTGTCATAAAAGTGTGTAAGAGAAGAAGGTAAAACTTTGGTGGACTGTTTAAATTTCAGAGGAGATTTTTTTTTTTATACTGAATTTTTTAAACTAGATGAAAGGTCAAAAAATGAAACTTTTCTACCTAGATTTCACAACTTAAAGACTACATAGATTTTATTTACAACGTGTTGGTGACAAAGTACAAAAAGGAAACAAGAAAACCTCACCAAAATTCCTGCTGGCACAACTGGAAACTGTATAAATCAAGATTGCATCTACAGTGAAAGGACTGGTGGTTTAGGAGGCAGGTGATTAGAATTGCTTTGAAAATTTCCACTAATACTTGTTGTAACGGAGGCGATGTCTGGTTCCAGTTAAAGCGTGGGTGGCACGGAATCCTTGCCCTAGTTGACATTATTAGTAACCATTATAACCAGTATATGTTTTGATTTCTTACTCTCTTTCCAATCCTTTTTCTTTCAGTTACTTGTCTGTAAATATTTTTATTTTAACCTGTAAGTTGTTATTTACAGGTGCAGATGATAAAAGAAGCTAATACTTTGCTAGAGGTATAAATTATGTTTACTCTTTCTCAGCTGACAGTTTTAAGAGTTGAGGATTTGGGGGTGGTTTTGGTTTTTTGGGGTTTTTTTTTGGTTTTTTTTTCAATGTTTGCTGTGTTTATCAAATTTGGAACGGAGCTGTGGAAAGCAGGAAGAGGCCTAAGTCCTGAAAATGTCTGAGGCACATGAAATAAGGTGTTGACTTTTCTTAAGAGAATTCAACACTTCAAGTATTTTGAAGTGCAGTGGGGTAGGATGAGGACTGGTGGACAAAAGTCTTCTGAAGAATGATTTTATGGTAGTTTGTTTTTAGTTGCTGGGCATGATAAATTCTATAATTGAGAAATAAATTGTGTGCTGATTATATATATATATATACACAATTAAACAATGCATTGCTTATTCTGTCTGGAGATCCTGCTGTGCTTTGGAACATTTAAACCAAATAGAAGAACAACAACGATAAAATACAAAATTCAAGATATATACCAAAGGGTTAATGAGGTTCTAATATATGGTTTATACACTGAAAGTAGTACAAAATTTCCTGACTAATTTTGTAAGGTAGGCAATATTTTGCAAAGTTAATGGTATCTTTGTAAGCAAATATTCTAATGAAAACAGGTAGATGGATGGTATATTTTGTAGCTAATTTGTGATCTTTACAAATTCTGAAATTGAGTTTATATACGTATTTTGACAGTTTCTATATTTCATTTTAGTAAACGAAATATTTTGTGAACCAGATTTTCAAGCATATATTTTTATGGATAGTACAAAGTCAAATGAGATCCTCTTTGGTGTAGGAGATATTTGAATTAATTTTGTATGTCTGTAGGCAACTTGAAGAAAAAAAAAAAATTCCAAAGAGTATGGGGGGGTGGGAAGAGATCAGGGCTTTTTATTCCCCAGAGCTGATACTATCTGCATATTAGATCTGATTGCTGTCAGAGATTCTGTATCATTTTGTTTCGGGTGCAAATCAAGTGTTTGACGTGATCCAGGACTCCTTTGGGTGTGGAATCTCCACTCTTGGAGATCCTCCAAAGCCTCCCAGGCCATGGTCCTGGGCAGCCTGCTCTGGGTGCCCCCTCTTGGGCAGGGGGCTGGGCAGGGTGACCCCAAATCCTGTCCAACCTCAGCCCTTCCATGATCCTGTGGTTCTGTGACATAGAAAACAGCATATGCAGTGCTTATTGCATGAACAATAAATACACTATTTCCATAGTTAGGATTGAATCCTGCTTCCAGTTATGTCAGCGGGAATTGCACTATGGACTATGCTACTCACAAGGTGTTAGAGCTACGTGTGTGTGTTGTGCTAGCTCAGATCTGAATGAAACTAAAAGCTGTACTCACTCCCTAGATGTGTAATGCTTATCATATGGTCAGTGTTTTTTATTTTACTCATGTTTGAATTAATGGACTTCTTAGCAAGCAGAGCTCTTTGCAAATGGTATGAGAACAGCTGCATTCCACAATCACAGCGTTAGTGGGCTGTAAAAGTATGTTTTTTTCTGAACTTTCTCAATAGATGATTGTTACCAGACATGATCCACAAGGTGTTTCCTCTGGGCCAAACAAGGATATGTTTCTTTTGTGATCATGTCAAAAAAAGCGTGGGCAAGGTTGAGAAAGTCATTTCATTAGGGAACTGCTCCAGAAGAGGTGCTTGGTGCCTCCTTGTTCTCTTAGTGGTATTTTGGGAAGAAGGAACACCTCGGAACGTGCTCAGCACCTCAGAGAACTGGACCTTTTTGCTCTGTCTCCCAGCGTCTCTATGCTGTTTGCCCTGTTGGAGAGTGGTATTGACTGACAGTACCGAAACTCTTGGTAACTCCTCTGTACGGTATTTTGATCCTTACTGTGTGCTCTTGTTCCTTTACCTTCCTTTGTAATATGGAATAATAATAAAAAAGCTATCAAGTGGTAAGAGTGTTTAAAAGAAAAAAAAAAAAAAAGAAAAACCAAAAAAAACCAAAACTGGCCAATTCTTTCTGTGTTCAGCAAGTGAAACAAATGTAGTGCTGCCAGCCATAACGTCAGTAAATTTTTATCCTCTTTAAATAGTGTTTTGGAAAGAGCAGCTTATTTTTCATCATGGAAATATGAAACAGTAACATGAGTTTGCTGTTGAAGTAATCACTTGTCATGACGTACTTATTATGGATTTACTTCACAGCAGATTGTAAGAGAGTAAAATTTTATCCTGAGTAAGAGAGGACCTACCTAATGGAGTTCTGCTGGCTGTCTCCAGACAAAAGTACATGCTTTCTATGAATTGTAAATAGTTGTTGAAACAATTAGATGGTTGCAAATTTTGACCTTGGTAAATAAAGTCGCCAAAATACACAATTCTGGCGTTCCTTATTTAATTTTAATGAACACAGCACTGCAGTGGTTCTGACCAACCGGGCGGCATCGGGTCTTTGGCAGCAGCCAACCCTGTGAAATGGCACCCTGAGACCTGTGATCTGATGTGTCCTTGCCACAGCAGAGCACCGAGTTACTGTGCATAAATGTTAGTCATCACTAGAAACAATTAGTAGGGAATACCTTTGTTGTTGCTGTAGCTTTTCCCTTCTGGCTGTCAGCTGCTGCTGCCTGAAGAGCTGCTGTGCTCTGCCGGTGTCCCCCGGCAGATGGAGCGCCTGCTACCTGCACAACCCTGGCTCTGGCCCCGAGAAGCGCTTGGGCTGCTGAAACCTGGGAGAGCACAGAAATAGGGGAGGGAAAGTCTTTGCAGTTGGTAACATTCCTATGTTGGATTTCACTCTTAGGGACAAGGCTTTGGGCATTCCTGCTGGTGCTAGAATGGCCCCAAAAGGCAGAAAACAAACACAATTGCAAACATGACTTGGAGAAAATAAGTGTAGGTCCTGTGGCTCTTAGATTTATTCTGGAACAGAACGTTGCAACGGGGGGACCAGACCTCGGCACCAACCCCACAGCGCTCTGGCCCTTCATCAAACCTGCACGAGTGCTGTGCGCATCGCTGCCAGCAGGGGGCGCAGTGCTGCGCTCCTGCCAGTCGCTCCTTGTCTCTCAGCGGGAGCTCTGATTCAATCCATCCTCTGGAGTGACACAAACGGACGTAGATCCCAGGAAATTTTGGTCGACCGCAGCCACGCCCCAAACCCGTAATCCCTGTTAGATTGTACTTGCCAGTGCTGGGGTGCTGGCATGCTAAAGGTCTGCCGCTGTCTCCCTATAAATAAATACAGAAAACATACTTTCCCTTCAAGAAATAACGTGGAATTTTAAGTCAGTTGTGCATCTGCTTTTTGTTTTGACTTCTTTTAATCAGCTAAGTTAATCAGACAGTAATTCAGACAGGAATATGTCAATAGTAGTATAGACTAATAGAGGTGAAACTCGGGGATGCTGGATGACTCCACCTCGAGTAGAACACCATGCCTGAATCGATCTTGGTGTCTAACTAAAGTTCAATTGGTTTTCTTTCTGCACCCCTTCATTCTAACTCTCATGTCCCTAAACCTCACTCAAAAGTTAATATTGAGAGTATCCTGTCCACACAGTGGAGGAGCACCAGGAAGCCCAGTAACAAATGCAGAGCTCCGAGGCTTTGCCGTGTCACCTTCAAACTCCTGCAGAAATGGGAAGTGTTTCAGACAGCGAACTTCAAACCACGTTAGGAGTTTGAATGATGAATGTCTGTGTATGACAGCTGTGCCCCAGCTCTTACCTGCTAGTGCTTTTGACCTGAGAACTGTCTCTCCTGAGGAAGGGATGCTGATTGCTCAGCATTCAAATAAAAATCTCGCTGTATCATTTTCAGAAGCACAAGACCAGGCAAGGTGGCTGAGCTTCACACGTGATATGTAGTGTTTGTGTGAGGTGTCAGTGAGGGCCATCTTTGCAGCCAGTGACATATGAATACAGAGTGCAAATGGCTTGTGGTCTTCCTCCTTTCACTTCTCATCTTCGGAGTATCGCTGAATTCTCTGTGTATGGTTTTGATGGTGTTTTTCTTTGAAATCACCATCTCACACCTCTGTTCACAATCCTGCTGCTG
This sequence comes from Heliornis fulica, assembly GCA_013399135.1. Lineage (NCBI taxonomy): Eukaryota > Metazoa > Chordata > Aves > Gruiformes > Heliornithidae > Heliornis > Heliornis fulica. The sequence continues at coordinate 226,179 of VXBZ01008505.1, forward strand.
CAGCCTGGTGTGGGTTCTGGTTAGTGTTGGTGCCATTTTAATGAATTCTGCCACACTGCCTGTCACCACGATACCCCAACACTGGGGTTTGGGGGTTCCCACCGCGGCAGGTCAGGCACTGTGTTCGTCTGTTCTTACCTGGCAGCTATCGATGCCTCCTGATGGAGAGACGGCACAAATCATGTTGCTTTGAACCCGGCCTCCGTACGCGTCAGGCCCGTTACAGACACTTGAAGGAATGATTTCCACTTGTGCCTCCTTTAGAATCATGGAATCATGGAATTTTTAAGGCTGGAAATGACCCCTAAGATCATCCAGTCCAACCATTAACCCACCGCCACCAAGTCTACCCTTAGACCATGTCCTCAAGC
>VXBZ01008505.1:245590-270592 GCA_013399135.1 Heliornis fulica
GCCCCCCTCACGGAACCGGGGCCCGGCCGGGCCCATCGCCGCCCGTTGCATCGCGTCGTTTCTCGGGGTGCTCTTATGTAAAACTCCCGAAGCTGTTTGTCACCTATAAATAGGCGCCGGTGCTGGAAAGCGACCGGGGAGGCGATACCGCGTTTCGGGGTACCGAGCGCCCGGCCAGGGCTCCGTTAGGCGTCTGTGTACCGGGAAGAGGCCTTCAGGCCTCGCTGAGCTCGGCTCGCGGTGTTTGCCGTCTGCTCTGCGTTCGGAAAGCCCCAGCCTTAGCTTGAGGGGTGCTAAATAAAGTGAGGGATAACGCCACAGAAGGGCTGCTGGAGCCTTTCGGACACGGTTCAAGGCTTGTGCAGTGTCAAGGGCCTGGACCTTCGACAGGGAATGTAACTGGTTATATAAGCTCATCCGTATGGCTTGTGTCTAGATCAACGTATAGATACTCCGCTGCTCGGTGAGTGTGATCCTGTGTCTGTTTCATGAGCAGGGGGAGAGGTGGGTGTCTGATAAACCCAAAGAGTGGTTGCATGTTGCAAGAAATGGAGCGTGGCTGTACGCTGATTGTTAGTTAAAGGAGGTGAAACAAAGTCAGTGTGGAGTGAGAATAAAGTAGCTTGAAAGATTGAAGTCATGGCATCACCTTCCTCCTTTTTGTCATGCCTGCATCCACTCAAGGGTACTTGGCTTAGTTTAGCATGCTGCTTCGTTCAATTGAGCCGGTCCAGCCTCACGTATCCAGTGGTAGTTACTATTTTTCAATGAGTGGAGAGGCGATCGGCCGCAGAGGCCGTATGTGGCGCCGGGACATGCCGTGTGCATGCGGTCACATGGCTTCCATTCACTGTCCATCGCCTTCCTCCCAGAGCAGCTGCAGCTGCCGTCGACATCAACAAACACACCAGAACCGATCATTTATTGTTGCATTAGGAGAAACAGTTTGGATTCATGAAGGTGCAGTGAGGTAACAAAAGCGCTAGAGTTGAGAGCAACCATGGGGAAGGTAATACAAGAAACTGCAGAGGGGGAGTTGTATGGGATGACTTATGTTAGTGGTAGAGGAGTGGAGAGCTTGTCCTCGTTGGCTTGAATCTAGTGGGGTTCAACAATAACTAAATGGTCAGAGTTTTCCACTTGCACTCTGTCACTTTGACTGTCTGGTCCCCACAGAACATTAAGCTGGAGAATACGAGAAGAGGTGATTTACTGCTGCAGGGTTTGGGAAGAATCCTCCTTCACGTTAGCTCAGATTTAAGACTGGTTTTAACACTTTGCATGAACTTCTGACTTAGGAAGGACTGTGTTTAAATGTGGTTCCACAGTCACCACTGCCTTCTCTCCCCTCAATCTTGTCCTGTGACAAAGGATCATTCCTGCCTGATGGAGGACATCACCACACAGGATATTTCAAGCAGAAAGAGCAGTCAGCAGGGTCTGGACTGTAGCAAAACTCTGAAATTGCTCTTTTCTGAAAACAGCAATTTCAAAATGCAAAAATATTGTGAGCTAAGACCTAAAAGCTCCATTCCATGTTACTTGAACTGCTCCTGCATGACCAGAAAGGTAGGGAGAGGTTATAAAGAAAGTATTCCAAGCAGTTAAATCCAGGAGGATTTTAAAAAAAAATTAAAACATGGTCATGTTTTTCATTGTTGAATAGCATCTATCACGTTGGGAACTTCACAGATAGTGGTCTTATATAAATCAAACCTCCATTGCTAGAGAAGTAGGGAGCAGGAAATGCCAAAAATGGCTAAAAGCTCTCTCCTTTCCTCTTGATATATGTGCTTATTTATTTTTACTAGAACTTCCCATATGATTTTTAAACCCAAATAAAATATCCATGCATGCAGTTACTCATTTATGTCTGTTTGGGCGTTCCTTGAAACCATTCAGCTTGACTCCTGAGGGAGGAGGTGGTGCTTGCGTGGGATCAGAAGCTCCTACAGCTTGTTGGGCAAACTCAACAATACCCCCCTGTCTTTGGCCATTGAGATGGTATTTCTGGCTTTGGGTTTTGAGGAAGGAGGTTTGAAAAACAGCAGTTGAAGCTCATCACCAGTAGTTTACATGTCTGTCTCCAGTGCTTCCACTTTCCTAATTTTCTGTCTGAGGGGATGCCCAAGCATAAACTAAATCATTTCTCTAATGCTAGGCAAGAATTGGTTATTCTGATGATAAGAATAATAAGAAGTTGTCTTTATTTCCAGGAATGGTGAACTCCCAGCAGCTCTGTGGAAATCTAAGAGCTGTCAACGCTCAGTGTCGTTAAAAGTCAGACCACTTCTAACTCTTAGGTAAAGGAGCTTGGAGTTATGGAGGTGCAGAGCTTGATACCAGATCATTGGGCTAGTTGTGGATTTAGTCACCTTTAGTGATTTCATGTGATTTAAGTGATGTGTAGACCCTCCAGCATGAGGTGTAGTTCACCTCAAGGGGAAAGTACTGCAGAAACAGCAAATGCCACTATTCCAACGACATTCCCAGCAGGAGATAAACTTTTTATTGACTGTCTGGTGAAATGGGTAGCAGGATGGTAAGACAACTGGTAATAGCTGACCTTAGGGGAGGTTTTTGTCTGCTCAAAGGAGATACACGTGGGGTGATAAGGAAAGATGAAGGCAGCGTAACTCGGGCAGCCATAAGGAAACATGGCAGGGGTTGAATTCCAGGGAATTGCAGAAATTCTGGGATCTGCATAGTGCAAGAGTAGAGAGCTAAGGAAAGTGGGTGTTTAACCTCTTCCCTTTCATATTTGTCTGTATTTGTCCTATTTGTAATCATACCATTTGAGAGCACCACAACATTAAATGAATTCCTCCAAAATTATAGAGTAACCTACTGGCTTCTGTTTCACAGGTCACTGATGGGCTAAATTAATTGAACAAGGAATTAAATTTGAGCTAGTGTCTGAACTCTTTCACAAGAGCTGTTTGGAACAATTCTTTGCTCAGAAGTTAGCCTTTAAAAAGGGGATGTTGAAGTGCTGCACTTTTGTTTGCTTAGTCTGTGTGAAACTCCGAGCTGCCGTGTGAGATCGGTGATAAATGCGAGTCAGTTGTGAGTAATGTCTAACATCAGGAGCTGGAGAGCCCTGGTTAGCTGGTTTTGGTTCTTTTCCTTACTGAGTGACATTACAGAAGTCATACTGCAATGGGTAGGGATTGAGAAACCACACAGCACTAGATCTTTAGTTTCTCAGGTGTTGAGTTAAAGCATCTTTAAATATTAATATTTTTTCTATTTTTTTTTCCCTGAGGATTTTGGTTGCTACTGTAGTTCTCTCTCCTCCCTACATTTCTAGTCATAATTTTACTTTCTGGAGGGAGATGTATGGCCAAGTTCAGTCCTGCCACTGCTGTTTCAGAGCATTACTGTTTTCTTGCCCTGTCCAGAGTCTGTCCTTGAGCTGCACTTAGAGTCGAGTGCCCAGAAACTTCTGCAATGCTTTACGTAGGGTGGAGAAGATGACCAGTAGCAAAGCAACAGATATTGCTTGAAAATGAAAATATTTCCCCGCTTTCTAGCATCAGATGTGACATGAGAGCCTTACTAAGGGCAGGGCTCCTCCTGTGTCTCAGCCAGTTGAATTTCTGAACCTTTCCATTGATAAAACCGGCCTGTTGTAGACACAGAGAATTTACTGCAGATGGAGGAGATCGGCGAGTTCTTCTGAAGGCCGTTTCCAGCCATGGATTTTCTTGTGCCTGGATGTTTTGGTTTGGCTTGAAGCTTTTTAGGCTCTCTTGCAGTACAGTTTCAGAGGACTGATCATCAGCCCTATGTGTTCAAATCCAAAGCCACGTGTGTCGGTGTGGGTTACATAAAGATTCTTTCTCTCGAAGGCACTGAAAGACGTATTGTGAGCGACTGAATATTGTGAATTAATAAATGAAGAAATATATTAAAGCAAAGATATTGCCTCAAAAGTGTTTTTTTAATTTATTTGGACAATCAGCTTGAATAATTTATTAGAACACTTCATAATGTACCAGTAAATGGACTGCTGGGAACATTTAGACAAAATAATTAAGTCTTAGCGACTGGGCACCTCAGTACAGCATTTTTCCTGGTGTAAAATCTTTGATCTTTGAAAAATATGTGTGCAGATATGCCATGCAGCCCTGGGGAGTTCCATGCACTCAACTCTGGGTGCTCAGAACAAATTCCTGACTCCCCAAAGCGTCTGAGAGCGGCAGCGCTGATCCCCAGCAGCACAGTATCATTCCCAGTGTGGTTATCTGGCTCCAGAGAGTGTGATCCCTCTTCTCCAACTCTGACTGGCCAGTGAGTCTTCATCACAACTTTCAAGTTGGAGGTTGAAGAATCAAATGTAGGAAGTGCTTCTTTGGCTACAACTGACTCTAGCATTTATTCTTGGCAATTTCTGTTTATCCCAGCAAGACAATACTCAGTTGTGCAATAAAATTTACCACTTGTTTAGTTTCAAGAAGCTTTCCCTGCAGAACAGCCCAGGCTGAGCTCAGCACATCAGGTGCACCGTTGTGGAAGCCTGTGTGTTGATGAAGATGAGGATGAGCCACCGAACTCTTACAGAAAGGTGCTTGTGAGACAAAGCCATCTCTCGGGTGCAGAGCTGGGTGCACTGGCTGTGGAGAGGTTCCTGATGGCTAGTCACAGTATTAAAGAAGGTGGCTGTTATATATGGCCCATTATTAACCCTACTGGAGCCCGGGAGAGGCTTGTGAGCAGCTCCTAGTTCTACTACTTATTTCCAGGTGACCTTGGGCAACTTGTTTTCCCTTCCTTTTTGCAGATAATTTTTTTTTTCTGCTTAAATCCTGACATCTTCAGGATCTGCTTAAATCCCAGCATCTTTGGGATGAAGGTAGTGTAGTGTTTCTTTGTTCAATCAACATGTGGATAAGGACTAATTTTAGTAAAGGTCTTTAAGTAGGAATTTTGGAGGTTTTTTTTAAAAATCAAATAATTAGATAATGCCTGATGTTTTGAACACCCTCTGCTAACTAATGTAAATACATAAAAAGGGAATGAAAACCAGCTCACCCCTTTGGTCGTGCTTCCCACACAGGCCTCTCCAGCAGAAACTTTTACTGAAACAGGCAGCCTGGGGCCCGAATTCACCCAAGAAGATGTGCTGACACCCTCGTTGGTGTTGAGGGGCATTTGGGTTTTTCTTTAGCAGCACTCTGAAGTCATGGATTCTTCCAGTGAATACTGAATAGCCCCTGGTGAATACGGAGAGATAGTTAAGAAACATTATTGCATTCTCATATGATTTTTTTTGTGCTATTGAGGTTTTCCTTTCTTCCTACTGAGAAAACCAGGAAATCTTGACAAGTGGCAATACTAGATACAATACTATCACCATTTTTTCACTTGATTTCTCCACACATTCCATTTTAACCTGTTCTCCTTTACAGCAGAAAGGGCTGTGGATGTGTTGGTTGCAGATGCCCCACACTGTCACTTAAGCCTGGGGGACCTAGTGGGGCTGTGTAACTGTTCCACACTCTATTGGGGGTGTGTGTGTGGTGGTTTCTTTTGGGTTTTAGATTAAAAATACCCTGGGTTATGTCTGTGTGTGCTCAGAGTAGGGGTTGGCTGTTGGAGCTGTGCAGCACAGCTCGTCCCCGTAAGAGCACGTAGCGCTGTGCCCTCAAGAGGCTTGAAAACTGCTCGGCAGAAATATCCCATTGCCTCTGGTTTACATCCTAGTTCTGGCCTTTATCCTAATACAGGATAACTCAGTGGGAAAACAGAGTCAGGAAAGGCAAGAGCTTCCCAAGAGGTGAAAGCCCTGGGTCACTCTTAGGCATTGACATCAAGCAGCAGCCCTACAAGTAGGTGCCACATGCTGAAGAAAAGCAGTTCCTTCGTGTTCCTTCTGCACTGGAGCAGCTGGAACACGAGGGCAACGAGCAGCACGAGGCAAACTTGCAACCTGGGTCACCGGTGCGACATCGCGGCCTCTCTAGGTTGGTGCATGGACAGAAGCTCTGTGAAATCAGTGGGGTGAGGTTGTGTACCACGTTGTGGGGGTGCTGGGGGGGTTGTTGATTTTGGTTTTTAACTGGGCATGTACAGAGGAGTTGGTTGCTTCCAGTTGCTGGTTGTGTAATTGTGCATACGGATCAGGCGTTCGGTTGTGCCTTCGGTTTTTTTCCCTTTTTTCTGCGGTGTCCCTGAGCTACTTTGGTTTCTAAATTCAGGCCTTACATATTTATCTGTGCCATTCAATTAGACCACATCCCCAATGCTGCTATATAGTTTCACAGTATGTGGGAAATTTGGTAATTAAATGCATGCAAATGCTGCAAGAATAGAATAAATTAATTTTTCCTTAATATCAGCAGGCAATTCTGTGATGTTTCTAGAGATAATGTGACCAAGATTCTGGATTTTCTCCCCACTTCTTCCCATCTTTTTTGAGTCTTTATTGATCATATTCTACCTGGTGAAGTTTATATGAGAAGAATCCCAGCCCAGGCTATGCTGTCTAGCCTGGTAGTAAGCCTAGTAGTAAGGAAGGAGATCTGTACTTAGGTTTTTTGGGTTTCCAAATAAAACCTGAGGTGGAAACAGCATTCTACATGCATGTTCTGCATGTGTGGTGCAGCTTTAGATTTGCATGAGAATCAGAAGGTGCCTAAGCAGCGTTGTCACAGCTGGAGTGGAGCAGCTGAAAGGAATAACCTGGACATGGAAAGATACTTTGCACTGGATGCTCCAGCTTTTGGAAATAACCCAGGTATGGTGTTAAAGGCTGGGATCTCCAGGTGCTCTAAAGAAAAGGGCTCTGTTGTTTCTGCAGTGTCTTTACTCCTGAAGCCTGCTACAATCTGTAGGAAGTTGGGGTTCTCCCTTTCAGTGTGCCTGTTGCTGAGGCAGTCCCAGTTTATCCCTACGTTTGGGCACAGCCCCCCAGTTCAGTGGTGCCTCTGTGAACTCTTCCCACATGGATACGGTCTTGGAAGCCAAGGGCTGTGAAGCCTGTTAGTGGCTAGCATCATGCTGGGATAGCCAGGTTTGGATGGTTCAGTCCTGGATCATAGTTTACAAGGAATTTGAAAGTCATTCTTCTGTCAGAGGTCCCACATCTCTAACATGTCTTTCGATGCTGTGCACGTGTTTGCTTAGAAGATCTGACCTTACTGATGATGGGTTTTTTTCCTTACTTAAGGGGCCTTAACCCACACGACTGTTCCATTTCTTCCAGGGCCATGTACTCACAGTTATTTTACCTTTCATCTCAAATTTGTTGCCGCTTTGGTGCCTGTGTTCCTCCCTGAAGTGCCAGGCGATGTCAGGGCTGGGTTGTACTCCAGCCTGCAGTGCTGCAGTGCTGTTGCATCAGTGCAGGGTTTCTGTAATTCCTCTCTCTTGGCCTCCTCCTGGAGTGTGAAAAGCTTGAAGAGGCAGCTCAGAAATGCAATATATTCTTGTAGCTGGTTCTCAAGTGAGAGCTTGGCAAAAGGTGCAGAGCTGCAGAGGGTTTGTAGGCGGCTGGATCCAGAGGAACGAACTTCCCCGCAGCTCTTCTCTTTCGTAGGAGCAGGGAGAGAGCAAGATGCTCTTTGTAGGGACAGTATAAAATCCTGCCAGAGGTCTGTCCTCCTCTATGGGTTGGAAGCTGTGTGAGGTCTTCTCTACCTCATCTGCTTTCCTTTTGTTCTCTATTTATTGCAGAGAAGTGCTTATTTTTGTTTTATCTGATGCAAAGACAATGCTGCATCTAAACTGCATATCATAGCAACTTTCAGAGGTTACTGTTGTACTTGACAAAAGTCTTTAAAAATTATTTCATTCTTAGGGCCTGAAACAAATAGAAACCCTAAAGATTGTGTATATATCAGTCAGTGAGGTGTGACTACCCATAGTAGGAGACGTGGTGTGCTCCGGAGTAGGAAGAGCTGAGCCCGCTGCGGTCTTGGTCCTGCCCCAGGAACCATCACAGTGCTCCCTGCACACCTACTCCAGCACGTGCATTGAGGAGACTTCTCAATAACCCAAATAATGGGTTGAGGAGACTTCTCAATAACCCAAATAATGTCTGACAGGACACAAAGGAGCTTTTGATTTTTATTTTTTTTTCCAAAAGATCTCAGTGTATTCTGTGTGTGTTGGTGACTGTGGGCTCCCATAAACCCAGCCCCAGGTTGTTACTCCTGTGGGTTGAATGGAGAGGGGTGCTCAGCCTTGTTAACAGGTAAGGACTGTGCTCATACCCAGCTCTCTTTAGACACCACTGAGCACCTCAGCCTGACCCTAGGAGTAGAGCTGACTTGGGATTTTTTGTAAGAACCAGCTCGTTAGAACGCAGTGACCGGTAGAATAATTTTTTGCATGAAAATGCTGGTTTTGAGAAAGCTGCTTTTCAGGATGGTTTCTGTAGTCTAGGATAGAATTTGTGCTTAGGAAACACAAAAATCAGGAGAACCAGCAGCTGTTGGAGATCCATATCTGTGTGCTGGTTCTGCCTGTCTTATAGAACTCGGGTGAAGTAACGCTGCGGGCAGGGATGGGACGGGATGGAGTGGGGTGGGCGAGGACAGGCAGGGATGTGATGGGGTGGGCAGGGATGTGACAGGATGGNTGGGCAGGGATGGGATGGGGTGGGCAGTGATGGGACAGAGTGGGTAGGGATGGGACAGGATGGAATGGGGTGGGCAGGGATGGGATGGGGTGGGCAGTGATGGGACAGAGTGGGTAGGGATGGGACAGGATGGAATGGGGTGGGCAGGGATGGGATGGGGTGGGCAGTGATGGGACAGAGTGGGTAGGGATGGGACAGGATGGAATGGGGTGGGCAGGGACAGGCAGTAATGCCACAGGATGGGCAGGGATGCCCAGGCTCACTCAGTGTCCCTCACTCAATGTCCATCTGCCTGTAGCTTGCATCAGGACTACAAAGCAGCAGGTCTGCTCGCCTCACTCTGTGAGGACTGGAAGACCAGAGTTGCCTTTGGATCTTGGATGCTGTGTGCTTGCCCACCTGTTTTTTTGCAGGGACTGACTTTGTTCTGCCTGTGCTCTTTGCTCCCCTACAGAGCTGACCTGTCCGGGGTGCAACATAACTAAAGAAGCAGCTGCAGGATGAAAAGATGGCAGCACGGCTGCTCGCACCACCAGGCCCTGATAGTTTTAAACCCTTCACTCCGGAGTCTCTGGCTAACATCGAGAAACACATTGCAGAGCTAAAAAAGAAGCAGCGTCCAAAGCAAGACAGCAGCCACCGGGATGACGATGAAGACAGCAAACCAAAACCAAACAGTGACCTTGAGGCGGGGAAGAACTTGCCTTTCATCTACGGGGACATCCCAAAAGGGCTGGTTGCTGTACCACTGGAGGACTTTGACCCTTATTATATGACCCAGAAAGTGAGTCTGCAAGAAAGAAGTCGCTAAACCGCCTTTTTCCTTAGGAAATTGCAGGTTTGGGTATGGTTTGAGTGGAAGACAAAGAATGGTGTCTTTGGATGGGGTTTGGGTTGGGTTGCTTTGTTAGGTATTTTGCTTTGAGGTGTAATTGGGTCTGTATGATCAGTCTTTAAGCACCTGCTTGGATGGAATTAGGGGAACAAGGCCTGGAAACTAAAACCAAACAAACTTGTGCTAACGTGCCAATTTTAACCATGAGAGCATTAAGAAGAATTTAATTGATGGGTGATGGTTAACGGTTTTAAGTGTGCATTTCATTACTTGCATGGGATTCAGTCTGAATTTGATCATTATGAAGCAGCAGGATACAGAATCATGACCAAAAGAAAGAATTGAGATAAACTAATGAGCTGGATTTCATCTTCATAATTTTTATTTGTAACATATTTGTTTGTGGAATTAAGGTGATATGGAAGGAGGCATTTATGGGTGCTGAGATGTGTTAAGAAATGAAGTGGTGTCAGAAGGGAAGTGGTGAGTAAGCAAACACCACGCTGGAGATGGTGGGGAGGGATCTGCTGCTGGTGAGGTGAGGAAAGGCACGCACACTGATTTTCCTAGAAGGCTCGATGACGTAAAGCTGATGTTCTTTTCTACCGTTTAATTTCATTGCTTTATTTGATAGAAATTTAGTTTCAATAAGCTGAGATAATTCCTGTTATAACTCAGGCTCAGCCGTGCTGCTTGAGGAGCTGGAGGTCTGACCACGTGTGTGACACCAGTTGTTAAGTGGCTGTTCCAGCCTTGGGTGGGATGGCTGTTGTGTAAAACCAGCAAACCCTCATGGTAACCAAATGGTTTCTGGCTTTACGTTGCGACAGACATTTCTCGCCACACTCAGAAGCGATTCTGTAACTTGCAGGGCATCACTCCCGTGAAATCAACTGCATTTGCTGCTGATGTTGGGTATGGTTGATCTTTGTTCTTTTCTGCCTTGGCATTAGAGAGCTAAATGGGTGTTTGTTGGTGGAACAGGTGTGCAGGTACCAGCGCAGAGCAGGGCTTTGGGCTGCAGTGATTTGCGTGCGCTCTGCAGACAGGCGATTGGCAGGTGGTACGTAAGGAAATGTATTCACAGCAGCTCTTGGTGGTCAGAAGGGACCTTCTCCTCAGGAATACCTTCTCTTTATTAAACAATTGCTTTCTCATTATTAAACAAGTCTGGTGTTGCCTGGTTTTGGTGTGGGCAGGCTGTGAAGGACAGACACGTGGCTGAAGAGCAGTTCCCAGGGTCTCTGTCTGCGCATGGTCACCAAAGTAGGTGTTTGAATAGGAAGCGTGGCTGAAATCCAAGCAGGAGCATTCCTGGTTCTTTGTGTTCATGTAGCTGAAAGGTCTGTGAAATCCCACAGGGAACTGGCTTGTGTTCTTGCTAGCCAAAAGAGGCAAGTGGTGCTGGAAGGGCAGTGGGCACTGCCATGTCCTGGAGTGTTGGGCAAAGGCATCTTGGTTGTGTCAATGTGACAGCAAAAGTAGGAGGCAGAGGGGAACCCCGCTACTCCTCATGCTTTATCAGTCTCCATATTTGCCTCCCAACGCAACACTATTAATAGATCTTTCATTTTTAGAGAAAAATAAGCCACATCCCAACTTTGAAGGCATCTGTCACATCTCCACAAGAGCGCCGTACATTTCTGCCCGGAGCTGCTTGCAGAGTTTCTGCTCGCTCGCTACGCCTGCCATGAGGAGAGAGATGCGAGCTCTCCGCGGAGCTGGAGCAGCTGCAGATGGAGGGGAAGGTTCTGGAGATGGGAGACAAGCTCACACAGCCCTGCCAACCTCGTACTTGCTGTTCTGTGGGAAGAGCCTCGCACTTCCCATAAGCACGGGGTGAACTGGCCCTGCTTCTTCTGCATCCGCTTCCGCCCGGCGGTAGCGCTGCCGTGTGCTGCTTCTCTGCTGCTGCAGGTAGTCAGTGACTTCCCACAAAGAATTTTTTTCAGGCTGTTAAAAATGGCCCTTCTCTGAATCATCAGGAATTGCGAATCTGCTTGAATCGTGGGAAGTTTTCCAAGATTTTTTTTTTTTATTTTTATTATTTTTTTCCCCTCTCCAGCATTTGCCAGAAGCCTTTGCATCATAGGTCTTTTCTTTTAAAGCTAGATCTACAACCTGCATAGGAACAAATCAGCTGCTTGCTCTTCCTTGCAGTAGGACACAGTGATCTTGGTTTATCTAAGGAAACGGAAACTGCATTTTAACGGAGGAGCTGAACTCTCCAGTGACCTGTTAACTGATATTTAAAGGAGAAACAGTGTGACCTAGAAACAGAACCATGGCACAGGGAGCCAAAGCTCTTGTGTTCAGAGCCCAGCCCTGGAAGTGATGGTTTTGTCTGAGCTGTTTCCCTTTTCTCTGCTCAGTTTCATTTTGGAAAATGGGAGTAATGACTCTCGGGCGAATCGGGAAAGTCCCTGTGCTCATGGGTAGCGATTAGCTCCTTTTTGTCTCTCTCCAAGTACCAGAGAGAATTGTTTTCATGATTCTAATCACCTTTCAACTCCTGGCCTGAAGTTCAAGGTAGAAGCAATACTTGACCACAATATTTGTTGTGGAAACCTGAAACATTTCAATTAAAAAACCCAAAACCCCATGAATTTCCTTGCAAACAGGAGAGCTACCTGCAGGAGCATCCCTAGCAGGGAAAACAAAGCACTTGATTGCCTCATAGTCCAGTCATCCTTCAGGGTTTGCTTAAGCAAGATGTAAGGACCATTTTTATTTCTACAAGTTTATTAGTTTTTTGAGGGGAGTTGATAATTTTTTATGATCTTTTAGACTTCTCTTTTTTTCTCCTCCATTTCCACCTAAGCTCTCACTCCTGCTAATCAACCCCTCACCCTGTTCTGTCCCGTTGAACGTGAGTTTTGCCAAGTTGTGGCCGTTTCCTTCAAGCAACTTCCAGTTCGCTCTGCCTGAATCTCATGCTCACTACAGAACAAGGTAAAGGTGCTGATACCCTTCCAGTGGCTGCATTTCCAAGGCAGTAGAAAGTCCCTGAATATTCTGGCATCTGGGGCCATGTAGAAGCTTAGGTGGATTTGTCTCAGTGGAAAAATCAACCCTGCAGTTTTAGAAGACTGTCTATACATCCCTGAGCATCTGAGGCTGGAGTGGGATTGCCTGAGGTCACCTATAGCTTGCAGACGAGCACCTGAGGATCTCTCTGGTGCCTATGTGCCAATGGAGTGACTTGCAACTTCGTCAAGTCACATGCACAGTTTGGAAATGGGCCCTCTGGTCCAGAATGTCACCTTGACAGCGTGGAACTGGGAACATTACAGGGATGCTAGAGACTGGTTCTAGTATGTGCTTCAAGGAGCCTTCGCTTGGGATTTCTGTAGGGCACAGTAATGGCCCCACAAGGTCACGATGCCGTTAATGGGGTTAGTGTCTCACTGAAACAGAGGGAAGAATCAGGACCACCTCAAAAATCAGCCTTTCATCCTTTTACCTAAAGCTAATTGCCTTTTCTAGGTCTCGTGTGTTTGATGTGGTTTTTTTCCACTCCACCTCTCCAGTAGCCCTAAAAGGAGCAGGAAGAGTAACCGTGCCCTTCCCAGCTGCCCTCCCTGCTGTCATGGTAGAGCGAAGAGATGAAAGTGTGGTCCCTGGGAGGTGCCTTCCCCAGCCCTTTCTGGGCCTTGGAGGGAAGGCAGAGGGTGGTGGAGTTGTTGGCTCTTGTAGGGCTGCTCGTGAGATGGCAGAGAAGGGTCCTGCTTGCACCCAGTCCCCACAGAGCTCTCGCACTGCGATCAGGGTGTGCCGCGTGTGGCACGGACAGCGCGGCGAGAGGATCTCTGCTGCAGTCACCTAAATAGCTGCATCCCACTGGTGATGAGTGGAGGGAAGGAGAATCATTTCCGCTTCTGAGGCAGAACGAATTTCCTTACGTAGGCAGATTGAGGCATCGTTAGGACTCAAATCCAGCTCTGTTTCTCGGTACTGCATAGTGAGTGATACTTTATTTTTTAAGAATATCTCTTTCAGGAATGTGTATTTGAGAAATTTCAAAACTCATCAAGGGTTTTTTTATGTGTTGGGCTTGAAACAAGAGAGTAAAGCAAGAGCAAAATGTAACAGACATTTTTTTCCCCTTGAGCTTTTCAGAGGTGAAGAATAAGCTACTAAGAAAGAATAAATCTGCCTCCATTTTTTGGGAGGCGGGGGGGGGGGGGGGATGGGAAGATAAATATTAAACAGCATGGTTTCTGTATTAGGAATCACACCTCCATGAGCCAAAACAGACTTGCAGAATATTTTGCATTGACATTTAACTCTGTATATATTCCTTCTGCCTGCAAAGTGCCAGAGTTCCCTGTAAATTAATCTTGAATATAGGTGCTAAAGTAACTCGCTCCGGGTGTCCTCAGAAAGTCTTGGAATCATAAATCATACAATTGTCTTGATTGGAGGGGACCCTTTAGATCATCAAGTCCAACCATCACCCTAACCTGCCATCCATTACTAACTCAGCACCACATCTGTCTTTCAGATCCCTCCAGCGATGGAGACTCCACCACCTCCCTGGGCTGCCCCTTCCAATGCCCAACAGCCCCCTCTGGGAATTTTTTCCAATTTCCAATCTAAACCTCCCCTGGTGTAACATGATGCCATTTCCTCTTGTCCTATCACTTGTCACTAAGGAAAAAAGGTCAGTCCCCTCATCTCCACACCCTCCTTTCAGGTAGTTGAAGAGAGCAATTAGGTCTCCCCTCAACCTCCTCCAGACTAAGCAACTCCAGTTCCCTCAGCTGTTCCTCATCACATTTATTCTCCCAGTCATCCCTCTCTCTTGCTTAGCACTGGGAGCAAGACAGTCGGCAGTTACCACTGTGGGAATATGGTTCCATATGTTCTTAGCCTGTTCATAAAGCTGTTTGCTCTGAAATCTCCTGCCCACTCCTCCTCACTTCGCTTGATGTAAAACCGGCACGAAGCAAGAGGATTTGCATCTTCATACAACGGGATTGCTTTTTGATCGACTCTGTCGTGCCCTCCAGCAGAGCTTCTTTAATGCACCATTTTGCCAACTGAGAAGACCTGTCTTTTGTCATCTTCCTTTGTGTTGTATGAGGATGGATTCAATGGTTTCTGTAGAGTGTAGATCCCCAGCTGGCTTCAAGCAAACTTAAGTGGACAGAACCTTTCTCCCAACTCTCTGACAACAAACTGAGGCTTCTGAAAGTTCAACCAGACTTCATCTCCTGGAAGAAGACTGAAAATGTCTTCCTCCAGGTATCACCTTTCTCTGTCAAGCTTTGCCTCAGCAGATCTTAAAAGGGCTTAAGGATGTTCTTGGACCTGAACCAGCAAACGTTTTAAGAGCACGCAGCCATTTTGAAATTGAGATTTAATATGTCAGCAGCATAAAGAAAAACTGAGATAAGGTTTTAAATTGCCAAACACTTTTTTTTTTGCTTTTATGCTCTTCTTTCTATTGACAAGGCCAAGCTGAGTTTTACCAGGGATTTTATATGATATCCAGAGGAACTGGAGCAGTGAATCTTGGTACCAATGTCATCGATGAGCAGGCTGGAATGTACGGCACCTTCTTTGTGTTAGGGTTGTACTGGGAGGCCCAGTTAAGATAGGCTTTGCAGACAGGAATGATTTCACCAGGAATTATGGCCTTGTGGAAGGTCACATACAAGCAGAATGTGGAGTTCATGTTTGGTAGGTGATTGCCCCAATAGTTGGATAAAATCACTTGTCTTACAACAGGGAAAGCTGAATTTCCAAGTCAGTCCTTGTGCAACAGCTAATGAAGATGCCCATTTCCATGTAAAGACTCAGGCCTGCCATATAGAGCAGTTGACATCCACTTTCCTGCCTGAGCCTGGCTTGCTCTTCTAGTCCAGGTCTAAAGTCTTTGGGTTGGTTTTACTTCTGGCCTGCTGAGCTGTATCTGAGCAAGCCGTTGTGCTCCTCCACCATGATTTTTCCCATGTAGAAACGGAGGCATGATGAAACGGAGCCACCTCACATGGGTTTGGGGGGTATTTCTGACTGTCCATGTAACATTCATAACAGTCACATCAGAGATTTCATTGCTTGGAAGATGTGGTAGATCTGACCACCTGTTGCGCTTGGGGTGCAGCTGAAGCTCATGAGCATCCCAGTGGGATGGATATCCTTCTCCAAAGCCTCTCAGGGGACAGCAAAAGGCAGTTTAAAAATTAATGGTATGTGAGTCTTGAAAAGCTGGTGGTATCAGGGAAGGAGAAACATATGGGTCTTAAAATCAGGTGTCCCTTGACCATTCTGTAATCTGCAATTTTGGAAAACGTACAGCTTTTTAGAGTACTCTTACATGCCAAGGTGATCTGTTCATTGATTCTTGATGCTGCAATTTCAGAGCTGTCCAGGGTTGCCTTTTAAGTGCCATCCTTGGGAGATGCATTAGTGGCCACACTAACTAATCTTCCTCCCTCAGTGCCGAACCACAATCTGATTTTGATTTCCTTTTCCAAGGATTTACTGCTCGACGGTCTAATTTAGCCGAATGAACTAAAATACGTTGTTTCACTTACTAGGAGGGAAATGACAAATTTCGTAAGAGTGAGTCTCCTGGGGAAGCACAGTGACTGCGTTGGCAGGAAGCCCCTGTGTGGATTCCCTCGTGTTGGACTCCGGGAAGGCTCGGGGGCTGTGCCAAACGGTGGGCTGGTGCCGGTGAGCGAGCCCGCGGCGAGTCCGGCTTTGCTTTACCCCCCCTCTGCAAGCAGTTGGCTTCATCCTGCTGCAGCATCCCGGAGGGAATGTAAAGTGGGAAGATGGTGCTGGGGAAAGGGCTTTGGCTTTTCAGTGCACACAAATTGCTTCTTTCCTTGGAGTGGAGTGGTAGGTGCATTGAGTGTGCTGGTATTAAGCAACCACAGTTCTAATTTTGCCTCTCCAGATGGCTGCGTGTGATTCTCCCGGTGCTTCTTGATCCGCGTGTTCGCTGGCGGGGAGATGGAACAGCGGGTCTGTATTTTAAGGCTGGTGATGGATCCTGCCTCACGTTTACATGATTCACTCTGCAGGTTCTGTAGAAAGTAGGGAACCTTAACATCTCACTCACTAAAGGCACTGAGAGCACATGACTGCGCCTGGAGTCGGTGCACCAAGATGGAATACTCAGAATTCAGCGACTGGGGACGATGGGTGTCAGAGCTGGGGTGGGAGGGGGCTCTACTGTGCCATGTTCTTTCTGCTCACCTGTCAGCCTTTCTTTGCAGGTGAGGTGCTGCCTTGGAAAAACACGGTTTGTTAATGGTAGCTTGTTAGAGAGGTTTGGGAAGGAGGCACAGGCTACACAAATGCTGTGCCAGAAAGATGCTCTTGTGCCCTGGCCAGTGGCATTAAGGTTGGGTGCAGCTGCCAGTTCCACTCCTGAACTTGTAATTGCTTTGGAGGTCTCGTTTTTTACTGATTCGATGGGGATTGTAGTGATTCTACCCTCACAGGGTGAAAAAGAGCACTCGTGGGTGGGGGGTTTTGCTTCTGCTCTGAGGTGTCTGGTGACATGGATGGGTTGGAGAAGAATTTATTCATGGGGTACTGGTAGGTATGTTTTACCCCGATGGGAACTTACTTCATGAAGGAGATCACTCTTTAGAAAAAGTAGAAAATGTTGGGGTTTTATCATGGAAGTTGTTCGTCTTTTTTTGTACAATTCATGCTTTGATTTTCATGCATTAACTCTCTCTCTCTCTCTCTCTCTCTCTCTCTCTCTCTTTCTTTCTTTCTTTCT
This sequence comes from Heliornis fulica, assembly GCA_013399135.1. Classification (NCBI taxonomy): domain Eukaryota; kingdom Metazoa; phylum Chordata; class Aves; order Gruiformes; family Heliornithidae; genus Heliornis; species Heliornis fulica. The sequence continues at coordinate 262,757 of VXBZ01008505.1, forward strand.
TTGTTTCTCTACAGACCTTTGTAGTACTAAACAGAGGGAAAACACTCTTCCGATTTAGTGCCACACCTGCCTTGTACATTTTAAGTCCTTTTAATCTGTTTAGAAGAATAGCTATTAAAATTTTGATACATTCATATCCTTTTTATTACTGACTGTATGTTGCCTTTGTATGTTCATTGAAAAGTCTCTTAATTGTTGTCTTATTGCTCAGTTAAAACAGTGTGTATGAATTTCCCCGGTGAAGCTGGATTGGCCTCGGACCATACACCAAAACATGTTGTTTTGGTTTTTTTTTTTTGAATGAAAAAGCATGGTCCTTCAGACACATCTAATTTTTATTTTCCCTGCTAAATTGTACTTGTGTCCGTTCTTTTATCAGTGCACAGACATTAATAGGCTTCGGGACAGATATAATTTAAGATTATGCTTTACATGTTGAGTAGTTGAGCTTTAAACAGTTAAAGATAATTAATATATGGAGGAGGAGTCAAAGATACCTCATAGATAATTAGATGCTGACTAATTTCTTACTCTTTTGGCATCTGTAAACTTCATTCTAATGGCAAGGCTATTCTGAAATGTTCCACTTCTGGGCTTCAGACAGCTCTCAGAGCTTCGGAAGCATCGTCTGCATGGGCTACTAGGAGAGAGAGGAAAGAAAAAAGCTGTGTATTGAATGAGCTGCTTTGCCCTGTTTATTTATTTATTTTTAGGGAGTGGCTCTAAAACAGAAAAACATTTGTTGATTTAGAGGCTTCTATATACTTCCTGTGGCTCCTATGAAGAAAAAGCTTTTCCATCTTTTCAAAGTTGACTTAAGAGCTGAGGCTGAGAACCTTTGCTTTGGTCTGTGTGTTATTTCTCATGGATTTTCCTCCCCTCTGGGTGTGCTGAGACGCAGCTGAGAAATGCCAGTTTTTCAGGTTGAGACCAAGATGCTGGCAGCAGATCTCGAGCCTTGAGCTAAGAGCCATTTGAGTCTGCCCAAACAGTTTTGCAAGTCAAACAGCTTTGGATCTGACCCTGAATTTCACCATTCTTCTAATAAATCAGTAGTTAATATCCACTGAAACTCCTAACTCAGAACTTGTGCTGTCCCTGCAATGCTCCTCGAATCCATTCAGCACCTTCTGTCTGCCAGTGTGACACACAAGATGTTCAGAAAGATTCATGAGATCTTCTCCAGGCTAAACCCTACGTGTCCATGGATTGAGACGCTGCTTTCCTGTTGGACAGAGAATATGTTTTGATGTTAGTGGAGAGAGGGAATTACTTGGGGAGATATTTTCATATCAGACAATCTAAACCAGATTGAATGGTGACATAATCCCATTTGTATGTAGTTGCCCTTGTCTTATTTCCTGTGGCTGCCAGAAGCATCTTGACTCTCACGTGTCGTCCACAGAGAATAGGCTGGAAATTGAATTTGTTTGCAGCGCCCTGGTCTTTAGGGAGCCGTAAGGTGATGAAAAGAGCCACCCTGGTGTCCCTTTGATCCTTGACTTTGTTCCACAGTATTTAGCATGATCATTATGTGCACTATTTTGACCAACTGTGTATTCATGACTTTTAATAACCCACCCGAATGGTCGAAGAATGTGGAGTAAGTAACGCTTCTTGTTTTTGCTTTGAGAAATCCCTTCCTACTCACCTTTCAGTGAGCATGAGTGCAAGCCATCCTTTATATCCACTCCATTTGACCCAGTTGTTTCTAACTCATCATTTTTCATGCCTAAATTGACCTTTCTCCACCCTTCTCAGCCTGGCTCTCTCTCTTCCTCACAACAGGTATACATTCACTGGTATTTATACGTTTGAATCGCTTGTGAAAATCATTGCAAGAGGTTTCTGTATAGATGGCTTTACTTTCCTACGGGACCCCTGGAACTGGCTAGATTTCAGTGTGATCATGATGGCGTAAGTTGTGGTTTCAGATTATTTCAGGTGTTTGGCATACGGGAGGGAGTGAGACCTTAGGAAGAGGGTGGGTGTGTAAGGAAAAAACAGGTTGAGGAAGATTTCAGTCACTCCCCAGTGACTCTTTCTGAATTTTTCAAAAGAAAGTGTCAGTCCGACACATTGAAAACGAAACTTCATGGAGTTAATGGAGTGGTTGCTGCAAAAAAAAATATTAAGATTTTCTGAAAACTGCCTTTATAATATAAGACTTTATAATGGCGCTTAGCATTTTAAACTGCTCACATGCCAGAGCAGCAGCTTTTAAGCCTGGGTCTAAGAGCCAAACATCATTAATTTCTCATCTTTACCACTCCTTCCCTCCTTGGGCTTGCATGTCCAAATTTCCCAGGCTGCAATTTAATATTGAACAGTTATTAACCCACTCCTGATAAAGAAGGAGACGCTTTATTTTCCTTCCTCGTTCTTTTCTCTTGTGCCAGCTCAGCTTCCCTTAGTCTGGTAACAGGGATTCCCAGGGATGTCTGAATTCACAGCTCAACCAGGAGATGCAGTCTAGGTTCATGTTTTTTTCCTTATTGCCCCGTGTTGATCACTGCTTAGGCTTATACCTCTGACAAAAACCAGGTGCATGTCACTGCTAGTCCAAGTCAACGCTGGGAGAGATTATTTAATTTTTTTTTTTCCCTTTTACATTTATTTTTGGAATATTGGATGTGTGCATGTTGGGTTCCTGTAGTCAACAATGGCCGATGAAAACAGGGCTCAGAAGCCCAATTTTCAGAGCACTTGAATCTAATCGTAGCAAGAGACGTTAATCATATAAAACACCTTTTTTTTTTTTTCTGGATTCTTCACTCTGAAACTTGAGTTTCCACTCTTTTTCTACTTGCCTTTTAGTTGTGTATTTAAACTAAATGCAAAGAGTTGGACATTGTACACAAAAAGCAAAACAGCCGGTAACTCACTGACAGTTTTACGTCGGAAAAGATGGGGATCTGGGCATGGTGTAAACACGCCTGTGCGGGTGAGGCTGCCAGTTCGTGCACATTTGACCCATCAGTTGGGGAGTTCCTGTTTCTCCATAAATTAATAAGCAATGGCATGCCAGCTTATTGGTCTTAAATAAATGTGCTAACCCTCTAGCTGGTCAAACTCTGTCACCTCCCCATTTCCAGTGGGGTTGTCTCCAAATACAATCCTTTTTTTTGTGTGTTGAGGACTAGAGCAAGCCTGTGCGCTGTTTAAATCCCACTAAGAGGGTCCAAGTTTTATTCATTTAAATCCCACTGAGAGGGTCTAAATTTGATGAAGCACTTGAGGTCTTTCTGCACCAGGAAAGATCTTGCCTGTTGTGTGTTTCTTTTTGTTTTGATGCCACAGACAGCCCAGAGGAAAGATTCAGAGTTGTGGTCTAACTCTGTTAACCTTGCACTAAGCCTCTTCTCCTCTGTGGATCTTGGTTTACCCACGTGTGAAGTGGGGATAGTCCTACCTGTGGCTCTCTAACAGGTAGTAAAGTGTAAAGGATGAAAATAAAAGGGCGCTAATCAAAGCAAAATATGATCAGGCTTTGTTAAAAACGTGAAGTGAAGCCAATCTACCTGCTACCATTGAGCTGAGGTGATGTCCCCAAGTGTCCTCGCACATGGGATGGTTTTACAGTTACCGCCCTCCGTAGCGGTTGCGTTACATTTCCAGGTCCTGTGCAGGCGAGAATCTGAACATCACCTGGACAAGCTGGTTGCAGCATGGAGAGACATAAACTGTGTTTTGGCTCTGAAGTTTTCTGTCTCTCTCTTTTAAATGCCAGTTCTAAAGCATTTGAAATCTCAAGCTGTTTCCTACAAACAGACAACTATATGAAAAGGAAAGTGACCCCAACGGTGCCATTAACTCTGGTTTAATTCTGCAGGTATATAACAGAGTTTGTAAACCTAGGCAATGTTTCAGCTCTTCGAACTTTCAGAGTATTGAGAGCTTTGAAAACTATTTCTGTAATTCCAGGTAAGGCGGCCTCCGGTTGGTGTTAGCTGTTGGGTACAGGCCCCTGTGAGTGATGTATTGCTTTGTCTGTAGTTGTTGTTTTATTTTGGTGTGTGTATTGTCATTGTGTTTTTTGTGTGTGACCTCCCTCATTGCAGATATGTCACAGAGTTTGTGGACCTTGGGAATGTCTCAGCATTGAGAACTTTCAGAGTTCTCCGAGCTTTGAAAACTATCTCTGTAATTCCAGGTGAGAACCACTAAGCATTAAAGGCCGGTCGTGCGTGTGTCTCTTTTCCACACCTCCCCTCCCGTCCTGCATTGCTTATTTCTCAGAAATGGCACTGGGATGGTTTTGATGGGCTTTGCAGTCTGTGTAAACAGAGCAGTGTGAAATTAAGGTTTCTGGGCCATCAAATTGTGGGATGAAGGGTCTGTTCTTCCGTACTTCTTTATCCCTGTGTACACATGTGGCTGTCCTATCTCTGAGATGAAAGCCAGGCCTAAAGTTTAGTTCCAGATGAATGAAGGATCAGGCACTCCCTTCCTCCTCAGGCTGAATGGGTTTTTGCCCTGTGAGTCATCCCACTATCGTCAGTGTTTCTGAAGATGTTCTAAGAACAACTTGGTGAAGCACGTGAGCAAAACCCAACTACGAGATTAAAACCTTTCTGTGTGAGGCTACTTCAGTTCCTTGGAATCAGGTGGGATCTGGGGCAGGTAATGACATAGAGCTCACCTCCCCATCGTCAGAAAGGATTGGAGATAGACTAATTGGAGCATTGGCATTACCAGCTTTTGCATCTGTGTGTTGTAGTGGAACTGGCTCTGTGCTATTAATGCAGTAGTGTGTGGCGGAGCTCTCAGTAAGTCCTAATCCATGGAACTGCCCATTTCACCTCCCACCCAGAGCTGGAATTTGCAGACCCATCACTTACAAAGCTGCTTCTAGCCTCTAACACAATCCAGGTGTTCAGGGGGAAGCAGTGGCCATTCCATTATTGTAAGAGACCATGGAGGCATTATGGCCTGAGAATATGGTTCTGATCCTGATTGCTTGTATAGAAGAGTCTCCTCCAGATGGTTTCTCAAAAGCATCCCTAATTTTAAGGTCAAGCTCAAGGTTCCCATTTCTGTAGGCACTGAAGTAGTTTTCCAGTTTCCAGGTGCTTGACCTGTCCCAAGGTAGGCACCAATAATCCCTTGATGAGGTTTGGTCTTCGATCTCTTTGTGTTTCCTACCCCAGTGCATCAGCTGGTTACGGTTCCTTTGCTTTCTCAGGCTACGCTTGCACACACGTTGGCCAGAGAAGAGACTGGAACTGTAGGGGCCCATCACTTTTGTCCCCTTTCCAGACTGCTAACCCCATCAGACGTGCGTGGCTGTTGTGCATGACGTTGAGTGGCACCCGCTTTCCTCGCGCTGAATGAGAGGCCGCCAGACCAGCGTCCTCACGTAGCCTCCCCTAACCTTGGCAGCGCACACACAAAGAGCGAGAGACACGTGGTAGCTGCTGTTAGCGATGCACTAGACGGCTCTGAAGCGCAGTTGTGAGTCTGTCAGCCTGCTGCAGGTATTCCTTGGCTTGCTCAAAGAGAAGCATCGATGTTAAAGTCGGTTTGGTGTGTGTTTTGCTTTTGTAAGCGTGGCAGGGTGAAGGTGGCACACCTCAGTGAGCTGGTTGCTAGATGTGTGACAGCATGCCTCGTCCTCCTGTGGAAGGGAGCAGAACGGTTCAGCTTCGTGTCAGTCTCTCCATCTTATTTCAAATGACAGCAAGGGGGGTGGATCTGAGCCCTTTGAAGTTCAGTGTGGCCATACTTTAACTGAAGGGATGATTTGCCGCACGCTTGTGTTGAGAGGATGATCTGTGCACGGCCACGGGATCCTCTCGGAGTGTGGGATATGCTGAACACGTCTGTGGCCGGAACTGAGGATGGCAAAACCTTGGTTAGTTGGATGTGTTAGGCCCTGGGCCAGGGTTGCCCCAGCTGAGGTTCTGCAGCATGTAGGTAAAGCACAAGCCTTGCTCCCCTCTCCATTTTGTGACTGACGATATGAGAAACGTCAAGCATTTGTGTAATTAGCCTTTTGGGTTATTTAACGTGAAGAGAGCTCGTAATGGGCTCTAGTGCTGTCATGTCTCAGCAAGGAGTGATTTTTAGGATATGTTGGATATCACAGTGTAAAGGGGTTTCCCTTCTGCAGTGAGGGAATGGGAATTTTAGCCCAACGCTGAGCTAATGGGAAACGCGTCGTCATGTTATGACGAGTGCTGACTGCAACTTCTGTCACTGCTGGACTTGTCCTCAGTGTGTTTCTGACTCAAGAGACATGGGAATTATTCCCAGAATATGTCACACCCATGGACAAATTTCCACGCAGGTGGAGGGGCTGTGTGGATTTGTGTGACAGGAGCAAACCATGGCACCTAGGAGCCAAAACGTCGAAATACTGCTTTCATCTCATGCCTTGATGGGCCATATTGAACTCTGTGGTGCTCTACAGATATTTTTAATTGGCACTTAAGTAATCAGTACTTTAATTGGCCAACGCCATCAGTCTCCACACATTGCCAGCCTGCGTTAAACAGGACTCAGGGGTAATCTGGATCAGCTGTACCTGAAGGCCATTGCTTCAGCTGAAAGCTGGAGGGGTTGGGTTTGGCCCGTGCCTGGGAACACTCTTGCTGCCAGTTGATGATCTTGGCTCAAAACCCCCTTCTCCTACATGCCTTTGAAAGTGTGACGTACAAACCCGAAACGTGAGCGCTGGTGTCAGTGGCTGCATGTGCGGAGCGTTGCATCTTCGAGCAGTGGGGATGAGCATGAGTGTCGTGATGGGTATTTGTCTGCCAGAACTAACAGCAAAATGCTTGGTGTTGGAGTAGGGCATTGGCATCGAGTAAAAGTTTGGAACATGGAAATAAAAGACATTTTAAAAATTATTCCTCCATAAGGAATGGAGAAATAACCCATTTTTATTTCCATTTTTTTTGAATCTCTGTGTTCCTGATGAGGATCAAACCTCTGCTGGTATAGGAAGGTTTGTCATGTGGCCTCACCAGAGACTTGGATCTGACTTGCCCTGAATTCTCCTGGATCTGTTATATTAATTTTTTCCCCTTCCTTGATCTCCTTCACCGCTCATTTATAAATGCAAGATCATCCTACTTCACATCGGAAAGGCTGATTAAAGGGCTCCAATTCCATAGTTTGTGCATCCGAAATTCTTGCTGGCTTAGATCTGTCTCATGTGTTCTTCCCCCAGTTCATGGATGGTTTCTCTTACAGACAGGACAGGTTTGGAAAGCCATCAGGATCCTTGAGCCTGAGCTTACTTTTATTACTGAGCCTTGACTGTTGATCCCAACAGCTTTGGTAAAACCCGAAGAGGCAGCACTTGGAACTAAATCCTGCCCTGCCCGTAACAAACCCCCTGATCGAAAGCTTCAGCCTCTGCATGGAAAGGGGAAATGCTGACACAAGTTTAGTTGATCATAGAATCATAGAATGATTAGTGTTAGAAGCAACTCCCAGAGGTCATCTAGTCCAACTCCCCTGCAAGAAGCAGGGACACCCCCAACTAGATCAGCTTGCTCAGGGCCTCATCCAACCTGGCCTTGAACATCTCCAGGGATCCAGGGGCATCCACCACCTCCCTGGGCAACCTGTTCCAGTGCTCCACCACTCTCACAGCAAAGAACTTTTTCCTAATCTCCAATCTAAATCTCCCTCCCTCTATTTTAAAACCATCACCCCTTGTCCTGTCACAACAGGCCCTACTGAACAGCCTCTCCCCATCTTTCTTGTAGGCCCCCTTGAGGTCCTGGCAGAGCGCTAGAAGGTCTCCCCGGAGCCTCCTCTTCTCCAGGCTCAACAGCCCCAACTCTCTCAGCCTGTCCTCGTAGGAAAGGTGCTCCAGCCCCTTTA
>VXBZ01008505.1:270668-297062 GCA_013399135.1 Heliornis fulica
GTCTGTAGTTGTGCAGTAGAAACTTAAGATGTGGACAGTTCAAAAGGTGTTTGATCTCTGTAGCTTGTGGTTTGTGCCAATAAACCAGGCTCAAACACAACTACATGTGTCCATGGAGAGGTTTGCAGCAGCAGTGTCTTAATTCAACATCTTTGTTTAGACACAGCCTGCTCTCACGGCAGCGACTCCCGAGTACGCTCTGCATCCCGTGCTGCAAGGCTCAGATACTCTCAGGGATGGGCTTTGGGCTTGTTCTAACTCTTGCTAGTTCATTGCTGAAGCTGCTGAGCTCAGTCCATTCATCACCTTCATGGTACCATGGAAAAACCCGCCTGTGAGCGGCGGTTCCCGGGAACCCGGCCGCTTTACAGCAACAAGCTTTTGCCACCGTATAGCAGTTGTAAGGTACTGTATGTATTTGAATTTTCAATGTCTTTTCGTTCTACAGGAGTGATTTCCAGTCTTGTTTTCTTCTCTGCAGGCTTGAAGACCATTGTTGGAGCCCTAATTCAGTCTGTGAAGAAGCTGTCGGACGTAATGATCTTGACAGTGTTTTGTCTCAGTGTCTTTGCTCTGATCGGGCTGCAGCTGTTTATGGGCAATTTAAGGAACAAGTGTGTGATATGGCCAATTAATGTGAATGAGACTTTCCTGGATAACGGCTCAAGGGGCTTTGACTGGGAGGAATACACCAACAATATGTGTAGGTATTTCTGCAGTGACACTCCCTGAAACCCTCTGCTTTGATTCAGTGCTGCTGACTGGGATTTCTGGCTCGGCTGATAATGTATGTCCAGCTTTGCTCAGTAAAAACCCCTCACTCAAATATTTATTGGTTTTAGAAACCCAGCCTCACTGAGGTGTTTCTAGTTGGGTTCATCCTTTTCGAAGGTCTTGGCTGTTGCCTTTTAGCTAAATGAGGATTTTTGTCAAAAATGCTTTTTTCCTTTTTTTTTTTTTTTCTGTACTGTTTCCAGTTGAAAACTGTTTAAATATGCTACATGGGAAGTAACTCTGTTTAAGTCCTTGGGCTGGATGTCAGGTCCTTCATTTAGTTTTGCTGGGTCCTTCAGAGAACACACATGAAATTGTTGGTACCTGTCTCTGCTTTGTAGCATCCTTCCACGCTGGTAGGATTTGAGAGATGGAAATGGTCAAGGAACCAACCTCCACGTTTTTGTAGCTTAATTTCTTCCTCCATGCTCACTTTGAGCTTCTCTACTGTGCACTCAGCTAGTTTTTAAGGCTTTATTCAGAATGCTTTACAGACTTCCAGAAAGGTGTTTATACTCAGGCACAGTTGATGTTATTTAAAGCTGAGTTAGTGTCCTGATAAATTTTATCAGTAGGGGATCTAGAGGGCTTGTAAGCAAAAGTTTTTATAGTGCTGTAGTATGTTAAATCCTGTAACTCCATATGTGTGTGCATGTAATATCTTCTTTTTCATCTTCTTCAGCAAATTTTTACATAATTCCTGGTGCCCCTGATCCTTTGCTCTGTGGTAACAGCTCAGATGCAGGGTGAGTGTTGAGCTTTATTAAAATTAGAGACTCTGATGACAGCAACACTTTTGAATATTTCCCGTTGCTTCCTCTGTTGGTTCTGGTGATATTTCACATGTAAAAGGTTTATTGTTTCTTAATCAAATTATTAATCCATTGTTACTGTCTGTTTGACTAATAAAGCATAAGCTGACATGTTTCATGTCATCTTGGAGGCAGATATTTCTAATGATGATTATTAGTGACACTGTTTCCCTCTGAATCCTATTCACAAGAATCATCAAAGAAGTGAGGGGTGAAGGTTCTGAAATAGAAACTTTCCACGTGCTTATTGCCTCCATCTAGTTTTTCACCCAGTCCTTCAGCTCTAAAGATGTGGCAGAAGCCTTTCAGCTCACATTGGCTGAAGAGCCCAGACTAGAGTAGATTCAACTCGACTCAAATTGAATCCTTAGGATTGCAAAAGACCTCCAAGTCCAATAATCTGTCCAACACCACCACACCAACTAGACCATGTCCTGGAGTGCCACATCTAGACATGTTTTTAACCCCTCCAGGGATGGTGATGCTACCATTTCTCTGGGCAGCCTGGTCCAATGCCTGACTGCTCTTTCCATGAAGAATTTTTTCCTAATATCCAACCTAAACCTCCCCTGAAGCAGCTTGCTTCCCCTGCCACACCTTGTTTCCACAGGCTAAAGATAAAATCTGAAATCCTGTCGATCAGACCTACAGTCTGCTGGTCTTGACACAGAAAGCAAAATGCATGCCATTTGTTAGGAGAGTTGTGAAAATCTCCCTAAGCATGGATAACATGCACATTGTCAACTTGCTCTGCTGCTGCCTGGATGTCCTGCAATGGCTGTTGTCTTCTTCACAGTCAATGCCCGGAGGGTTACACGTGCATGAAGGCAGGACGGAACCCCAACTACGGTTACACAAGCTTCGACACTTTCAGCTGGGCTTTTCTGGCTTTATTTCGCCTTATGACTCAGGACTTTTGGGAAAACTTGTATCAGCTAGTAAGTAAACACTTTGCTTCGGTGTTGTACACAACCAGAATTTGGGGACAGTACATGAAAGGACAATGTGACAGGCTTTATTTTATAATAAACAAGACCTGTCAGCGGCTGTCAGAGTTCCGTGCCCAGAAGGGGTGGTAGCTCCTCGCTGTGGGTACAGCTGAGCCAGGAATGAATTCTGGAAGAACCCACCAGTGTGTTGCAGAAGGTTGTGTGTAGTTCAGCTCTGCTCACAGAAGGTGCTTGGGTGCTTTGGAGGGCAGAGTGTTTCCTTGTAACTGGAGGAGGTTTTGGGGACCTTGCTGAAACGGCTTTTCTTCTATTCTGTTTTGTTTTAAGGGAGTCCAAGCATTGACTTTCACCCCATGCTTCTGAATCCTTTCAGTTTGCATCCTCTGGATGTTCCCTTAAGAGAAGAGGAGAGATGTCACCTTTTGTGTTCATGGCTAATGAATGTGCAGTGTCCTAGTGCTTTGCAGGGGAAGTGCTGAGATGTTAAATATTCAGCACCGCTATATTTTCTTAGGACCTTTCAGGTCAAGAAACTTGGGATCAGTTCACGTATCAGGTGTTAACTCTGAAATTCCTTTCCCCTTTCTACCATGCTCTTTGACTTCCAGACCTTAAGAGCAGCAGGAAAAACCTACATGATCTTCTTTGTCTTGGTGATCTTTGTGGGCTCGTTCTACCTGGTTAATCTCATTTTGGCTGTGGTCGCCATGGCTTACGAAGAGCAGAACCAGGCCACGCTGGAGGAGGCAGAGCAGAAAGAGGCAGAATTTAAGGCCATGTTAGAACAATTGAAAAAGCAGCAGGAAGAAGCACAGGTGAGTGTTTTGATTTTACATATTTTGAAGTGTTTGCTTATTTTAAGATTGATTTGCCAGTTATTACAGAGCAGTGATTATAATACAAAAAAGCAGCGGTGCGATGGCTGCCTGTCCCGGGCGTCATGTCCTCTGCTGTGCATTAGCTTTTCCTGGCTGCTGGTGGTTTTTCCTGGATTATATGCAAAGTATGTATTGCTGTGTGTTTATTCTGAGTTGGAAAACTGCCCTCTGTTAAGGAATTTTAAATTGTTCCCAGAGTTTCTAATCAAGCGTGGGAATATCTTTGCTAGACGGATAAATACAGCTTTGTTGGTCTTTTATCAAATGCTTATAAACAAAGCAGAGGGACTGAGAGAGATTTTATTACCTTCAAAAGTAGACTGTAAATTTTTTTAGAAGTCCTGGATGCCAGTTTCTTCCAAGAGAAAGAATAAACATCTCAATCCTGTCCCAAAGACTCGTGCTTGTACGCATGGAGCCACACTCTTTCTCAAAGCAGAAAATGGAGTAGAGCAAAACCAGAGCAAAATCTGATTTATTTTCCCATTTTCTTGCCTTCACCATTAGGCTGCTGCTATGGTCACGTCGGCAGGGACAGTCTCTGAAGATGCTGTGGAAGATGATGGGGGAGGGAGGATGTCTCGGAGCTCTTCGGAGATTTCCAAACTCAGTTCCAAGAGTGCCAAGGAGCGTCGAAACAGGAGGAAAAAACGGAAGGACAAAGAACTGTCAGAAGGAGAGGAGAAGTGTGACAATGAAAAGGTGTTCAAGTCTGAATCTGAGGATGGCATGAGGAGGAAAGCATTCAGGCTCCCAGACAACAGGCTAGGAAGGAAGTTTTCCATCATGAACCAGGTAGTTTGAATTTCCTTCGCTAATGTTTATGCTTGCTTATAGTCAGGACCATATCCTAGCTTAAATCCTGATCAGCCTACCAAAGGAATCTGTCCACCATCCTGAACTTGTAGCAGATCAGGAGGACACTTCAGGCCTAAAGTTACAGCCCTTGTGCACACTTACCCTGGCTTAAATCTGAGAGTAATGAATCTACCAGATAACCTCTTCACCGACGTAGCTCAGCCAGCCAGGAGCAAACAGCTTCTTAAGTGTAGCTGGCAACGGAGCGGGGATGGTTTGTGTAGCCCTGGAGAGGGAGCAAACCCACTTTAGCAGCACTTGACAGCACTGCAGCGCTTTCTTTCCATACTATTCACACTGTTGTCATTCTTTCTTTTCTCCCTCCTAGTCTCTCCTCAGTATCCCAGGCTCCCCTTTTCTCTCCCGACACAATAGCAAGAGCAGCATCTTCAGCTACAAAGGGCGGTTTCGTGACCCGGGTTCGGAGAACGAGTTTGCCGACGACGAGCACAGCACAGTGGAGGAGAGCGAGGGCAGGAGGGACTCGCTCTTCATCCCCATCCGTGGGCGCGATCGAAGGAGCAGCTACAGCGGTTACAGCGGCTACAGCCAGGGCAGCCGGTCCTCGAGGATTTTCCCCAACCTCCGCCGAAACGTGAAGCGGAACAGCACGGTGGATTGCAACGGCGTGGTGTCCCTCATCGGTGGCCCACCCTCCAGCATGCCAGGGGGACGCCTTCTGCCTGAGGTGAAAATAGATAAGGCAGCTACTGAGGACAGTGTAAGGAAGTCAGTGAGTAGATAGCACAGGCATGGGGTCCTCTTCTCCTCTCCCGAATGCCGCCCTTCGAGTGAACCAGACACCCTGGTGGAATGAGAGCTGGTCTGTCTGTCCGCAGACGATAAAGTCTGTACTGGATTGAAAACCTTCTGCTTCAACTTATCCTTTCTATCCAACTCAGTGACCCACCTCCTCCTTCCCTAGCTTCCTGGGAAAAAAAAAAAAAGGCTTGAAAAAAAAAAAGGCTTGGAATCGAGTCCTTAATTAAAGGATTGAGAATAGAAATTTACAGCGTGGGGATAGGGAAACCCACACGAGTTTCTTGCAAATGTTCTTCATGCTGAGATTAAATATTTGGGGATTTAAGGGGAAATACAAAAAAACTTTTAGCCCTCACTAAATTTTTCAAGGGAATCTCTTAGTAAATAAAGATTTTTTTTTACAAAAAATTCCTTTTCATTCTAGAATTTTCCTTGACCGTGACTTTGGGTAATTGGCGGAATTGCTCTCAACTGACACGACCAGTGGATCAACATTTCAGAATGCAGGAGAGAAGCAAAACAAAAAAATACAATATTAGAGGGGCATAAGATTAAAACAACATCATTTGTGAGATGCCTGAATCCTTAACAAGTCTGGTTACTGTGCCAAAGAATTCCAAGCTGTTTTTTAATATTTTTTGTTAGTTATTTCAATTCTTGCAACCTATTTGCCCTTAGTTACATTAAGCATCAGTTGCTACCTGGTTTTTATTTTTCTTCCCAAGTTAGCATGTTAATACACTGTTCTGCTTCGGTGTTTAATCCTCTTTCTAACTCAGCATGAATGTTTTAGGAATTGTAATCCGCATGATGCATGTGTGAAAGAGAAAGTGTTACTCAGCAGTTATGTTGCAAACTGTGTATGTAGAGAGACTGCAACAGGCGAGCAGCAGTCATCTGTCCCGGTGGGGAGCCCCAGGGGCTGTGCAGAGACCTTGGTTTGCAAGGATTCCTGTCAGGAGGGAAGAACCCGGTTATCTGTTAGCACATGAGATTGTTGGTGCCTAAACAGAGAGTGGTGTTTCCAGAGCAGTCTCAGGAGGGAAGCTGTGAGGTGCCTTTAGCCTTAGAGCTCTCTGACTCGGGAGGAGCAGGGTGATCCTACACACGGGTGAAATCGAGACGTGGTTTCCTGGCCCTGTTGTGGTAGAAAATCAGCTTCATCGTGGGTGAGGGGGAAATCCCCATTAGTTCTCGGACAGCAACGTGGCCAAGCTTCTTTTATCCTGGATTTCAGATGCAGATTTTGAAGGAAATGTCGATGCTGTCAAACACTCCGCTCCTCCACCTGATTAGTTTGGTGGCTCAAAGCTGAGCTCACGCTCCGACCAGGCGCGTTGTGAAATGCCCTGGTTCAAAGAGCTGCTGCCATATCTGTGCTGTTCAGTCATAGCAGAGTGTAAAGTACTTTGTACCACAGCTGTCTCTGTTAGAAATGTTCTTTAAAATGCAGTCCTGGATTGTCAAAGGCTGCAAAGCACCGGTGCTAACACAAATAAGGGCTTGAGTTTTGGCTTGACCACTTAGGTGATGTGGGAAAGCGAGGAGGGTAGCAGGAACAAGGATGTTTTTCTCTCTTGGGTGTATGTGCCATATTTCTAGGCTGAGTCCGAGGAAGACTACGAGTTTGTATTAACCTTCATATGAATTTTTGCAGGGTACTACTGAAATCGAAATCAGAAAGAAACCTGGTGGGTCTCTCTTGGTCTCAATGGATCAGGTCAACGTGTCCTATGGAAGAAAGGACCGAACCAACAGTGTAATGACCGGGTTGACAAATACCCTTGTGGAGGGTAGGTATGGTTTGGAGGTGTGCCTTTGGCATTTTTCAGTATGTCTGGATTGCCCTCTGGTGGTGTGCTCTAGAAGCCAGAGACCCATCCACCTGGCAGCTAGAGGACAGTTCCTCACACCACATCTGCTGGGGTTCCTCGAGCCAAGCCGTGCCGGCTGTCCCTCCACATGGTGGCCCACCACAAAATACGGGTATGGACACGCGTGTCCGCTCGGTTTGTCCCAGAGGGTGCCAGAGGGTACTGCACGAGATGGCTTCGTGGTGGGTCGGGGGTTAGGGAGAGCTGGTGGGGCTGCCCATCTGTTGGGCAGGTGCTGCACCACAGAGATCAGTTTGGAGCCTTGGTACCTGGCAGGGATGTGTGTGCCCTTCAGACACACAGAATTTAGCTCTCCCTGCTTTCCTACACATTCATGCACCAGTTTTGACTAAACCTGCTTCTCCTGAGTCACTGTCGATACAGAAGAGTTTATTGGACTTCGTTTTACGTGGTTTTGTGTCCGAATTACATCGGTACAGAGGTAAAGACAACAAAGAGTTGTGGTTTTTACAGTAATGAATATGCAGTGTGGAGATTATAGGAGTAAGACAATGTCTGATACAGGTGTTCTGTCTTCAGCCATCTCCCAAGGATGGGAGAGACCCTCCCTTGCTTACAGTCCCTGGGAGAGGGAGATCTGAGCTACGCTAAGAGCTGAAATGTGACAGCTGTCAGAAAGGGACTTCTGCATGACGGAAATTCTGAAATGGACAGCACACAGAGATGAGATTTCCAAATATGTTATGTGGGAGCCAGCAAGAATTTATGAACAGCAGCCATATGAGGTTGATGATCTCAAATTCCTGCTGTCTCCTGCAATAAAATTGTATGAAAACTAAATATACTTAGAAACAGAGCAGGGTTCTGCTGCTGCTTCCCTCCTGCGCAAACGCCTACAGGCTACAGTGCCACAGTCCTCTTTTTTAACTTTAGAAATTCCAAGGCAACTAAATACTAAGCAACCAGAGAACCAATGAGGGAGAGAGCTCAGTGGTCCTTTCCCTACCCCTAAAAAAATATAACTTCATCAGGTATAGCCCTGATGGAACCATCGCAAGTCAGAGAGCGGAGGGGAGGGAATTCCTGATTTTTATTTCCACTCCACACCAAGCACTTGAAATAAGCCAGTGTAAAAAAAACTTGGACAGAGCATTGTGTTTGGTTTCTGTAAATGGATGTGGTTAGTCTTGATCAGGTTATTCCTGTTTGAAATCCTTTGCAGCATTATGTCATATATTTCCTCTTTTAGACCACGTCTGCATTCAGCACAGAATTCATTTAAGTTATTTAAAATCTGGCATCAAAGACATTTTAGAATCTGCAACTTTGATTTAAACCAGTTTACCTTGATCAGTTCTGAGTTAAATATAGCTCTTCATTTAAAATAATTTGGATTGAATGCTAAGACTCGGGGCGGTTGCACAGGTTTAGAAGTGCACTTCCCAGGAACCTTGTGCACATGTGATGTAGCTCTTGGGTAGGGATAAAAGAGAAGTCAAGGAAGCTCAGTACAGAGACTTGACCTGACTCTTCCATCAGGAAGATCTGCCAGGGTTGTAAGGTTCATGAGTTAGTAACTCTTGTCTGAACCTATTGCCAAGCATCCCAGAGTTCTCTTGGTTTCATGTTGTGTGTACACATGTCAAAATGTACCTTTGGTCCAAGAGTGAGGAGCTGTTGTGCAAGCAGGGAGACACAAGAGGGGTTTGTGACAAAGATCAGACAGTATTTCACCTGTGATGAGCAATACCTAAATACCTTCCAATACCTGAAAGGTGCCTACAAGAAAGCTGGGGAAAAACTATTCCCAAGGGCATAGGATGAGGGAGAATGGTTTTAAACTAGAAAGGGGGAGATTTAGGTTCGATATTAGGAACAAATTTTTCACTCTGAGGATGCCAGATCACTGGCACAGGTTGCCCAGAGAGGTGGTGGAGGCCCCATCCCTGGAGACATTCAAGGTCAGGCTGGATGGGGCTCTGAGCTACCTGATCTAGTGCAGATGTCTCTGCTCACTGCAAGAGGGCGTTGGACTGGATGGCCTTTAAAGGTCACTTCCAACCCAACACATTCTATGATTCTATGATCAGACAGATCCAGCAGCCTTAGAAGTGGAGACTGAACTCTGTTGCTGTTTTGTCTTGTGACTGTAGAGCTGGAGGAGTCCCAGAGGAAGTGTCCCCCTTGCTGGTACAAATTTGCCAACACGTTCTTGATCTGGGAATGCCACCCATACTGGATGAAGCTGAAGGAGATAGTGAACTTAATTGTCATGGATCCTTTCGTTGACTTGGCCATCACCATCTGTATTGTGCTGAACACTTTGTTCATGGCGATGGAGCACCATCCCATGACCCCAGAGTTTGAACACGTGCTCTCTGTAGGAAATCTGGTAAGACACCATTGGTAAATATTCCTTACAGATCTGCTCCTTTGGTGTAGGCTTAAACTGAGAGAACTGCTCTTCCAGACTCTGGAGGACATCAGTGCTGTGAGCCTGCCCTCCCTGCAGTCTGTGGCTGCTCAGAGGTGTTTGCTGAGAATTTGTTACTACTTAAAAACGTGGCTGTTAATTCTGGGTATGGCTGAGTAGGTCAGTGATATTTGTGCTGCATCAGGGGAGCAAAGACTCTTGCAGAGAAGCACATGGCCCTGCACTGACAGTGTGCTCGAATCGGCGTGACGAATTACAGTGTCTGATATTTAGCCTGAAGACCAGAAAACGAACAGGAGCGAATCATTGCCTGTTCTTTGTCTGTCTCTCTCCTCACCAATCCAGGTTTTCACTGGGATTTTCACAGCAGAAATGTTCCTGAAGCTCATTGCCATGGATCCCTACTATTATTTCCAAGAGGGCTGGAACATCTTTGATGGATTCATTGTCTCACTCAGTTTAATGGAACTGAGTCTGGCGGACGTGGAAGGACTCTCTGTGCTGCGATCTTTCCGACTGGTATTCCACATTCCACTTATTTTGAATGTTACAGTCTTGGAGCTACTAGAAAGCTTGTGACATAAGAGAAGGCAAAAGCCACTTGTGTTCTGCTTTTGGGGAGGACAGAGATGGAGCAGTGTCATTTTGGTGCTGCTCTGCTTACTTTGCCACTGCTGTTTATGAGATCTGAGAACAGTGTTTAGGATGACTTGGGAGGTATCTCGGTGTGGAGAACTTCATGTGGGTGGAGATGGACCATGTTAGGATGTGCCTTTTCTTTTGTGGGGTCAAATTCAGTAGGTTAGATGTTACAGTATAATAACAGTGCTGAATATCTACAGCCTGGTTGTGCTGTTAGTGGTTAGGCTTTTGTAAACCTCAGGGTTAGGATTTTGAACGTAGAGAACCACAACTGAGATCAGATTTTTCCCAGGAACTCAGTACTCAGGAGCTCCCACTTATATCCAGCTTCAGAAAGTCCATCTCAAGTGAGATTATCTGGAAATTAAACTTTGTGTGTTCTGGATATGCCAGGAAAACAAGTCCTTTTTTTCCAGAGGAAGACAAGATACATTCAGGAAGGAAAAAGTAGACATTTTTTATGGTTTTTGCACACACCAATCAAGTAAATCTCCTGAAATCCTTAATATTGCAAAGGGGAGATCACCGTGTGGAGGATGGCTGAGTACCAAATACAGGAGTCCAGATGTTTCCATAAAATCCAAAATGATTGCCATATAGAAAGTTCTGCCTGATTTTCCTCTTTGCTTCGAATGAAATTAAATTGAGTGTAACTTTTCTGTTTTGTTTTGGCTTTGTTGTTGTTTGTGGTTTTTTTTGTAGCTGAGAGTCTTCAAACTGGCCAAGTCCTGGCCCACTCTGAACATGCTGATAAAAATCATTGGGAACTCAGTGGGTGCTCTGGGGAACTTGACCTTGGTGCTGGCCATCATCGTGTTCATCTTCGCTGTGGTGGGCATGCAGCTCTTCGGCAAAAGCTACAAGGAGTGTGTCTGCAAGATCAACCCGGAGTGTGAGCTGCCCCGCTGGCACATGAACGATTTCTTCCACTCCTTCCTTATTGTCTTCCGTGTGTTGTGTGGGGAATGGATTGAGACCATGTGGGATTGTATGGAAGTAGCGGGACAGGCCATGTGCTTGATTGTCTTCATGATGGTCATGGTCATCGGAAATTTAGTGGTCAGTAAATGGTTACTGATGGTCTTTCTTGGTTGCCTCTGGGTGGGGTGGAACGTGGGGAGACCACAGGATTAGGGAGTAACGATCTGTGAGTCTCTTGGGGCCCTTTGATAGATGAATTGTTGACTTTGGTAGTGCAGTATTAAGGATGCACTTAAGATTGATGAGGACCTCAAACAGATGCCCACAAACAAAGCACCCAAGCCCACTGCAACAAAAGCTGGAGGTACAAAACCCTCAGTGGCAGGGGATGGCCCCTCACCTTGCCTGAGAGGATAAAAGAAACTTAAAAGAAGCAAAACCTGTTTTTGTTTTTTTTTTTTCAAAAACCGGGAAAGGACACAATTTGGTGTGGAGGGGAAGGTCCTGAAGTGTTAAAATCAGGTTTGAAGTTTCCTCTGCGATCTGCCCACTAGCTCAGTCACGAGGTGTAGTCGTGTGCGGGAATCAGCTGGTGAAGTTGCACGGCCTGTTGTGTGGGAGGTTAGACTAGATCATGATATTTCCTTCTGGTCTTAAATTTTGTAAAGAAAAGGCTATGGAGGAAAATGTAAGCAAGAGTGCTGTGGTGTAAACACCTGCATATCTTTAAAGTAGCGTTGTGAGCTCTCTCTGAGGGGACTTGTCTTTGACAAAATAAGTCTTGGGGACTGTCGCTTGGGGCCAGGAAACAGAGCTGGGAGCAGCCACTCAAAATGCCTGGATTTGGCCCGTTCTCAGCCAGTTGGAGATGGGACCAAACCAGTAACACTGAATTTAAATCCCTTGGGCAGCTGCTGCTCACATCCCTCCCTCTAACACCTGCAGTCTGGATCCTGCAAGGGGCTCTCTGTTGGGAACAGCACAGGTCTCCCCTGTTTGTGGGTCTCTGTTGGGGACAGCACAGGGCTCCCCTGTTTGTGGGTCTCTGTTGGGAACAGCACAGGGCTTCCCTGTTTGTAGGTCTCTGTTGGGAACAGCACAGGGCTCCCCTGTTTGTGGGTCTCTGCTGGGGACAGCACAGGGCTCCCCCATTCATGGAACTCACTGAGGGATCAGTGTCTAGTACCTCAACAGGTCTGTGGGACACCAGACTGGTGCTGGTTCTCAGCACAGGGTTTGAAAACTTGGCTCTGCAGCTCCTGTTGCCATCATAGAAGCATCATGGTTGGAAGAGACCTTCAATGTCATCAAGTCCAATCTAAGCCCTATACCTCCACAACCACTAAATCGTCTCCCAGAGCACCTAGTCTAGCTGGTTTTTAAGCACCCCCAGGGATGGTGACTCCATCCCATCCCAGAGCAGGCTCTTTCACTGCTCTTTGGGTGAAAATTTTTTTCCTAATTTCCAATTTGAACGTCCCTTGGTGCAGCTTGAGACCATCTCTTCTTATCCTATTGCTGGTCACTGGGAAGAGGCCAACCCCCACCTCCCTACACCCACCTTTCAGGTAGCTGCAGAGCGTGATAAGGTCTCCCCTCAGCCTCCTCTCGTCCAGCTCCCATCAGCAGGACCTGGGTGGCTGAATACTCATGTTCAGCTCTGGAAACAAAACCCTCGTGTGTCACCTCTCCCAAGCATGACCTCTTCTCCTTCAGGTGCTGAACCTATTCTTGGCCTTGCTCCTGAGCTCCTTCAGCGCAGACAACTTGGCGGCGACGGACGATGACGGGGAGATGAACAACCTGCAGATCTCCGTTATTCGCATCAAGAAGGGCATTGCCTGGACCAAGGCAAAAGTGCGTGAGTTCATGCAGGCTCATTTCAAGCAGAGAGAGGCAGATGAGGTCAAACCCTTGGATGAACTGTATGACAGGAAGGTGAACTGCATCGCTAACCACACAGGGGCTGACATCAACAGAGACATTGATTACCAGAAGAACGGCAACGGCACGACCAGTGGAATTGGGAGCAGTGTGGAGAAGTACATCATAGATGAAGATCACATGTCCTTCATCAATAACCCCAACCTCACTGTCCGGGTGCCGATTGCTGTGGGGGAATCGGATTTTGAGAACCTCAACACGGAAGATTTCAGCAGTGACACAGATCCTGATGGCAGCAAAGAGGTAGGGTGACAGGCTGAAAATGCCTTCTGGTCATTTGACCCTCGTGTGAGCATCTTGGGAGGAAGAGCCAGATAGTCCCCACACAAAACTTGTGTTTGTATCATATACGTTGTCTTTGCGATCAAGACATAAGTTTTCTTGTGCTAGTTAGTCCCTGTAGAGCCACAAATGCCTATTTATGTAACATATATGACATAAATAATGCTGTCTGTCCTGTAAGAGGTGAGCTGGGTCAGGATCTTAATGAAAGTGAGGAAACAACCTTTGTTCCAATAGATCTGGTAAAAAACTTGCTGACGTCATCACCAAATTTGAGTTTCTTGGGAACTAATTCTAGATTGGCTTGGGTTTTATTTTGTGTTCAAGAAACTTGATGAAACCAGCTCCTCTGAAGGTAGCACCATAGATATAAAGCCTGAAGTGGAAGAAGTCCCTGTGGAGGCACCAGAGGAGTATCTGGACCCAGATGCATGCTTCACAGAAGGTAAGCTGTGACTGTCAGTGTAGAAAGAAGCCTCAGAGCTGTTGCTGTGCACTGGGTCTCAGTCTGGGTCAGGGCTGGCTCTCAGCTTATTTTGAGACCCTTCTCAGACCCTGCATCACAGATGAGCTAATTTAGAAGAACTTGCAAGGTGAAGGCCTCAGAGATGTGGTTACCACTGCAGGGATGGAGATGACCTGAAGGTAGGGCAGGTTGATGCAGTTGGTGCCTTGAGTACTTAAAAGCAGAAGATGTGTTTTCTGGTTGAGGTTTTTTCCTTCTGTTACTGGCCTCGATGTCTTTGAGAACCTGATCCATTACAGGTATTCCCATGGCAAAGATATTTTAAATGGTTCAAGGTTATTTTATCAGCAAGTTCTCCATTCCTCTTCTGTCAAGTGCATGGATACCTCTCCAGATATAATGAGCTTAATCTGTTCACAAATTGATGTTAAATCAGGTGACCGGACACAGAAGTGGCAAAAGTAATCACAAAATCCTTAGGAAAGCAAGAGTATTAACTGAGGCTCAGTGTGTTTTATAGTGTTGGTAATAAAACAGTTTGTAGATAGTGAGAATTTTACGTTCTTACATTACCTCATCTGTTACCTAACAACATTTGGGCTCATCCTCCCCTTCCAGGTTGTATGCAACGCTGTAAGTGTTGTCAGGTCAACATTGAGGAAGGGCTGGGGAAGTCTTGGTGGACCTTGAGGAAGACTTGTTTTCTGATTGTGGAGCATAACTGGTTTGAGACTTTCATCATCTTTATGATCCTGCTGAGCAGTGGTGCTCTGGTGAGTAAAACACAGAAATAGACGTGGCTCGGGCGTGCTTGGCGTGGGGATGTTTAATTGGGAAAGCTGCAAATAGGGAAATTCAGTGCAAATAAAAGCTGGGATGATTCTTGGAAAACAACCCAGCTCCATCGTAGTGGGTACTGTAAAAAAGCCTTTATTAACGATTTTTATTTAGTTCAAATTAATAATAAAGACTGAAAACTTACCAATCCGGATTCTGATCATAGCTTGACTAGAAATGTGAGGATTTTGGACAAATCCAGCCTGCATCTATGTCTCCTTTTCACATTACTGAACAATTGTATTTGCCTTTCTTCACTTTCCTGTCTTTTCAGACCTTCTTAACCTCATGATGTTACTTAGAAACAAATAATCCCTCTATTTCTTTGTTTTCACGCACTACACTGAGCTTTTAGGAGACAGGGTTATACAACAAACAATTTGAACCACACAGTAGGAGTTTTAGGACAGAAATCCTCAACAATTCATATCCCACAGTGGTATCCTGGTTTTCTTTACCTGCAGAGCTTCCACAGCAATTAGCAGCCTGATTGCCAGAGAAATCAGCCGTCCTGGATGTGCTGAGCTGCAGAGAAAAACTGTGTCTGTGTTACTGTGGTGATACCAGCTGCTGAATAGATAACCACAGACTGGTTTGCACTGGAAGTGACCTCAAAGATGATCAAGCCCCAACCCACATGCACAGGGCCACCTCTCACCAGATCAGGCTGCTCAAAGCCCCGTCCAACCTGGCCTTGAACACCTCCAGGGAGGGGGTGCACAGGCCCCCTCAGAGGGTGGAATTTCTTCCTGAGATCCAACCTCAATCACCCTCCTTCCAATTTAAATTCATTCCTCCTCATCCTGTTACTCCAGGCCCTTCTCAAATGTCCCTCCCCAGCTTTCTTGGCCCCTCCAGGAACTGGAAGGGGCTCTAAGATCTCCCCAGAAGCTTCTCTTCTCCAGGCTGAACAGCCCCAACTCTCCCAGCCTGTCTCCATAAGAGAGATGCTCCAGCCCTCAGATCATCTCTGTGGTCTCCTCTGGCCCTGCTCCACCAGCTCCATGTCCTTCCTATGTTGGGGACTCCAGAACTAGACACAAGACTCCAGGTGGGGTCTCACCAGTTACTCCAGGACTTGTGCTCAGATCCCAAAGAGGCAGAGAAGTTGTGTTATTTATTCAGAACTTCCCCCTTTTGGGGGTTGGTTTTTTTGGTTGGGGTTTATTTGTTACTTTTTTGGTTTGTTGCAACCACCAGAGCAGATAAGGTCCACTGTGTAAGAATCACAGTGCTGCTCATCTCGGTATCATTTCAATAAGCTCCTCAATAATGACACTGAACTGTGTATACATGTGATATAATGACACATGCACCTGCTTGTTTCTCAGGCTTTTGAGGATATTTACATAGAACAGAGAAAAACCATCCGGACCATCCTGGAGTACGCAGACAAGGTCTTCACCTACATCTTCATCCTGGAGATGTTGCTCAAGTGGTGCGCTTACGGCTTCGTCAAGTTCTTCACTAACGCCTGGTGCTGGCTGGATTTCCTCATCGTGGCTGTATGTATCCTCTCCTCCTCCTTTCTGTTGGGGAAAATAATCATTAGGTAGAGGAGTGCTGGGGTAACGATCTCTGAAGCGTCCTAACTGAATCACTGTCTTTAATGAGGATCCAGTCCCAGGTACCTGTCAGTTTCCAAACCAAGGATAAAGCCCTTGAGGCCTTTGTGGGTCATTCAGCATTTCCAGCTGTGGAGTTTCTGCCCTGCAGATCCTACTGAGCCTGCAGAGACAAAGGAGGGGTTAAGAGGCATGCCTGCACATTGAGCCACAGGAAGGTGTTAGCAGTGGGGGAGCTGGTGCAGACATGGTGACACCCTCTTTCCGTAGTCATTTTCTTGCGTTATTAACAATGGGGGGAGCGATGAGGCAGGAGGAGTCTTCCCATCCTACCACCTAATGTGGTCTGTGGCTCTGAAGATGGGCACATACATCTGTGACAACCTGAGGACTTCAAAAGCTTGTTATGCAAAAAGTGCAGCATCCTTCATCTGTTAAAAAGGTGTAATGCCCAGGAGAGAAAAAGCACAAGAGTATCCAACAACAGCGTGAGGATAAGAGGTGGTGGCACCAGTAAGGGAAACAGACGGTCTGGACAACTCAGCACGTGGTGGCCCTGGAGTTCCCCTGCAGAACATCTTGGTAGGGAGAATAAATTTGAGAATTAAAATAAGACAGAAAATCAGAAGAAGTGTTAGCAAGAAGTTTGGCTCTGAAGCACAGCAAGGCCATTTTTCTATTTTTTTTAAAAAAATAATTGAACTTATGCTTTCAAAAGTGGCAGAAAATTAAGGGATTCAGAAGACTTGAAGGGCACAAAAGCGCAAAAGAAGGAATTTTAGAATCCCAAGTGCTTGGGGTCTTTTAAAACATTTCATCACATCCAGCTGTGACCCAGTGTCCTCAGTGAGTGCCCCAAGAGCAAGTGTAAAAAAAAAAATAATTTTTTTTAATTTCCAAGCTTCTCATTTGGAACAATTTGAATATGGTTCAGATATGCCAAGTTGCTGCTCAATGACATTATCACTCTGGAAATATTTCTGAGTAGGTGGAGGAACTATGCTTGGAATCGAGGGGCAGAAGTGACTCAAGATGTCTACGTTTCCTGTGGAAAATGATTTTTTTTTTTCTAAATTTTTTGGTTTTTTTAAGTCCTCCTGCATCCCCTTAACACCTTTCCTTTCAACCACACCTCTTGAAGAAGTAGCTCTTCTTTTCTGAAAATAACCATGTATCTCTCTCGCTGCCTCAAGATGGAGTGTGTGGAAGCCACCAGGAGACACCATCTATTCCTCCTACCGCTTCGAGTGTTTCAGCAGATGAAATGCTCTGGGGCCCTGTATTGCAAAGAAACAGCAGCTGAGCACAAAACCAGCCCTCAGTCCTTAGGCTTCATGTTGTGAGTTGGATTCCAGGAGTTTGGAATGAAGGGCAGTTTAGTTACCAGAGGTGGTATAAGTTTAATTTCCTTCCCAAGTACCCGGCTGCTGGCGGAGTAAAGATAAGGAACTTCCCAGACAGGTAATGAGGCAGGGAGAGAACACCGAATTCCCAGGGCTTTGGCAGTGTCATAGACAGCAGAGTTGCACATTTTTTGTCTATGAAAAAACACCCCAAAATGTGAGTTTGAGGTGCTGGAATATTGCTCGATGGAATCTCAGTTATGCATCGTGTCCTGTGTCTGTTAAACCAGGGGGGTTTAAGCAGATTTTCTAATGTGACGTAGATGGGGTGTGAGTGAAGTCAGGATGGCAGCTGTAACTAATAGAGAACAAGCCTTTGCATCATAACAACGCTCTTGGATGTTATTTTTCAGGTTTGGTAGCATTGTCAAATAACATTCTGATTCCCAAAGCTTGCTGGGTGTGTTTGTGAAGACAGAGTCTTTTTCTGGGTAATAACAAAGGCTTCTGCTTTTCAGTTGATCTGGAATTCCTTTTGTCTGACATCGGTGCCTCCTGTGTCTCCTGTCGAGAAAGTGTCCCGAGAAAATAACGCTGAAAAGACCCCGTGAAAGCTCAAGCAGCCTTTAGTTGTGTTAGAATCCTGCTGGGGAGAAAGGGTTTATCCTGGGGAAGAAGCTCTAGAAGGGAGGTGTCAGTGAAGCCCTGTGGTATATTTAGGGGTAAACCACTGCTTTTATCTGTGTAACGGTCCTTACACCGCCAATCCCATCTGTATTTTGAAGCTTGGGAGCAGGATTGTAGTGGACCACTGGCTTGGTCTTGTCCTGAGCAAGCTGATTTTGCTTCACAAAGGCTTTCTTAGAAGCCTTTGGGACACTGTGTGGCATGTTTTTAATCGGTGTAATTTTCATATTGGAAAACCACGTGGCAAACCCAGAGCACCGTGTTGCCATATACCACAGCCACTAGTTCTTGGCCAGATTTGGGGAGAAAAGAAGTGTGAAGCACATGCACAAACAGTAAAATCAGACTAAAATCTCTAAATTTTCCTGCATGTTCATGCATTTGAAATCTGGTCCTGAAATTTCCCTGGAATAAGAATCTTTCTTATAATTGATTTCACATCATTACCTTAATAGCCCTTTTTTAATGAAGAAAGTTAAATAGGAAGTGTCCTATTTTGAGAATTAAGAAAAAAATCCCACCTTTTATGGGAGGAAATCTCATATTTTTCCATTATTTGTTAATGTCTATTGATGTCTTTTTCTTTTTTCCCTTAAAAATGGTTGACATTTCAGTATGTTATCTGTGTCTGTAGTGTGATGCTAGGCAAAAATGGAAGAGAGCAGGGTGCTGATGAACCGGTGCCTGGAGATATTGTTTACCTATGGCCAAGTCTTGCAGGGGGGTTGCACTAGATGACCCCTGGGAGTCCCTTCCAACTCTAGCTATTCTATTATTCTATGATTCTAGGTCATGGTTAAGAGTTTTCCCTTGGCTCAAGTAGGGAGTGGACTGCTGCTGGGTCAAAAAGCAAACGGCCCCAGGCTTTTCAGGCTTCTGGTGATACAGGGCTTAACCCCATGGGACCCAAGCTACCCTCAGGATAAGGATAAGGGTAATTCACAAATTTGGAGGCTAAATCCAATTCCCCAGCTGTGTCATAGCTTGTGTGAGCCCAAGCAAGGAATCACTGTCCGCTTCAGTTCACCCATCTGTAAAATGGGCTTTGCCCATCCTCATCCTCCCTCAGAGCCGCTCACAAATGTCACCGCGACGTCAAGCGGCCCAAAACCATTAAAAAAAAAAGCACGACAGTCACAGAGCAAACAAGCCACCCTTGGCTTTTCAGGCAGTAACAGTTGGAACCAGCTGCCTCGGCACCGTGCGTGACGGACTCAGTGTCGCCGTTTGGCAGAAGCAAACCTGGGCACCCGTCCCGTCCCCGCGGGCCGCTGCCACGGACGAGGCGCCACCGCTCAGCCCGAGCACGGTGGCTTGCTGTACAAGTTGAGCACAGTTTGTGCAGTGTGTGTATTTATCTGTATTCTTTCTCATAGGTACCTTTAAAATTTCTCTGGCTTAAATTTAATGGGAGCCGCTGGGATCCTGCAGACAGTAAAGGGCGAGGGTAAGGTTTTTGTCATCGTTTGGGCTCTTCCTTCCGACAGACCCCTTCTCCGTCTGTGTGTCTCTGCCTCTCTCTCACTTATCTTTCCCCTCTGTTCTTTTCTTATGCCTTTCTCAACCACATTATTTCCTTCCAGGTCCTTTCAGTCAAGTGAAGTAGGCAGCTGGTGTCATGTCTTCGGTATTTATCATGGGGCCGTCCAGGCTGGCAGTTGGGGCTGGGCCATCAGTGCTAGGGGATTCGTTCTAACAGTCTGGAACCTTTTTTTTCTTTTTCTTTTCTTTCTTTNTTTTTTTTTTTTTTCTTTTTTTTTTTTTTTCTTTTCTCTATTTTCTGTGTAGGTCTCTTTAGTCAGCCTTATAGCTAATGCCCTGGGCTACTCGGAACTAGGTGCCATAAAGTCCCTTAGGACACTAAGAGCTTTGAGGCCTTTAAGAGCGTTGTCCCGATTTGAGGGGATGAGGGTAAGATGCCATTAGCAGCTGATCCTTCTGCATGCCTGTGGAGCGGTTTTTTTTAAAAGCATGCTAGAACTGATCAAAACTGGTGGAAAAAAAAAAAAAATACAATAAATTCCCAACAGAATCATGATGCAGCTGCTGACTCAATCACCTCTACCGTGGATGTCCCCTCACCCTGCCCACCCGCTGCACCCTCCCCTCTTAAGAAAGGGAGATGCATCCAGCTGCCTCATTACATTAATTACCGGCCCAAACCACATGCCATTTGTAGACGATGTTAACACTTGGCTGTTCTCATTTAGCCTGGCTTTTACCTCTAGCATCCGAGGGGGCTTCTCAGCTGTAACTTTTTTTATCTAGGGAGAATCACCAGGTGCAAAGAAGCAGAATTTGAACCACCTCAGTGTCTCCAGCCCCTCTGGGTGTTGGCTACTGGTGGGATTGGATTGATGGACTCTATCAGAGGGGTTTTTAAAAAGGCATTCTGCCTGCAAGGGGGTAAAAGGCTGCTTCCCGTCTCGGATCACTCAGGCCTTCAGGAAGGGACTGGTGGGGAGCTCAGCTGTTTGAAAAAAAGGCTTTGGTTTAATTCCTCTTGTTGCACCTTGTTGTTCTCGGTCCAGTCTGGTGCTGACTGGAAGCCTTGTCTGATAGTGAAGCTTTTCCTTTCCACTCCCTCCCTTTTACCATGCTTTACGGTCCCCTGTCCTGTCACTGTGGAACGAGCAACAAAGCACAAGCAAAGCATTGAACTTAACAAGCTTTCCTCAAATTGTTAGCCAGCACCACTCTCTTGGGGAAATTACTGCAGTGTCTCGCTGCTTTGCCACGCAGATTCTCTATTTTGGTGCACTTCTTTCCATTTGGGATTGAAGCAGTCTTGTAAGAACGTGCAAAAACCAGTTGTATATTCCTGTGAAGCAGAGGGTACGTTGTTTTAATGGGCTTCCCAGTTGCTCTTAAAACAATAATGTAGGTCTTCTCTGCTAAATCCCAGTTGGCTCCTGATTAGAGACATCACAAGAGATAAAATAAACAAGGGGAAGGCAGTCACAGTTCTGTGTCAGAGTCTGATGGGAGGGATTCCCTCTGATGGCCTTTGAATTTACCGCAGCGTAACAGCACAAAGCACAGTGCAAGAGGCAGTGACCTCACCGGGGATCCTCCAAGCCTGTAGGAAGTGATGGGAGAAAACAAGACACTAAAAAAAATCCCAAGGGATTTCCCTTCCTTCCCTGGCAGTGCCATCCCGCTGTTACTTCTTTGTGTCAGCCTAATTCTAAACTTTATAAAACAGGCACAAAGGAGGAAAACTTTTCCATTGGCACAGAGCTGGTCTGGGTTCAGGTCCTGCCTGAACCCTGCATGCTCACGAGGAAAAGACCAAGTGCTGCACCCCATAGCTGTCCAAGCTGGTGCTAAGCCACGCTGGAGAGAAGCTGTGATTTCTGAGGCAATCCTCTTGCTTCAAGGGGTGTTTTCCCCACAGCTAAATTGACAGTCACGACCGCAGCCCCGTTAATTCCCTAAACCCAATGATTTACCCTTTGTTCTGACTCAGTGACAAGTGTCACTGCCCCACAGAACCACAACAATTCTCCTGAGCCAGCGAACAGCGATTTGAAATGCCTTTACCAAGGAAACCTAAAACTTAGTTCTTTGCTTTTCTCTACTCCATAGTAATCTGCATTTCCAAGAGTCTTGCTCTGCTCTTAAATGACTCAGGAAGTTTGACAGCGATGCTATGAACCGTGCATGCATTTTCATCAGTCTGCACACAAAAGCCATGTTCCTTCTCTCAGATCTATCCACTTAACCTACCCTAAGTGACCGTGTTCCGGGAGGACGTGACACTTTCTCTTTTCCACGTTCGCTTTCCCCGGTGAGCTGGAATGAACCAACCTATTGACAGCTGCAGAACCTCAAAGCCAAAAGGCCAACCGCCGCCGTGTCAGCAGCAGAATAAGAAGAGAGCCTGGAGGGACACCACAAGCCAGAGCGTCCTGGAGGGCCTGACGCTGCTCTGTGCCTTCCTGCCTCGCTGGGTACGCAGCGATGAACTCATGGCGTCGTTCAGCAGCCGTTGGAGCGCTCCTCCTCGGCTGGATCCCCCTTCTCTGTGATTTTCCTTCCTGCCCACGGCAGGGGAGGAGAGGTGCTCACCACAGAGCTCACGGTGGCTGCATCCAGCAGACAGGTGGTGCAGGAGGGGAGAGGACACACATGGTGGTCAGGAGCGGTCGTGGCTCCGGTGCTGCTGCCGGAGGGCTCCCGAGTCGCCGTGTGCTGAGAAGTCTTTCCAAACTAAGGGATGAAAAACAGTTTAGATTGTCTTCATCTATTAAAGCTAAATTAGGAGATCGTGATAAAAGATTTAATATCCCCCTGACCTGGCTCTGTTCAAAGCCTGAGAGCCTACACTTTGTCACGTGTTGGCCAGGGATGCTTAGGGACATGGTGCTCCCAAACTCCGGGAGGCTAAAATGAGGCGATGGCGGAAGATCCGAGCTCTCGACAAAACCCATCACCGCTTCCCGCCCTGTTTGCTGCAGTTTGGAGGAAGGAACATGGCTTTTCTGTCTTCTTGAGCCTGCCTAGCTGCATGCTCAGCTCTCTGCCTGACACAACATGATCGGCCTTGCTTAGTCACAAATATGGTCTCGGTGTTTACGGCGACTCACTGCTCAGTCTCAACAGAGCAAGGCTTGGTCCTGTCCCCACCGAAGGCAGTGCCATGCAGCTTGCTGGTGACCTCGGTGGGGGCAGGAGACGGGCTTTGAAGTGATAACAGCCTTGTTTGAAAGTGGGGAATGGCCGTAAGGGCCACTGGCTGATCAGACCCATCAAATCCACGAGCAAAAGCGTCCTCGGACTCGGCTCTGAGAAAATTACAGCTAGGAGCCTGTTAATAAGAAGAGAGCCTGAGCCTCACTCAGTAATGCCCACCCCACCCCTACCCCCAAAATCCCTTCTGGCAACTAAATTCATTTAAAACAATTGTGGTTTAACTAAAGAAGCAACAATCCAAAACCAAATCCGACAGCCTGGCCTGTTTTCCGTGGAAAAACAGAGCTTCAGTAGGTGCTTTCGAGCCAGACTTTGAACCGCTTGGAATAAGTTCATTGCCATCCTCTGCGTGGAGTGAACGCCACAGATGTGTCAGTGGCCTTACCTCCTATTCCCCCCCCAAAAACAGCTGTATTGATGCTTGCTGATTCCTGCCTCGTGTTTTATACTGAAACTTTTTCCCACCCCTTCCAACACAGGTGGTTGTCAACGCCTTGGTTGGCGCTATCCCTTCCATTATGAATGTGTTGTTGGTCTGCCTTATCTTCTGGCTGATTTTCAGCATTATGGGGGTTAACCTGTTTGCCGGGAAATATCATTACTGCTTTAATGAAACAGCTGAGGAGCGCTTTGAAATAGAAATCGTTAACAACAAGACAGACTGCGAAGCGCTGATGCCGCCCAACTCCACCGAAATCCGATGGAAGAACGTGAAAATTAACTTTGACAACGTTGGGGCCGGATATTTGGCTCTTCTGCAAGTCGTAAGTGTTGCGTCTCGCCGGAAACACACACGTAAATAACGCGATTTCACTGCTCCCTCCCCCGTGAAACACAGCGTCCCATTAGTGTCCCCAGCTTGCACTCTGGAGTAAAATTGGCATTTTAGATTTTTCTTTTTTCCTCCTTGCCTGATACGGGTCTCCCAGGCCAGTGAGTGGCCCTGACTCTTCCCAGCTGGGCACGAGGCGACAGCAAACTTGTTTCAATTCATTTAGATTAAATAAAAAGCGAAATATTTGATTAAAGTTCAGTAGGGAGGGCAAAGAGGAGTCCCAGGGAACCCTCGTGACAGTGGTCACAAACCCGACTCGGGCTTTTCCTTTGGTGGGAATTCTGTCTCAGAGAACGTGTCTTCTCTTCCCTAGGCCACGTTCAAGGGCTGGATGGACATCATGTACGCGGCCGTAGATTCCAGAAAGGTAACGTGCCTGACCACAAGCTCACCTCCCAGTACTCCACTCCTTTGCTTGGGTAAAATGAAGAACAGAAATGTTAGAGCAACACTTATGATGTCCTCAGGGCCTGTTCCCTTTGCTCTGTTGTGTGATACATTAATGGATGTTCCAGAAAATCCTCGGAAGGGCAAGGTCCTTCCGATTGATTTAGGGGCAGGGAAGCTCCTGCTGGAATAAAAATACAGAGAAGAAAAATACAGAACAAAGAAATTTTGGTCAAGTTATGTATTTCATCACCAGAATAAATTATGGGGAAGAATTAGCCAGAGGCTCCTCCTTGAGCTTTGCATGGGAACCCAAGTGTGGGTTTGAATCCAGTTTTGAAACTGTGTCTGGGTTGGAGCTCTTTCTTCAGGCACTTTTCTTGTTCTTGCACGTTGGAATCATGCAAATGCTGTTACTTCCTTTGGATCTCTAATGGGTTTCCCTCCTTTGGGTTTTACGTGGTTTTTTAAAAGGACAAAAGGTACAGGGTCAGAAACAAGTAGTGGGACTCTGTCAGGGCAGTGTGAAAAATGTTCTCTCTGTGATCAGCTTACACATCCCTCTTCAGAAGAAAGGACAATGTCTGCACTTGGGCAGTGCTTCTCGTTTAACAGTCGTTTCCTGGGTGATTTGCTGGTGGCTCTTCTGTTTTATGGGCACTGACCTCATTTACAGTGAAAGATTAAACTGTAGCATGTTATATTTTTGAAAATTAGATTGCCACCCTCCTGGTACGTGTCCTCTACACATGTATCTACTCTGCTTTACTGGAAGCAGCGTGAGGACACAGGTTTCTGTGTATGCCTACAGCTTTATCAAGCACCAGTCACATTTTGAGTCTGTTTGCACAGTGCCTTCAAAATGTCATTTCTTTCTCTTCTCGTCTCCCATTCAGCAAGAAGAGCAGCCCAAGTATGAGGACAACATTTACATGTACATATATTTTGTTATCTTCATTATCTTTGGCTCCTTTTTCACCCTGAACTTGTTCATTGGTGTCATCATTGACAACTTCAATCAACAAAAGAAAAAGATAAGTGATCCCCTGTTGTCTGATGAGTGGGAGAGCTGAGACCTGACAGAGGTTGAGGCTTCAGGCCAATGGGGTTTCTCTGCAGAATAAAGGCTCAGGGCCCTCAGCCTGGGGCACAAACCTTCCCTGGCTGAGCTGTGGGCTGCCAAACTCCATGACTCTCATCACTCCCTGCCCAGCCCCACTGGACTGGCAGAACAGGCTCAGGAAATCCAAGAGACAGCCCAGAGCTTTGGGTGAAACTCTAACCAGACCAGACAGTTTCCCTAGACAGCATTTTCATGCATTTCTGTTCTGCTTTTGGTTTTTTGGCCTTGGCTGTACAGACTGTGGGTAAGATGCTGTCCCCTCCCTAACCCCCTCCCCACCTCTCCTCTCATATTCTGCTTTTCTCCTCTGTCAGTGAAGCTGAGGAGTTGGATGTACACAGGGCCCAGCCCCTCAGCAACTGGTTATCCCAAAAGAGATAAGGGGGATGGGGGAGGATCTGGTGCAGTAAAACAGGTTATTGATGAGGAAAATGCTCCATTTTCTTTAAAGGAAAATCAGTACATGTTGGGCATTAGTCTAAGTTATTTCTGTCTGAAGTAGCTGCCACCAACTTCACATGTGGCAGGTACCGTCGTGACTTCGCTAGGACGTTGTTCCTTTCCCTCCCGAGGCATGAGGTGATTGTAACCAGTTTTCCTTTTGCCCCTTTACTTTGGAGGTCAAGATATTTTCATGACAGAAGAACAGAAGAAGTACTATAATGCCATGAAAAAACTGGGCTCAAAGAAGCCTCAGAAGCCAATTCCCCGGCCTCTGGTGAGTATGTGGGAAAGGGAAGTGCCGGGACAAACCCGCGGAGTGGACGTTAAAGGCGTCTTTTGTTCTAACTCGTGCTGGACTCCACGTCACCGTGTGCTTGTGGTTGGAAGTCGGGTTCCATCTGAGAAGGGTTTGAATGCTGAAGCTCTGGTTGGCTCCCTTGAAACAACAGAATGATCTGAAAGCCCTGTCTGGCTGAGGACCTGTAGACAAGAGCACGAGGTCTCCTGGATGAGTGAGTGGGAGCTCAGACAGTCAGGCAGCCTTGTGGGTTGCCTTGAGCCCCTTTCCCTGCCTTCTGAAACTGGGAGGGTCCCTTGGATACTGCTGGGGATGAGGCTTCCTGCTGGGATGAGGCTGCTGGGATGTGGGAGAGGCTGCCAGTGTCATTCAACAGGATTTAGACAGGCTGGAGAGATGGGCAGGGAGACATTTAATGAAATTTAATAAGGACAAGTGTAGGGTCTGGCATCTAGGGAGAAACAACCCCAGGGACCAGTATAGGTTGGGGACTGGCCTGTTGGAGAGCAGTGCAGGTGAGAGGAACCTGGGGGTCCTGGGGGACAGCAGGTGACCATGAGGCAGCAGTGTGCCCTTGTGGCCAAGAAGGCCAATGGCATCTTGGGCTGTATTAGAAGGGGGG
>VXBZ01008506.1:591-14117 GCA_013399135.1 Heliornis fulica
GGGGAGGGAAGGATTTCAGGGGGGAGGATGCCCGAGGAGCAAGGTGGGGGGTGCTGGGGCGAAGGGGCTCTCATGCCTGGCCAGAGGAGCCCGGGGGCGGCAGCGCTTTGTGCCAGGGCCTGGAGACCCGGACGTGGCACAGTGACAGCCCGAGACAGACTGCTGTGGGCACATCGCTGCGCCTTTACGTCCAACTCCCTTTGTTTATTTCCTTGCTGTCCATTCGGAGCTCGGGGGTTTATTCTTTGTTCCCTGTCGCCATCAGCACAGCATCATCGAGAAATGTTGGGTTGTACTTTGGGGGAGGCTGTTGGGCAGAGGCACCCGGAGGGGGCGGGGGGGGCGCTGCACCCACAGGAACAGGCTGTTTTGGCTCAGAGGATGTTTGTGCTGGGGTTTTGCTTGTGGGGACCTTCCTGCTGGATGTTCAAAGTCCTTCATTGTTCCTTCCAGGAGACTTGAGCCATTGCCACTGGCAAGACTTTTCTTTCCGTGGAGTCCTCCAGACTGGTTGGTGGATTCCAGAGCAGAGCGGTGACTCTGCATAATCCAAAGCAAGCGCAAAAGGCGAAGGACTGTGTAAGTACCTGCTGGGGCCAGGTGGGAGCTGTGGTAAGGCTGGAAACCCACCCCATGCCCCTGCTCTGCCTGTCCCTCCTGTTTAGCCACACTGTGAAGGTGCACACCACCTCCTTGTCTCCTTGCTGCTGTGCTTCCCTTGAGGTGGCCAACACAGTGCAGCAGGAGACGGACTGTGTGCTGAAGTCCAGAGTCTTGTCTGGATGTGCTGCTGGAGCCCAGTGAAAGGGATGTCCTGGGGTGTCCCTGGAGTAGTTGAAGTATTGGGCTGCTTCCTCCCGTCCTCTTGGTGAGGGCAGCGATGTCTTTTGTCACGTAAGCATACTTGCCATCACTGCTTTGACCATCCCTGTCCTCCAGGCAGCTGGGCATGTGGTGGGGCTCTGCAGGCTTGAGGGACGTGGCTGGTGCCGGCTGGAACGGGTTCCAAACCAGGTCTGTCTCCAATCCCGCGTGGAGCAGAGGTCCAGCCCTGCAAACAGCCATGGAGTCGAGGCAGTCTTTCTTTCCCATCCAGTCTCGCTGACTGGAGCTGGCTTGACTGGAGCTGACCTCGTCAGGGAGGTATCTACTCCTGTGGAGGGCTCTGTGAGGCCAAATGGAGATAGAACAAAGGCTGATGAAAGAGATACCTAGAGCTTGGACTCAGTCAGCTCCATGTTCGTGTTGGCACAGCGCTGCTTTTCTGCTCTCCAATTCACCCAGCAGTGACGTCTCCACACACCTGTTGAGTGTCAGTGTTGTGCAAGGATGGAGTGAAGGGGTGCTGGTAACTCCTCCCTGCTCCCTTCAAAGGTCACAGGCTGAATCCAGCAAAAGTAAAGGGGAAACTAGTGCCCAGAGAGCAGAAATCTTCAAACGTGTCACATCGGACTCCGAAGGAGAAGGTAAGAGCCCGTGTGTTCCGCTCTGTGTCACTAATTGAGTGAGGTGAAATGTTTCAGCGGGTGACTTTTGGGACTTCCAGGACTGTCGTGGAGGCTGTGATGACAAATTATTTATCAGTGGTGCTTGAACAAGAACAGCCTTTCTGAGCAGAGGCGTTTCTGTAGCTCTTGCTGGTGTTGTGTGTTTCAGCTGACTCCTGTGCCTTCATGAAGAAGATGTCGCTTACCACGGCGCAGAGGCTGGCCAGCATTCGGGACATGTGGCGGCCCCGCATTGCCCATCATCTCCACATCAGTCAGAGCTCCCATCATAAGGTCGACCTTTTCCTTTGTCCATTTGAGGAGGATGTGTGCTTGTGGCGGGCTTGCCTCCAGCTTCTCTAAATACCTCAGGGACTAGGTCCTGCTGTCCTTGCAACTGCTGCTGCTGGTGGAGTTCCTTCTACTGGGAGAAAGGGAAACGTTTGTTTCCCTCCCCAGTAGGACAGTGAAGTCCTGGCCAGCGCTAAGCCAGTATAAATACCCTCTGCTAAGGTTTGGCTGGAGTGGAGTTGCCGTGGCTAAGGGATGATACCGTGGGAGGGCTGAGGTGGGGCACAAGGGCACGAGCTTGCCATTTTCCATCCTCCCTCTGAAATAGCCACATCTAGGATTGCCCTAGAGGGCCCGGGAGGTGTGGAATGTGTCAGATGAGTGCACACAGAGCTGGCAGCGTGGTGCAGCTTCAGCATGACCGTGATGTCTGGGGACAAGCGGGAGACCTGCCCGTGTCTTCTGGGTGGGCACAGTGCAGCTGGAAGAGGGGAAACAAGGCGGGGAGGATTTATCTCCAGGCACTGCCTCCGCTCTGTGAGCATTTGCTGGCCGTGTGTATTCTCAGCCGTGCTTCTGCTGGGGTGTTAATCAACCAGCAATGGCAGAATGCAACAAAGAATCCGCTTGGAGCCCGCGGAAAAAGGAAATACCGAGTGGAGTCTGACTCCAGGTGCTCGGTAGCGCTGCGAACGAAGCAGAACCTTGTCACCATCCAGCGCTGGCATCACTTGGCTCTTCTCTAACTGTGTCACTTGTTTTCAGCCTTAACTCCTCCGGTACTGTTCTCTTCTCAGTGGTTTCTAGGCTGTGTATCAAAGATGATGTTTGGGGAGGTGTGGGCTTGAAAGATCATCCAAAAGTTGTCTGCCGTGGTGTCTCCTGTAAATTCTTGGGTTTCCCTTGCTCCGTGGGTGCTCGTGGCTCTCCCAGGTCATGCTCTGGAGCTTTGTTGAAATGTGAGCTCAGGGCTCAGCTGGAGGCCAGCGCCGCCTTGGGTTTTAGAGAGGGAAACCTGGAGAAACACCTAAAAGAGCTTCTTAGCTTGAGCCTGCTCAGCATAGGGTTCTCATCTATGAGAACCTTGGTTCCAGCAGCTGAAGCTCTCCCTGCTCTCTTTCATCTCCAGCTCTCATTAGTTGACCTGGACAAGAGCTTGTTACAGCCTTTCCCTTCAGAGGTGGTGTTTCAGAACTACGTGCCCCGCGAGGTCTATGAAATGCCGCTGGTTCTGAGGAACAATGACAAGGTAAGTGCTGGGACGTGGAGCTTTTAGCGCTGTGCTGGAAGACACCGGTGTCATTCCTGTGGTGTGCAGCGTAGTGGGTTACCTCCTGCAACACAGCAGACCCAGAATAAGGTGTTTGTCCGCCTTTATTTTGCAAGATTGTGGAAATCTTCCCATTCTCCTTCAGAGTTTGATGGTATTGGACCCAAAGGAGCTTTTGTAGAGAGCCTTGAGAGCCCCAGGCTGATGGGAGTGCTGAGGGCTGTACAGTCCTTACCTGCTCTCCTGCTGGACCACAGCAGGACTGCCCCACTCAAACCCAGTATGTTAGAAGTGGATTTCTTCCTTCCCCCAGTACAATGCAGCCTGGTTTACCTTCAGGTAATGCATTCCCCTCTAGAGACGTGAGCACATGGATGGGTGCAGTCAGGTTCCTTGAGGATGTGCTTCCTTCCCAGCAGGGTGTTGTCCTACCGCCTCTGGCCTAGAGCGATTCAAGCTCAGTTGTGTTTTGTGTGCATGTTCCTTCAGAGCTAAAAGTGCTTTGGAAAGGTGCTTAAGGAAGGATGTCAGCAGGACATGGGCAGGGCTGCGCCTCTCGGCTTTCCAGGAGTGGGGGGATCACAGTTTCATGCCTTTCCTGCAGGTTTCTCGGCTGGTCAAGGTCACCTTGGAGAACTCGCCTTATTTCAACTTGGTCAGCCCCACCACTGTGTACCGTAAGGTAGCACCAGGAATGGTGTTAAAGTACCGCATTCTTTTCAGCCCCGATGAGAACAAGGTGAGACTGGAGGTCCCAGGAGGTTGATGCCCTCAGTGGGAGGGGAAGGTATGGGGCTGGATTCAGAGCAGGTTATCTGGTGTGTGTTTTGAGGAACTATCCTGGTTTCAGTGGGGTTGCACTGGATCAGGAACTGGGGAAAGCACTTTTTCCCATGGTGAAGATTGTTCTCTCACAGGCTGGAGGCTCTTAGACATTTCAGACTGGTTTTGTGCTTCAGTGCTGAGACATTAAATGTCTGTTGGCTCCAGGGATGGAAGTCTACTGTGTGGCTTGGCCTCTCAAGGTGTTGATTTCTAGTGTCTGCCCATTGCTGTGTAATTACGGGTTTGCTCCCCTAACTGTAAAATGAAAGTCTGTTTACTGGACAAGGACTGGGTGAGTTGGTGGTGGCCGAGCTGCCATGTGCCACGGAGCCCTTCCGTGAAAAACAAGCTGTTTCCTATTGTCACTGCTTCTGATTTACACGGTTGTGGTGTGTGGCTCCGGGTGTTCCCGTGCCAGCCCACGTGTCCTGGGGAGGGGGGAGGCCCTGGCACAGGATTCCCAGAGAAGCTGGGGCTGCCCCTGTGTCCCTGGCAGGGTTCAAGGGTGGTCTGGATGGGGTTTGGGGCACCCTGGGCTGGTGGGGCTGTCCCTGCCTGTGGCAGGGGGACACTGTGGGGGGCTGAGGGCCCTGCCCTTCCCCCACCCCCCCCNCCTTCCCCCCCCCCCCCCCCAGCCTGGGATCCTATGAAGTCCCTGTCCCTGTGCATTGCTGTCCCAGGTCCCCTTGCTGGGGAAAGCTGTGTGTGCTTCTGGGGGGTGTTTATTCCTTGGGCTGCTCCCTGCATTGCTGCTGAGCCACTCGCTCCTTAGCAATGGCAATGACTGGAAAATGATTTCCTTTTATTTCCCTCAAACATCTCCCTTAGTTGGGAGTTTCTGTTTTTCTTTATCCCCTCCGTGATCTGAACTCCTTCCATCCTCCTCTGATCTGGCAGCTGTCAGGGAGAGATAAGCAACTACCCCCTGCTGAGGCCTAATAAGGCACACAACTTTCACCTGGATTTACAATGCCTTTGTTCCAGCAGTGTGGCCAAAGTAACAACAAATAAATTAGTAAATAGCGTCCCTCATTTGCTAATGCAGCTTCTGAGGCTCTAAAGAGTCCAGGAGATGAAGTGCCTGGACAACAGGTGCTTTAAATTTGCATGGG
Source organism: Heliornis fulica (assembly GCA_013399135.1). Classification (NCBI taxonomy): domain Eukaryota; kingdom Metazoa; phylum Chordata; class Aves; order Gruiformes; family Heliornithidae; genus Heliornis; species Heliornis fulica. Next base: position 5,577 of record VXBZ01008506.1, read on the forward strand.
CTGCCCAAAGCTTTTATTTTAGAGAGCTTAGGCTGCAAGATTGAGTACAAAATTGCTAATTCAGAAGCACTTGCTGAAGATGAAACGCCCCCCCTGAAATGTGATATTCAGTTCTGTAGGTAGTTTGCTGCAGTTCCCTTCCTGGTATTTTGCCTTCAGATCTGAGAATCAAAAGCCCTTCTGCAATATCCGGTGTGGATATTTGAGATGCCCAGAAAACAAAGAATTAAAACCCATCCTTCTTTGTTCTTTCTACACCTTGGATGTGACAGCATCTGTTACTGCAAGCTTGAACCCCACACTGGGGGTTAGCTGTTGTGTCATTTCAACAGCTGCGTGTCTATGCCCTGCCAGACACTGTCCTGCCCTGTCCCTTCCAGGTTGGAGAGGACAGGGATGGGAGCAGGAAACCCCAGGCACAGAGGCATCTGAACCGTGCCTCAGGAAGGCACACTAGGAAGGCAGCAGGTGGCTGCTTCTGGAACTTTACAGGAGAGGCGTTAGGAAGGCATCGGCCGTGCCACCGTATGCAGCAGGGAGAGCAAAGCTGTCTCGTGCCTCGCCTGCGGCTGGGCTGAGGCGAAAGGGGAACCCCAGGCTGGACGCTGGGAGAGCTCTGAAGGCTGGGGTAGAGCTGGGAGAGGCTGCCGAGGGCAGGGAGGAATCGTTGGAGCTCTCCCAACAAGATGTCTCTGAGACATCTCTCGGGAATACCTTGGGTATGGAGCGGAGCCGTTTCTGGGCTGGGGAGGTGAATCGGCTGTTGCAGGGTGGGTGGCCCCAGCCTTGTTGCTGTGACGCTGTGGGATGGGGTGGGAAATACCCACCTCCCCTACCCTCACCTGACGTGAAAACAGTTATTGTATCCACCTCGTTAGGGGTTTCACCAAAGGCTGGTGACAACGTCCTCCTGCAGACATCCCTGAGCCTTCCCCACCAAGCTTCAGTGGGGGCGCTGGGTACAGTCAGTGCCACGGGGGTGTGCAGTGGTGCTGGAAGCAGGTCCTTGTCACTGCTGTAATCCCTTCTGTGGGCATCTTCTGTTCCGGTGCCTCAGCATGAAGGTATCGTCGGATTTTGTCTGGTTCTGCCAGCTTGCTGCTGCAGCAGCTGAATCGGTGAGGCGGTTTCTTCTTTGCCCTGCCCAAGTCCTGCTGCTGGAATGAAAGTTCGTTAAGGAAAAAGGTGCCATTCCGTTGCTGAAGGCTGCTGTTAGAGGGGTAGGGAGCAGCGGTTTGCCTTCTGCCGTGGGGATGGTACTAACCATCCCGTGATGGGTGTCTTTCCCCGCAGGATTACTTCCACGAGCTCATCTGCATCACAGAAAAGGAAATGTTTATTGTGCCGATCCGAGCCATAGGTGCCCGGGCAATCCTGGACTTCCCGGACCAGCTGAACTTCTCCGTCTGTCCCGTCAAGTACAGCACCGAGAAGACTCTGCTGGTTCATAACGTTGGTAACCGGGAGGCCCACTACTCCATCAGCACTCAGAGGTAAAGGAGCTCCGTGTGTTTGTGCAATGAAATGACAGGGGGGGTGGTGTTGGTGTGGGATTTTCTTTGGGAAATGTGGAAGAGAGAAAGCTCGAGGAGAGTACCAGAACAAGTTAGTAGCCAGCTCGTAGCCTCCCACAATGATTCCGCGCCACGATGAGCCAAATACACCCATTCTCGAGGTGGGGGAGGAGGCACAAGTGCCTGGTAGTCCAGTGGTACCCCAGTGAAATGCCTGATGTGCATCTTGCTGGGCAGAGCCTGTCCTGGTGGTTTTGGTCTCGGGAGACAGTCATCGCTCTTCCCGTTGGCTGAATTGCAGAGGGTGATGACTTTTTGACACGGCACCTGCAAGGAAACCGGTTCCATTGGGTGGTTATTAGTTGCGAATCGTTTGTGGGTCCCAGAGGTCTCGGGGTAGGAGCAGCAGTCAAGAATGCAGCAAAACCCTCCTCCCTGACTTGGTTTCATTCCTTCCCCAAGAAAATAGGCCTGAAAGGGTTAATTTATCCTTTTCTCCTGTGAGGGTCCAAGGGAAGTTTCCGCCGCAGGCTGGCAAAGCTATTTCAGCAGCCTTATGGGATGGGCTTTAAGCAGCCTGGTGCTTCTCGCTGCGGAAGATTGTGTAGGCAGGAGCTTGTAAATCACTGTGTGGATTTCCTCTGGGATTTGTGATCTAGTTGTCACCACCAAGAGAAATACCTAGTAAATGTCTGGCATCTCTTGGCAATACGCTTGCTGAATAAGGAACAACAGAGCCGATGTCAAAGGTCCCTTGGGATGGATTTTAAGAGTCTTCAGCCTTCAGCAATCAAATGTTTCTGTTCTGATTTGCACAGAAGAAATGGGAAGAGTTACAAAAGTTTTATTTTAAGCCAAACACCAGCAGGATTGGGAACGATGGGATTGCATCTGTATGGGGATCAAAGGCTGACATCACTTCCCTCATCAGCTGAGGTCACCTGTCCTCTCTCCCACTTCATTATGAACTTTGGAAAGTCAGTTTGATAGCTCAAAGTGGTTATTTACATCTTTGAATATAAGCAGCATTTTATCAGCACTTCCATTCAGATTTCTCGTGAAATACCCCCAAGTTTCTCTTGTTTCTGTTGTCTTTATTGCTTGACATGTTCAGCAAGAAGCTGTAAAGAATTCTTTGGTGGGAGCTTTCTTAAAGGTTGGGTTCCTCTAGCGCCTGCCTGCCTGCCTGCCATCTGCCTCCACGTGTCTGCACAGATGAGTAGGAAATGCCAGAAATGTGGGGAATCCGTGAAATGGAATTGGGCTGCTGTGGAGATAAGGATCATAGAGTACCTTTGGAAGGGACCTCTGGAGATCCATCGGAGCAAACAGCCCGCTCAAGGCCAGTGTCCGAGTTTGATCAGGTCTGCGAATAGCACCCCAGGGAAGATGAAGCAAGACCAGCCTTCATCTTTCCTCCTCCGGGCTGTGTGAGCCCATTTACCTCCGCGGTCTCTCCCTGCATGTCCTGTGCGCAGCCCCTGAGCTCTTCTTCTGCAGAAACGCTACGATGCAATCTTTGGTTTTGGTGGTTTTTGTCCTGCTATAGATCGTAGTGGACAGGTTGAGGCGATGCAGTCGCCAGCAATTTCACTGTCCTCCCTGGGGTCAGAGGTAGCCTTTAATGAAATACATTCCCTCAAACCCAGATGATTTTGTAATGGGAACGAAGGCCCCATCAGACCGACGAAAGCCTGGTTGCAGAAGATAAAGGTGCCATGGGACTTGCGGTACATTGGAGCCTCCTCACACGCTGCCTTTACCGAACACATGGCTGCGGGAGAAAAGCCGACGTGGTGGTTTGGGAGTCGCAGAATTGCAGCTTTTTGCACTTTTTGGCTGTGTTTCCACATTACGTCAGGAGCATTTGGCCTTTGGTATCCTCCTGGGACATGAATTGGGCCCAACTCTTTCAGGATGGGGAAGCTGCCCCCTGGTGAGAGTAAGCAAGACGTAACAACCAGGATGGGTAATGATGACATTGCTTACAAATCTGCTGTTGCTGTCTTTCTGACAGGCAGTAATAGGCAAGATCTCAGCAGGTCCTGGTGGGAAGGTCTCTCCTGGATTGGTGTGGCTGGGTGAGGTTCTATGAGCTGGGGACTGCGGGGTACCAGTGGGAGATCAGGGCCTGAGAAGCTTTAGAGGTCTTGCAACCAAGCAAGCAGAGAACTGGACGTAGTTAAGAGGCATGCCAGAAGAAAACAAGCTATTGAACCCCACTCCACACGTGCTCTCTCCTGTCTTTGAGGAGCTGCAGTGATTCATTAAAAGAGTAGATGTAATGGGATGAGAGTTACCTTAAAGCACGCCTCCCAATTCACGGCTAAAAGGCCAAAGTTTGGGCTGGCAGCTTCGTCTCTTGGCAGTGGCTTTCACTTGGCTATTGCAGTGTGTCAGGGATGTCTCCTGAGCATCTCCTCTCATCGGGAGGCTGCAGGGCACAGCTCTGTGCTGCTGACTGAAATTCAGGGGAGTTCAGTTCAACCGTGGAGATGTTTAAGTTTAAACTTTGGAGAACCAGGTCTGTGTGAGGTCTGACGAGCTCCTGCTGCAGCAGCAGTAACCGAGTCGTCTTGTGGGCACCGCGAGGGGTAGGGTGTAGGAGATGCAGCATTTGATTTGTGGTTTCCTGGAACCAAGTGCTGAACTTGTCTCCTGGTTGGATTCTCTTCTCCTGAAAGTGTTTTTATGGTGATGCTTTGACCACATGTAAAGCACTAAACCCAACCGCTTCTGTTTTCTAAGCTGGGGCTGTACAAGAGCCACCAAGCCCAGGCACCGCTGCCCAGCAGCATCTCTATCTGACTTCTCTCCGAGGGGTGAAGGCACTGAGTTTTGTGCCTGTCAGCTGAGAGCTATTTACCTGGTGACAAATCGTAATTGCTCCCCTGAAATCCAAAGTACATCGCCACGATTTCTTAATTATTTCCAAGACGCTGCGCAGAATTTGTCTGGTGGGCCAAGCAAACATGTCCGGAGCTTGGATTCCAGCCCAGAGTCCTGGATTGCTTGTGAATCCGTGGAAACCCTCCCATTAAGCTCACCTCGATAAGCTCCTGTTAAGAGGCCTTCCCTTAGCTCGGGATTTAATCCTGCTGTAAATGGGATACTCCTTTTGTGTCTTGTTTCCATGTGAAATGCTGATAAATCGTGTTCTGCATTAGGCTCAGCCAGGATCTCTGCGAGACTACAATAAAAAGAACACTGCCAAGGAACCCATAATTATCCTCTTACCTTTGAGAGAGACTTTTATTCCCCAGTCTGATGTCTAGGCTGTAATCTCACTGGGACAGGCATTGCCATCACATTTGCGTCCCCTGAGGTGAGGTTCATAGGTGTCAGGAAAAGACCGATTCCTGAGGACATCGGCGTCAAGTTGTGCAGGCAAATAGCTCTCACCTTGCCTGTGCTCTTCCAAAGCCATTCTCTGATGGTGTGGCCAGCGGTCGCAGTCTTGCGCCTCGCTGCGGAGCGCTGGCTGCGGAGTATGGGGGGATGAAGTCGTTTTGTAGCATCGGATCTTCCGAGAGCCAGATCCCTTCTCAGGCGAGGGTCGCCAGCTCCAGTTCTGACCCTGTGTTGTTTGTCCGCTGCCTGCAGTTGGTTTGCGCCTCGCACAAGCAAGCTGAAGTGAACCAGACTGTAAAAGAGCCCGCAGGTCTCCTGCCGCAGTTGTGACACGTGTGTCTCTGTGTTGCAGCCCTTTCTCTGTGGATCCCTCCATTGGGACGCTCGGCATCGGTGCCTTCATGCAAGTCACGGTGGATTTCCACCCGCTGAAGACCGGGGACCATTCCAGTTCCCTGATAGTCCACTATGACACAGGTAAGCATCCTGTCTGCGGGTCTGCATCCTTCAAAGCAGAACAAGGTCAAACTTCCTTTGCAGATGACTTCTAACCCTTTTCTTTCAAAGCCTCTGTGGGTTTTGGTGCTTAGAGGGGCAAAGGCTGAGTCTGTCCTTATTCTCTCTGTCCTGTGTCCTGGTTGATCCCTGAGTCATGACCCCACTGTCATGACAGTGGCCTCCACCCTCACCCCCTGACAGGCATCTGCCATCCTTCCCTGTTGTCTCAGCCACGCGCCTTCCCTTGCCAGGTGATAGCCCCAGCGCTACCTCTAGGAGAAGTGAAAAATAGTTGGTGTGTAGGGGCTTGGTAGAGCACAGCCCCTCAAGAGAAAGGTTTTGGGGTGGGGGGAATCTCTTTCCCTGGAGGAACCTTGGTTCTCCGTGAGAGCGTGCAGGCCTGTGTGTGAAGTTTCATTGCGACCCAGTGCTGTGTGTGAAGCGTAGCGTGGGGATGTCTCTGTCGGACTCTCTCCAACACCCACTGTCTCCTCACAGCTCTGTCCCATACGCCGCTTCCCCCCTGTCTTGCCGCAGCCCCTTTTCCTGCACTGCCCTCTGAATCCCCGTCTTGAGAACATGGGGACTGAAGCGGCCAGGACTTGGGGGCTCTGGGGATTTGGCAGAAAGAGCAGGTGTAACATTCTGCCAAATGTTACTGCCCTTCTTTCTTTATTTTCAGTTACTCCGGCTTGTTTTTTGAGATCGGAACCGTACCCAGTCTTCCCAGACGCCTGTGGCCATGGGCTCAGGCAGCCAGACGATTGTTTTCACGGTGTTTATTAGGTACTAGCTTGTCACCCGGAGTCTTGCAGAGCATTAGGTTGTGTTTCCATGAACCAGAGTCGTACGTGCTCGAAGCGCTGTGCGTGTCTCCCGTTTCTTGGGTCCTGGTTCCTCTCCTTGCCAGCGTACGCCGAGGATTCAGTGGAGGGGAAGGCGACGCCTATAACCCATACGCGGCTGTAACTCTTCTGAGCCTCGGTTATGCTTACACGGGAAGTTGCCCGTTGTAGAAAGCCACGTTGCCACCTTTCTCGCGACGTAATTCATCTCCGGCCACAGATCCCTACCGCTCTCTGCTTGAAAGCAGAGAACTGGAGGGTTACACAGGCACGAAGGCTGGGTTCTCCGTGGGTGGAGGGGAATGAAGGACTGGTTGGGATCTACTATTTTAGGGTCGAGTGTTGCTGTGTTCCCCAGACCCCTCGCCCCAGAGGGGTCTCTCGTCCCAGGGCGAACGTGGTCCCGCTCTGTTGTCTGGCTTTGGGTTTCAGGCGTCCATCCAGCATGTGTCCATCCCTCTCCTTGTGTTGCTGTGTGGTAGCAGGTCTGTCTTGCCAGGTTGCTGTGCTGGCCAGAGCTGGACCTGAGTTTATAAGCACCGCGCTGGAGCAGTGCCATCTCTAGGGAGTCAGGGTGGCCGTGACATCCCCAGAAGCATCTCTGGTGTTCACTGTTCGCACCTCACACGGGAAACACTCACCTGCTTCCCATCCTGTCATGGGCCGGCACTTTGCTCCTTCCTCCTTGCTCCTGCACCTCCCTTTTCTGCCACAGCCCCAGGCATCTCGTGGGGACAAATAAGGCATCGGGAGAGACTCAGCACTGGTCGTGGGTCTGGGGGAGACTCCGGAGGAGCCGAGTCTGAGGTGGGACTCACTGTCAAGAGGTGTAATAACAGCTGTACCACTTTCTTCGGTTACCTGTGGCTTGCTGTGTCCCTCATACTCCCATCGGCAAATGAGATGGGGGACAACTCCCCTCTGCTTTCTTCCAGGTGAAGATGTTCACATGAAACTTGATGGAGCGGCTGAAAATGTCAACATCAGGCTTAACAAGAAGTCCCTGACAGTTGAGAAGACCTACCTCACACTGTCAAACTACAGATCCGTGGTCATCCACAATCGGAGTGACATCAGAGCCCACTTCCAGTGAAAGGCTTTTGCCACTCAGGAGGAGGAAGATGGTGAGAAGCTGAGGTTCGTTTCAAAGATCCATTTCATTGGAACACTGCCCAAGGGTAAAGCTAACTAACGGCATCGAGGGGTGTTGGCGCTTTTAGGACAAGGAAACCATGCACAGCATCAGGGTGGGTGTCTCTGGGGTACTGGAGCTCAGCACTTCCCATCCTGGTTCCATCCACCCTCCATCTGAGGGAGGGAGAGGTGAACTGTGCTAACGGCATCGAGGGGTGTTGGCGCTTTTAGGACAAGGAAACCATGCACAGCATCAGGGTGGGTGTCTCTGGGGTACTGGAGCTCAGCACTTCCCATCCTGGTTCCATCCACCCTCCATCTGAGGGAGGGAGAGGTGAACTGTGCTAAACGTCTGAGGAGAAGGAGAAAGAGAAGGTGGTTCAAGGCTAGACTTAAGGGTTGGGTCCTGACATCGTTATCGGGGGCTGCTGGGTTCCTTTCTCAGTGCCTCTGTGTTCATGCAGCTACCTGCTCATTTCACCCAGGGATGTGCTGCCGGACTTCCTGAGCTCGCTTTTGAAGAGCTCTGGCATCCTCTGGTGGAGGCAGCGGGGGGAGCAGAGGGGACGTGGTTCCTTACAGCTGCGGGTCCACAAGGGGAGAGAAGAGAGTGGTGCTGGTAACCTGCAGCCCAGCCCCAGCGGTTACTGCCCTGGGGCTCCTTTGGTCATCCTCTGCCCCCTGAGCAGCCCTGTGGTAGGAGAAGCTGGTTGAGAGTGTTAGGGAATTCTCCATCGGTTGTGGCAATGGCTTTGATCCGGGTTGCTCTCCTGCAGGCTGCTCACTTTCATAAAACCCCTCTTAGCTTAGAGCGTGGAGTAAAACTCCCACTGTGCTGCAAACAACAGGCGGTGACAAATCCCAGGGCCTGGGGACAGCCCCTTGCTGAGCCGCCGCTGCCCCTGCGCTTGCAGGGGGAAGTCTCTGGAAATACGCTGCTTCGTGAAATGATCTGCTTGGTGTGTCTCTCCCCGTGGCTGCAGGCAGTATCACAGGCTGCAGGTGCAGGAATGGCGCGAGCTGTGTCATCTGGACCGCAGCACCCGCAGTCACCTTGCCATTCTGTCCCGCACCTTCCATAACCAGAGAGCAAGGGTGCGAGAAGACCCCATGCTCTTCTCCGACAGTATCTTCAGCATTGAGCCAGTGGTAAGCGATAGCTGAGAACCTCTCTTCCTCTTCCCCTTCCCCTTCCCCTT
>VXBZ01008508.1:0-16021 GCA_013399135.1 Heliornis fulica
GGGACCTCAGCATATAGGAAATTATTATGCCAATCTTTGTGATTAAAGGACATAAGAGAGGTTGTGGAGTCTCTCTCTGGAGACATTCAAGACCAATCTGGACACATTCTTGTGTGATCTAATCTAGGTGATCTTACTTGGTCAGGGGGTTGGACTAGATGATCTTTCAAGGTCCCTTCCAACTCCTGACATTCTGTGATTCTGTGAAATCTGATGCAGAATCTATTTCCCACTGCAGAAGAGGCAGAAGTAAAGCCCCTAGTCTATTGTAAATAACTTCTATTTTGTTTACACTTTTCTAGGATTTGGAAGTGGATTTTGATACATATTGATAGCTTAAAATAATCCTTCTTGTATGTTGCATGTAAAAAAAGGTACAGACAAAAGACTAGATTCTCCAGTTACGTTGGCGGTAGCGTTGTGTGTTTATTCTGAAAGGGCAGTTGGACGGGAGAACCTGAATTTACAAATTATTGCTGAAAGAGGAAAACACACAAAAGGAACTGGAATGTGGAAATAAAATTAGTAATTACTAAGGATATACAATTGATTCATTAGAATAACCAGCTCAGAGCACTAAAAACCATTAATACATAGTAGACAATTTGTGCTAATTGGCTGTATTTTTCTAAGCTTGGTCTGTCTAGGCTGCTCAGAAGGCTACTGGCCTGTTCTCTGTGCTTGATGTCTTTCTGCAGTGGTTGCTGCAGGTACTCGGAACACAGCAGGGGTTATTCTTAAGTCAGTGTAGGAGTGAATTAAGAACAGTTCCCTGCAAAATTCCTGCACAGTGTGTCTGAGCTGCAGTTTGCCTATGTAACTTTGACATCCTGTGCAAACAACTTAGCCAGTAGGTGCAGTGTCCCTCTGATTCAGACACTGGTTGATACAATGATTTTGCCTGTTTCAGCTTTCATAGGCTGTGACCATTATAATTGTGATATAATATTTCATCTTTCATAATTGTGACCATTACACATAGCTGTGTTCTTCATCCTAATTATATTGTATCTCAATGACTTCTCCTGATTTAACTGCTGTTTGCTTAGGACCATAATAATCCACTTTGTTCATTAAAGCAAGTATTCTAAATGGCCTGGTTTTTTTGGTGGGTTTTTCTGTTGTTGTTTTTTGTTTTTTTTTTTTTAATTTTTCATTTGCAAAGTTTGAAATGCCAGAATCAAATAGAATAATACCTGTTTTTTTATTTTTTTTCATATCTCATGCTATATGGATCTTACTTAAATCACAACAAAGAATCACAAAATGACTAGGTTGAAAAAGACCTTTGAGATTGAGTCCAACTGTACCTGTCCTCTCCTAAACCTTCAGAAGAGGTAGTGAAGGTCTCCTTTCAGCCTCCTTTTCCCCAGGCTAAGAAATTAAAGAACATTTTCCTTAGTGTGGAATATTGGTGTGGAATTTTCAGCATCCATCCCAGTGATAGATCCTGTTTTTCTAGAACTTTTTGACCCATGATTGCTTCCATTAACACTTACCATCTGATCTGCTTTGATGTCTCTGACATAGCGCAACTGCTCCATGTTAGAATTCACAGCCCACAGAAATTATCAGGATTGAAATAAATCTTCTGTGTAAAGACAACCAGAACTAGTAATTTCAAAGTTCCCACCTTTACCTATGAATTAATGAGTATTTAATGGATCTTTCTTGTCTTTAATTTCAGGTAAGCCACAATGCTTGGTCTTTGTCCTTTCAGGGTTCTTAGGCTTCTTGAAAGAAGTGACATCAGGCAAATATTTTAATTAAAGTTCCCTCTACATGCTTTCTGACTGCAAGAGGGTTAGTTTCACCAACTCTGGAGAAGATCTTGTATAATTCTATCAGAGATGGGGACCTGAAACTTCTACCAGATTTAGTTTTTAGAACTAAAAGTAGTTTAATGAGTTTTAAGTATGTATAGACACCAGTAAGAGTGAATAAATTGTTTACAACAGAGAGCACTTCATCAGCTAACAATCCACAGGATTGGTTCCTCACACAGAGCTTACTGTTTTCTCCACTTTTAACAGTTTCGAGTCCAAAGTGATAGGAGAAAAGGGTTTGAATACTTTCCAGTTCCAGTAGTGACAAGCCATTGGTGCTGAAGTGTATTGAGGTAGAATCAATAAGCAGAAATACTTTTTAAAAATTGTGCATCATGTAGATGATGAAAGTTCACCATCAAACATCTGACCCTTTAAAAGTGCCTTTTTTAAACCAGTGAAGAACTGAGAAAGAATATTGCTTGGCAATACCATTTGTGTGTCAAGTAGTGGTTTCATTCATTCCTGTATTTCCTTCAGTTTATTCACTGAAAATGGAGATGGTGTGTTTTCTGCTAGATTTCCACTTTTTCACAGGTACAAAATCCAGCAACCCCATAAATGATGCACAGGGTGGAATTTAACACTCTTACATTGTCCAAAGTCAGTGCAGAATTGTCAATATTTGTATATAGTATTTAAAGTATTTAATATTAATTAGCAGTTGATAAAAGGAAGTGCCTTTGTGAAAACTTTCTGAGAAAATGCAAAGATTATTTATATACAAAACTAATGTGATCACCTAATTTGAATGTAATATTTTTCTTTCTTATATTAAGTAAATTCTGCCACTGTGTTTTGAATTACTATGCATTACCTCAGGTGAATTAACACACTGCCTGATAAATGTATTTGCTTTTATTAATCATTAGACTTTCATACTTGCCACAAAAGTGAATTTCTCATAGTAAAAGGTTAAGCAAATGAAGAACATTAGGGCATAAGAAGGCCCAGCTGAGTCATAGCAATAGGCCACCCAGTAGGGTATTCTCCAGCTGAGATTGTGGCAATGGGATGTGCTATTTAGGGAAAGTACATGAGCTTCTCTTTTTCCTGCTTTTCAGTCTGCTTTTCCTTCCTCTCTTCTCTAGAGCCTCAGAATTGTTGTTTTAGGGGCTCTTGGCAGGTAAGAGCTTCTTTATGTCTCTTTTTCCCTCTTTTTTCACCAATTGATTGTGAGAGGTTGGGGTTTGGGGCTTTTTTGTTTGGTTTTGGGTTTCTTCAGGAGAGGGGTTGTGGGCTTTGGTTTTTTTTTTTTTTTGTTTTTTTTTTATTTTGCTGGAACCATTTGCCTCTACTACCTTGAGCTGTAGGAACCAGTTTTAGAAAATACTATTGTCTCTGTATGGTATTTTCTTTTACCTGTGTTAAATTAGTCTCTTGCTGCTTCTATTGAGTGATTCCTAGTACTATATGTTTTAGTAAAAATACTGTGCTGATTCACTGCATTCAGAAGTTTCTGAAACTTAATCATGTTCCCTTTGTGGTGCTCTCTCCAAATTAAGGAGGCCTAGCTTTCTTAATCTTATTCTGGGTGGCAGCTGTTGCAAGTCTTTAATCATTTTAGTTGCTTGTGTGCCTCCTTGGAGTACCCTGTACTTCAGAGGGCTGGGGTCAGCTGGGTCCTCCTTGAGATGCTCAGTTGCATGTGCTGCTCAGGCTGTGAGTTTGCTATGGTTTTTCTAGAGGGGTCCTTTATAAATGTATCTTCTACCTTTCTCTTAACACTTTTTTTTGAGGGATACCCCCTACTTAGTTGTTTCATTTTGAGTCTTGATGTATGTTGAACTGGTAACATCAGAGAAACGTCAATAATGACGTTAGTAGCCGTTTCTTGTGTTGTTGCTTCCAGATTAGGCTTTCTACATGTTTATGGATTTGGAAGCTAATCTGCTATCTCTTGCATGCGTGATTTGTGAGCATCTCATTACTGTCCACAAGAACAGCTAAGTGTCATCTGCTGGCCACGTGCTTACCCCATAATCCCCTTCCTGATGTTGAATAAAACTGGTCTCAGCAGTGATTCATGTTGGTCTGTCCTCCTGACTCCTCTCCATGGTCATGGAAAAGCAGCCATTAAGTACTACCCATTGCTTCTTGCTTTTTCTGAAGAGTTTTATGTCTTCAACTTGTTGTTCGTTCCAGTAATAACTTAATTTTGCTGCAATTCTCTGATGGGAATTCATTCTGTTCCTCATGGGTCTGTTCCTCAACAGACCTGGTCTTTCTGGGTGGTAAGTTGGAGAGATGTTGGTCATACCTGTTTTTCAGAGTTGCTTTGGTTTTGTTAAGGACTTGCAATTGAACAGCCCTGGTTAAAGCTGATATTTGCATAACAGAGGAATATGATTATGAAACAAGACCTAACGGTGGCGAAGTGCCCTGTCTCCCCAAAATCTACCATGGTTATGAGACTGTGGATTCTACCCTGACTGGATTGCTGTGTGTTTGCTGCCATGCCTCAAAGAAACTAGCTACTGGGACCTACAGTGTTGAGCAGACAGGCTGAATTTGTAACTCAAATTTCTGTATAAAGGATTCTCAATTCCCCATGGTAGAAATACTGTGGATTTCTTATTTTATGTGGTCATTGATGTGGTCTTCCCTTCTTGTACCTTGTTGCAGCTTTTTTTTGTTTCAGGAAATGTTATAAGAAATAAATATTGTTTATGTAGAACCCCAGGCTTTTTATGCTCACATGCATATCTCTAAAAAATGTACTAATGTAGGGAGTTTAATGGTTTAGTGTAAAACATATGAAAAATCAGAACGTGGCAGTTGTGATTGTCTCTGTTCTGTCTTATTTTCACTGTTGAGTGAAAAAAAAAATAATTTGTGATTACAGATTCAGAGCCTTAGTATAGAATGCAGATGCAATCAGTATTAGTAAACTGTAAGATTAAAAACAACCTAAAGAGGTTTTCTAGTGAGGTTTTCTTTTCTAAGCAAAATATATTTCCTTGAGCACCAAGTCTCTAGTGTGGGTCTAAGTTTTTCTCTTATTCAGGTGCTGTATATAGTAAAGGATTATATTGCTTCACACTAGTTTCTTGTACTCTGTGGCTGGTAATTAAAAAATGTATCACTCTGGCTATCTCTTCTTTTGTCATACAGAGATTTCTATCAGTTCCTAACATAGGTTGTTATTGACTGTGTTGAAAGTTTCAGGTCTTTTGATGCTGTCTTTCATTTGAAATATGATATCTGTAAGTACAGGTGGCTGCTTTTATGCAATACTGATTTTCCTGGCCAAAACTTTATTGAGTGTGAGAAATCCTTTTAGGCTGGTGATAATGCAGATAATGAGGCTTCATGTCTTTGTATATACAAAATGCACATAGACAGCCTACAGCAGGCTTTCCAGATTTTTAGTACTGAAGTGTGTGCAGCCAAGACATGTTTGTCAATTTTTAAGTTAAATATTTTGGCAGATCATTGGTGGATGTTAATGATGTTAGATGGGTGAACTGATTCTGAAGAGCAGATAAGAAAAAATAGCTCAGACTAAGTTATTGCTCCTGTCATTATTAGAGTGTACTTTGATAGCTCCCACAATACTCTTGGTTTTGCCTGTGAAGACAGAATACTTGCTCCAGAGAGATCACAGGAGGTGCAAGTAACAGATGCCAGTTGGGGGTGAGATTATGAACGGTTTAAAACAAAAATCAGCTATTGCCAGCTGCATGTCAAACTGTGATCATAATGAAAGTGAAATGTGGAGAAAAAGAATTAATTAAAGCACGAGAAAAAGGAATTCAGAAATGTAAATAGATAAAATTTACATTCCATTAATCTAATGGTAGCGTCTCTTCTCATGTACAAGCATCCCTCAAGAGAAAAGGTCCTTTAATGAAAACTCCCATTCAAACACATAATTTACTTTTAATAGTTTAAAATTATCACCATTTTTTAGCTAAGTTTCCAAAGCTAAACTGGGCTCAAAAGCCTGAGGGAAATGTCTCAAATTAGACTAGAGTTTGAGCACAGAGTGTTGCAGTATTTCAGTGCTTTGGAGCATATTGCCAAAGAGTAGTTTTTAATCTACTTCTAGGCACCCTAAAACAAGATTTCCATCCAACAGCACCCTATGCTTTCCGTGGATTTCCTTGCATCTTCACATTCAAAATTACATTCCAACTGTTTCTGCATCCGTTTTCAAACTTGTGTTAGATTGCTCTTCTGGTTTGCTTGTATGAAGTAACATATATGCAAGAAATACCTTTTCATCTGACCGTAGCCTTCTAAAACAAAGGCATTTCAATTGAGCTCACACTCTGCTTTTTGATACAAGGTTGCCCGGCTTAATGTCCTGGAGCTACTTGCATGGCTCATCTATCACTCCAGGAGCATGCAAACTTTCCTGAGGTCCCCTGTCATACATGCCAGCCCTGTACAGAGAGCTGAAATGGCATGAGCAGCTTTGCATTTGGGTACTTGGCATTAGCCTCTTTCCTAGCTATCTAAGAATGAATTTCTCTTGAAATGACCAGCTAGATTTTAAATAGTTATATGATCATGGAATAGTTAGGATTGAAGGGAACCTTAATGATCATCTATTTTTAATTTTAAAGGAAGTTTTTTTTATTCATAATGTAAAAAAAAATTGAAAATAACTTTTGCATACAGACTTTTCTCCTAATTTTTGCTGTTTTTTCTGTATTTAGGAAACAAAAGATATTTGTGGGTTTATTCCTGTATAGCTGTAACACATAGCATCAGTGAATTTTCTCGTTTGTCTTTCAAATTCTACAGTTAGTAGCTTTTTGAATTATTAAATGGTAATTAAAACCATAGACAGATCCCCTGACTTAAGTTCTTGATGTGACGTGCTGGACACCTACGTATGTGAAAGATACATGCTTTTACTGACTTAAGCCTCTTAAAGGCATGTTTGCTACAGAATTGCTTGCATATTCTTCTAGTCAATCAATTCTAAAGTGTCAGAAACTTACTATTAGTCCCTGAAATAACACAAAATTAAATCTAGCTGCCACCAGTCTTTATTTAAGGATGTGCATGATCTTTGTTGCACAAGAATCACTTTTTCAACACACTGATTAATCAGTTTGTCCAATTCTAAAATAATAAATAATGTCAGCTTGGTATCAAATTTCAAAGTGTTGATTACATTTAGTTGATGTTTATTACATGGGAATATATTTTTCTTCTGACATTTGGTTAATGTGTCTTAAAGGATTTGTAAACCAACTGTAGTCATTCAGAAACTCCTGAAAATGTAGTTACACCTTGTTTAAAAGAAAATGAGCCTACTATTCAGAGTTGTGCTGCATGATTTGTGCTCTGTATCAGTGGATTTTTAAGTGCAGTTTAAGGAACTATGTAAAAACTGGTAATTTTTTTCCTCCTCTTGGAGAAAAGAAAAAGTAATTTGTGTCTATTGCTATTAAGTACAGGATAAAAGCAGTAAAAAGTAAGAAAGAAATGAAAATGCTTAGCATGTTCTAGGATAAATAAGGGCTATTTCTAATGTGGGATTTTTTTCTTAAGGAGGGGTGTAGAAAGGAAGCAAATAGAATCATAGAATTGTTAAGGTTGGAAGAGACACCTAAGATCATCTAGTCCAACCATTAACCTACCGCCACCAAGTCTACCCTTAGACCATGTCCTCAAGCACTGCATCTACCTGTCTTTTAAACACCTCAAGAGATGGGGACTCAACCGCCTCCCTGGGTAGACTGTTCCAGTGCTTGATGACTCTCGCAGTAAAGAAGTTCTTCCTAATATCTAACCGCAGCTTGAGGCCATTTCCTCCAGTTCTGTCAAATAACTGTAGGTAAGGAAATATTCAAGGGCGAAAAGTGCTGATTGATTATTCTATGCATATGTATCCCAGGATCCAAAGGAGAATGACCACATTACCTGTAGTGACTTACAAAAAGTCACGGTGAAGGGAGAAGATTCCACTGAGATAAATGTACTAGTGATTGGAATCATGCTCCTGGAAACTACAACACTGTGCAAGAGTTCTAACTTTAACTCCTCATTATGTACAGATTCACATAGTGCTTTTGCAAACACTCAGAGCTTATTGAGCAGTAGCATAAGCAAAGAACGTCAAGCACACTTAGCTTCTAAATCATCTAGTAAACAGCAAAGGGAATGTGCAATGCAGGAATCTTAACTTGTGTAGAGTGTAATGCAGTATTTGTGATGGTGGGAACTACTTAAGTAGTGGTTTGCAAAGTCTCTCTGAGAAATGGATGCAGATTAACTTGGATACTGCAGGGGCTGAAAACTGTTGGGATGATTGTATAAACAGAAGATAACGCTATGAAACAGCATATTGAGCTGGGTTGTGAAGGGTGAGAAGTGTGTAGTAGGGTATTGGATTAATTTTATGTCTGATCTAGTTTAATATTTTCATTAGTGATTAGCAAATGATGTAACTAGCATGTTAATGAGCTTCCTTGCATAAAGACGTACTAAGAAGCATCACTGGCCAAAGCAGTCAGTTCAGAAATCTAGAGAGGTTCAAAATAGGAGCAAGATATTTGATCTGAGAGGCTACAAACACACTTAGTAATGAAAGATCAGTAAAGCACAGATTATAGTGTGCTTTAATACAAAACATGCACAGTGTTTGGATAATGGGAAAATCATTGTGTGTAAGTCCTGATCAATAGGTGCTGCACATCTGCAAGTAGATCTTTGTGCTAGACGAGAGATGGTACTTTGGTGTTCTCCTCTTGTTTCCACACTGAAGTGGGTTGGTATTTCCACATTTGCCATCATGTCCACAATGGCCAGTTCTCTGCTTTCTGACTTCATCTATACTTTGTATTTTCCACTCACCTACAGACAGCAACATAAACTGGTATAACCAACATGAGCAGAGGAAAGTAAAAGAATGATGTGTTGTGTCCATTTGTGTGAACTTCAAGGCTCAGACGGAAATATGTTTGAGGAATGAATAATAATTAATGTTTAACAGCAAATTTTCAAAGCCTATATGAACTAACATTCTGTAAAAGAACTTTTGTGTTTGTTGATTTCCAAACTCTCCCCTTGCAGAAGAGATGCTGATGTCTGCAGAGAAGATAAGTTGCAAAACACTTTTTATCACAGACACTTGTCTGTGACAATCTAGACGATCCTACTCTAGCAGGTGGGTTGGACTAGATGATCTTTCGAGGTCCCTTCCCACTCATAACATTATGTGATTCTGTGACACAATCAAATTCAAACTTTGATTTTCACCCTTTGCTTTTTGACTTGGGATGTTCCATGCCTAAACTGAGAAGGTTGAAGTTTGCCTTTGGAGATGGATGAGAGGTTTTTCTAACCTAAGTGGATCTAAGAAGGGTTGCTGACTAAGGTGTGCTTATCCTGGATGAAATAAAATACAGAGTTCCTGAGTCTCATGCTTGTTTTGCCCTTATCTTTTCATCTACTAAAAGATATGAGCCACATGCTAGTATGAGAGGAGGTGGTCAGAGCTCAGGTGAACATCTTGGTTCTTAGCTTATATATCAGAATGGAGAGCTGACCCTTCCTTAGGTCAGTGATGTGGAATATGATCAATATTAAAACTTTCTAAGTATTGATTGCATTTTCTGTGTGACTTTGCATATGCTTCTGATTTTAGCTTATAACCATGTCTGCAATATTGCTTCAGATAGGTGTGTAATCATTAACATGCAAATTGGGCTGCCATACACTGCATGCATTTTAATCTTTAATGCATGTGAATGTATATGTCTGGCTTGTCAAATGCAGATAACTAAACTTACAGTAAACATCTCAAAACCATATTTAGGCACGTACTGATTTACAGATGTGCTTTGATGCATTTCAGACCTGTAAATGCTCTCAGCACAGCTGGGACTTGGGAGCCTTTATCTCACCATGGGCTGGTGTCTAGGTATAATCTATACTAATGCTTGGGCTTTGACATTCAAATGGCTTCCTTCATTATAGATTATACTTATTGATATTGGAAGGCTAACAGTTGGAAAACTCTTTTTCAGACTTGCAGGAAAAAGGAGGTATATTCTTAATCTAAATCCTGCTTGAGCATGAGAGGATTAAAGATCAATTTCCTGTGCTCAGGTAGTTAAGAAACACATTCATAGTGAAACCACCCATAAATCACAACACTAAAGCTCTGCTAACTTGCACAGCTAGGCATATTTTTATTAAATTATTTGGCTGATGCTCTTTAGTATGTGTAGCTTGCACTAGCAAGCTTACAATTCCATAAATCCTTTCATTTTTCATGGAAGGGTTACACAAACTCAGTCTAGGATGTTTTGGACACCTGGTCAGAGTAAGTCGTGTATGCTGATACTTGAATAAACTGGAGTAGCATCTGATATCCAGAGGAGGGCACTTGTGGCCCTCCAGTCAGTCTGTTCGACCCAAAACTGTACTGCAAAGTTCTTGTGGCTGATGAGGAGTGGGAAGACTTCAGAAAGTCTTGCTTGAAATGAACTCAAGTACTATTAAGCAGTTTTGGGTTCTGCATGGCATCAGTTTGAAGACTTGCTTGCTGGCTTCTGAAAATAATTGACGTATTTATCACGTAAGCTGCTATCAAAAAAGCGCAACACCTTGTAAGTGCTTTCAGGACTGCGGCTGGTGGCTGCAGAAAGCCAACCTTGTACCATGAGGGCCAAAAGCACTTTCTGCATAGAATTCAACCTGTTATTAAGATTGATATATATTTAGGCTGTGATGCTAGGATTTTCCAGGAATAAGAAATGGATTTTTCTGTGTTTGTTGGTTAAAAGAGCAAAAGGGTCATGTAACGTCCTGCTTAATTTATATAATTATTTGAGATTGCATATAGAAAAATAACACAAAACCAATTTTATTTGACACTTAAAGTTCTTAGTCTGAAGCTAATTATGCTTGTGAAACCAAGTAGATATTTGGGTATGATAGGTTAACGTGATGTTTACTGATAATGTAGTATCAAGGCCATGACATCCAAGTTCCAGTACATGAACAGAGCATCTGAATATGCTCTGTAAGAGACTGTAATCAAGTTAGGAAGACCAAACTAATACACTTCTATGCCTAGTAGATGAGACACAAAATGCAATAACTTCTTTTGGTCTCTGTTAATGTGTGTGAGGTTAGAGGAAGAAAACTCTGTCTCAGCTTTTTCCTCAAATAAGCAGGTTGGGTAGCAGAACAAACACTAAGAAAATGCTTATGTAGCATAAAAACATAGTATTCAGTAGGCAAAATTAAATTACTCTTAGAAGTAATTCCAGTTAAATAGATATTTTTGTCATGAAAAGTTATAGCTGAACTGATAGATCTTGTATTACTGTGCAAGAAAAAATAACAAAAATACCCAACAACACCCTCGAGGTAAATCACTTTTTCAAGGGTCACTGAAGCTTTCTGACCATGTTTCCCTTCACTGTTCTGTTGGAAATACCAGGACCAACTTCTGACATCTGTATCATGTCACATACAGCATACTGAAGACTAGAATTTAATATTCTCCTGGGATAGAAAAATAACCCAAAATGACACTAATTGCAATGCCAAAAAAAAAGTGCTTTCTGCTTGAAATACTTTGTTAAATTTTAGCAGACTTTTAAAAATTGAACTGTGTACAGGAGACTAGAAATAAATACTTGATAATGTAGAAACCAACCATTTCAACATTTAATAGTGCTATTTGGTATCCAGTAAGTGAATGTGTCTTGCAATTAGATCAGCTATAATGTCTCTGCTCTGCAGACAGTAAAAGTGCCATGTGAGCGTGCACTCTGTCTGGGGATGTGTGTGTGGAGGGGGTGTATGGCAGTGCCTCTCTTTGCTTTTTTTCTAACTACTTTTTTTGTGAATTAGTCTTACTGAACGGATTAGTCTGAATTAATTCATAGTTTTGGCAGCTCTCCCTTCTGTTGCTGCAGTGATGCTGTGGTTATCTTGAGGCATGTATGAGAAAAGGAATAGCCAGACCAGCTGATGTGGTTTGGAGGAAAGGGAGAAGGTATCTGATATAGTCCTGACCTGAAAATCTGCTTGTGTGTATGGAATAATATTTGTTGAGAGATAATTTTTTTCTCCCTATAAATCTTGCCTTGCTTAGTTCTTCCTCTGAGATTTCAACATATCAGACTAATTGAATAACACTAGATACAATTTGTAGAGTAGCATCATCAAATTCATTCCAGTTATTCCTCAATACCGCATTTTTCACCAGTGCCCTCTTGAGTTCTCATTAAGTGAAACTTGATGAGCTGTGATGGTAGAAGGGTCACCTTCCCTGATGCACAAAGAAGCTGCTGAGCAACAACGTCCTACAAAGGATTACAAAACTAATCCCCTAATTTCTCTCCCTCCAAAGACCGTGTTGCTTATCTGCTCAGGCTGGCATGACAAAAAGAAAAATTTTTATTAACCTATCTGTACAGTACCTGTGGCTGAGATGATCCTAAATTTGAACTGTCATATTAATGCTGATTGAAAAATGGGTAATAAAAAAAGGCTATATGCATCATCAGGAAATAAGAGATACCTAGAAGATATCTGACTGATAAAAATGTGTCTTCCATTTAAGAGGGCAGAGCTGTGCTACATTATATCAGCTGAGGTTTGGAATTCCCAAATTGTTTGTAAGCAGACACCAAACTTGGGGGAGGGAAAAGAAAAAAGGTTGTATGGAAGTACTACAGTATGGATTATGTTTTCTTACTTGGTGTAGGTGGGAAGGTGTTGAATAGCTCCAGTATATGGCAAATGCAAAGGCAGCTGTTGTACCTGTTACCAATTTTTTCATTTCTTCTGTCATTAGAAGGAAGAAAACATGAAAAATATTGTGCTGTCAGC
Source organism: Heliornis fulica (assembly GCA_013399135.1). Lineage (NCBI taxonomy): Eukaryota > Metazoa > Chordata > Aves > Gruiformes > Heliornithidae > Heliornis > Heliornis fulica. Next base: position 12,639 of record VXBZ01008508.1, read on the forward strand.
CCTTTCTGATAGAAAGTATGACTCTTACCAAAGCATCATTTGTTTTCAGGGACATTAATTATTGCTAGACTCATGACTGAATCCAGGATAAGTATGTGTCTGCACTTGGTCTATAATGTATGTGAACAGAGCTGGTACTAATTGATACATCCTGTAGTTCTGTTTTCTTAAGCTTGATAGATATATTTTTATGTGGGAAAGTTGTCTGACTTTTCTTCAGCATAGACATTTGTGGTGCTTGTTACTCAAGATAGCAAAATTATTTAAATATGTTTTCAGCCTCTGGATAAGTAACTTTAAAGATAAAGACAGAAAATAAACTTAGTGGGGAGTCTGTCCTGTGACACATGACATTCAAAGTCACAGCTAATGGCAAGGAACTGAGAAAACTACTTCAGGCTTCAGAGACCTGATGAAAGAGCAGAAGGTTTCACTAATTAAACCCTACTGGAGGTAGCAGTGAATAAGGAATGGTGAAGAAAAGGGAAACGTCATCTCATCATTATGAGGTGGCTGAAGAAAGGCTGCTATAAGTTCTCATACACCACCCATCTCACTTGTCATCTAAAACATGCACACACACCATAGTGCCTAGATCACTGTCAGTTTCTCAAACCAGAATTTATCTCCTTTTGGTCTAATAACCTGCCTCATTCTCTAAAACTTTCCAATTCTTGTGTCAACAAATAGGAGTTTAATTCTACTAGAGGGTGCTGGAAGGTAAGGGGATGGCTGGAAGAGTTCTTGTAGCCAGTTGGGTCACTAGCTATAAAGCATGCACAAAACCTGTGCAAAACAAGACACCAAGATGCTTCAGTGGGGAATGAAACAATTTATTATACAGTTATAACTTACTGTAAACTAATGAGATAAGTAGATGTTATCTTAACCAATTGTATTCTCTCAACACTAGTGGATTTTATTTATTGCTTAGTATCACTTTGGCATGTTAATTGATGTAATCTCTACTTTAGCAGCAAAACTGATATGAATAAGGAGGTCTTTGCAGTCTGTCACTAGTTGCTGGCATTTCCAGTAACTTATTCTTCCATCATGAATGTTCCCCGGGGACTGGCTGTATGTTTCCTTTTTCACAGAATCACAGAATGTCAGGAGTTGGAAGGGACCTCAAAAGATCATCTAGTCCAACTCCCCTGCCTGAGCAGGATCACCTAGATTAAATCACACAGGAACGTGTCCAGATTGGTCTTGAATGTGTCCAGAGAAGGAGACTCCACAGCCTCTCTGGGCAGCCTGTTCTAGTGCTATCTTCACAGGGAAAAACTTTTTCCTTCCATTCACATGGAACTTCCTATGTTCCAGCTTGGACCCATTTCCCTTTTTCTATCACTGTCCAACACTGAGAGCCTGGATCCATCCTCCTGACACTCACCCTTTACATATTTATAAACATTAATGAGATCACCCCTCAGTCTCCTCTTCTCCAAGCTAAAGAGACCCAGCTCCCTCAGCCTTTCCTCAGAAGGAAGATGTTCCACTCCATCATCTTGGTGTCCCTGCACTGGACTCTCCTCAAGGAGTTCTATTTCCTTCTGGAACTTAGAGGTCCAGAACTGGACACAATACTCCAGGTGAGTTCTCACCAGGGCAGAGGAGAGGGGGAGGAGGACCTCTCTTGACCTACTGGCCACCCTCCTTCTAATACACCCGAGGATGCCATTGGCCTCCCTGGCCACAAGGGCACACTGCTGGCTCATGGCCACCCTGCTGTGCACCAGGACCCCGAGGTCCCTCTCACCTGCACTGCTCTCCGATAGGACAGTCCCCAAACACTGGTTCAATTTTCCACCAGTTCATTCTTGTGCCGTACTAGTTCCTGTCTTAATTTGACTTCAGTCTCTTTCCCCTGGCTTTGTTCCATCTGCTTGTCTCTGATTCAGAACACCTCATGATTTCATATAATCTGAGGAGAACTTTGACTCTTAATTAATCTGTATGTCTCCCTTTGTACTTCTTCCCTTTGAGTGCTTCCTGCTTTGCTTCTGTGAATTTCAGTCTGGCTTTACTTTTAAGTCTACCAAGAGCATAGTAAATTCTCACTAGGAATACTACAGAATAAACAGTCTATTTTACTGTCTTTACTGTCAACACTTCTTATCTGGTGGTTCTGGTTCTGATAATAATTAAGCAATTACCTCTGAGCAACCAGTTCACTTCTCCTGTGCTTCTCTGCTCAGTTCTCCAATTATTTTGTCTGTCTCCTCTTAATAGAGTGATTGGGAGAAAATTACTTGCATAGAGTTACTGGAAACAGAATCACACAAGTACAGAATATTTTAGGTTGCGAGGGGACTCTGAAGCTTTGGTTCCTACACCCTGCTCAAAGCAGGCCCACTCATTTCAGTTTGTTCTGCTGAGTTTTGAATAAATCCAGGGGCACAAATTGTACCATCTTCCTGGGCATCCTGTCTCAGTGCTTGACTTGACTATGTCTAATTCCTTCCCCCAAGAACTTGGTATTGCTCCTGAGAGTTTGCTCTTTCCTTTTTCTCCAGGGGTATTCTCCTTGGAATCTAATCTTTCACTGCTAGGAAGAGACTCTGTGAGCTGAAGTTTGCCACTCTGGAAAATTGAGGGTAACTTTGAGAGCGCTACATTTGTCTGTGAAATCAAACAGAAATTATTCTCTCTTTTAGAAAAATGTTTGCATATCAGAAACTTCAACTAAGCTCATAATTACAGAATTAAAGGAGAGAGAACATGACTGTCCTGATTGCATTATCTAACAGACAGTGTGGCTTTTGACAGATAGGTTAGTGATTTAATAATAATTTCAGGGCAGTTAATTGTAGAATTGAAGGGACTGCAAAGACAGTCTAGTTCTGCCCCCCCTGCCATGGGCAGGGACAGCCTCCACTAGACCAGGTTGCCCAAAGCCCAATCCAATCTGGCCTTGGACAGTGCCAGGGAGGGGACATCCACAACCTCTTGGTCAAGCTGTTCCAGTTCCTCACCACCCTCATAGTAAAGAATTTCTTCCTAATGACTAATCTAATTTTTCAACTAGAAACTGTTGCCAATGTCTTTCATCTTTATTTGTATTTTTGGGGAGCATTCAGTAGTTGCTTTCATTGACACCAAAGAGAATAACATGACTGCGGCGTTTTCATACATTGGAGCAGAACTTCTCTGACTTCTAGATGCATATTACAGGCAACTCTTGAAGTTAATATTGATTTAGATACCAAAGGACCTCTCAGAGTAACAGGTAAAATCAAGAACACAGTAGGAGACTACTGTATGATTAAATATGACCACATTTTATCATAGCTGATATAAAATTTTATGCAAATTAACCATTCACTAGTCGTGTTCCCCAGGGGTTGGTGTTGGGTCTGGTCTTGTTTAACATCATCTATGAC
>VXBZ01008508.1:16288-50150 GCA_013399135.1 Heliornis fulica
TGAGTGAGCTGGGGCTGTTCAGCCTTGGGAAGAGAAGACTGAGAGGGGATCTCATCAATGTTTATAAATATCTGAAGTGTGGGAGACAAAGGGAGAAGGCCAATCTCTTTTCTTTCGGTGGCCTGTGGGGTCAGGACAAGGGACAATGGTCACAAGTTGGACCACAGGAGGTTCCACACCAGTGTGAGAGAGAACTTCTTCATGGTGAGAGGGTGATGGAGCACTGGAACAGGCTGCCCAGGGGGGCTGTGGAGTCTTTTTCTCTGGAGATATTCAGGACCTTTCTGGATGCCAACCTGTGCGACTTGCTCTAGGGGACCTGCTTTGTCAGGAAGGTTGGACTTAATCTCTTGAAGTTCCTCAAAACTCCTAGGATTCTGTGAAACTTCTGAACTGAAAACTAAGCTGTAATCTGAGGTTTCCACATGGCAGATTTGGATTGTATATGTATACAGAAATAGTTAAAGGAAAGATAACATGCTTGGACAGATGAATCATATGGTCTAGAATATCCCCATATCTCTTTCCTTCAGTCTGAAATAGTACTAGTTTATAAATATTAGATGCAAAAAAACCAAAGATGGAAATTTCCTTTTGAATTGTCATCTTTCCAATATTTCTTAATTCTACTTTGTCTTTCCCTCTGATCAGATTGATTTTCAAGACTGAGTGATTAATCCTACCTGTTCTGAGAAATGAGACTTCACTTTTGATAGTTGCCAAACACTTGCTAGGGTAGGCAAGCCTGTGAGAGAAGCAAGGTAATTTTGGAAGCAATTTGTGGAGAAAGTGATTCTTCCCACTTCAGTTTTGCTTAATTCATACCTTGTAGCAGATTTGAGCATTAGCCGAGTAAGTTCAGTGCTTTCATTTGGTTATTCTGGGCTTCCAGTTTTGATTAGAGGTGATCTTCATGAACATCCAGAGCATTCAGCTGTATTTCTGCTATCTGCTTCTTGCAAGAATGTTGCTGATCTGTGCCAGATAGGAAGGGTTTTTCCTCAAAATCTGTCACTTGATGGCTGATATCTGGATTTCAAAAGGTTTTAAGCTCAGTATCTTGGTTTGTTAAACTTCTCAGGTTTGTGTATGCACAGTTCAATGGGATTTATGAAGACTTAAACTTCCTCAACATATAACATGTTATTCCTTATAACATGTTAATGTTATAACATGGCAGGTTTCACAAAAGGTCTTTGATTATGGAGGTGGAAAATGTGGTCACCAAAAAGAATCCATAAAGTGATGTAATGATTCCAAATGATATTCATAACAATTCATTTTTATCGTAGGGCTTGTCTTCCACAATCATGAATAGAATTTTGGCCTTGAAGGCTAGGCAAAATGACATTGCCAGTGATCCTAGGCTGACACTGTTACCTCAAAGTAGCCTGAAGGTCCAGTACATTAGCCCTCTGTTTCCCACTTCTGAGTGTCTTTTCCGCTTTTCTCCAGATAAAATATGCTCTAGATTTTCTTCTGAAGCTTAAGAAACATGGCTGCCTTTTTAAAATGAATGTTCTTGATTTATATACCTTTGTAAAAGTTGATGTAATTTGTGGTTTTGCCAGTTTTCCCTTGAGTTCCTTCCCTGGCATATAAACACCTGTTGCCTTTAGGAAATAGCTATGGAATCACTGAAGACCACTGAGGTCTTCAAAAAGATTAAGTTTGAAGATAGCACCTCAGTACTTAAATTTGGCTTTGTGCTGCATCAGAGGAAATAACAAGTCTTAATAAATCACCTTCAGGCCAAACCCTGTGATTTGGAGATCTTCCAATTTACTTTGTCCCCATTTAATGTGCCAGGTCTTTTGAGATACCATGTTAGCACTGCTTCAGGCAGTTACTGCAGCAGTTGGGTAGAGTTTGTCAGTGGCTAAATGCTTCTGATGTGTTTAGAGTAATGTTCATATCCATAAAGGGATGTCAGTATATTATGCTGTGCCTGAGACTGACTGCATGCTTCCTGCTGTGTTTCTGTGTTCTTACTCCTTTGGAAAATCGTATTCCTGATGAAATCAGTATCAAAGCTGAAAAATCTGGACTGTCACTGAAGCTTTTTGGCTTTAGTAGGCCATGCCTTTTTTCTGGTATACAATATATAGGCATAAATATTCAGCATTCCTAACCTGATTGTGTCAAAGATACTTTAACCAACATACAAACAGCAAAAATGAGATGCAAATGAGTCAGAAAAAAACTTAACCGATAAAAATAAAAGCCGTTAAAACGACAGCTGCTTTTTGAAATGGGTCTTTTAAAAAATTAACAGAAACCTTTCTACATGCACTTTCTGAACAAGTGATGCAATAAGCAGTTGACAGTCTGGCTTATCACTGCAGAACAAATAAGCAAATTGTAATTAATTGCTTTTATATTCATCCTTGCCCAAGAAAGAGAATGGGAAAAGAGTATCCCAAAGGAACTTTCCTATAGACTTGAGCTGTGTCTATTGTAAACCTAAAGTAGTATTTTTATGCCTTACCTAATTACTTCCTTGAGTTATCTTTCAATAACTTTATAATTGCTTTTTGACTTTTTAGTTTAGTTGCTGACAATAGCATCATCTCACTCATAACCAATATTCATTATAGTCAGTGTATATAGGATTTTCATCTGTGAAAGAGCAAGAACCTTCCTTTCTTTGCCCCTGCTCTGGTTCCTTTAGGTATCTTGGATATCTGTGATCATCTTGAGTCTCTGGGCAAACTCTTAATTTCTCATTTTTCTTAATCTTTTGTTAATACTTGAATTTTCATGTAGAAAGACCAGAAACCTAAATGGATTTAGCAATGGTTTAGTCATTACCATGCCTCTAGTGGACTGGAAGGTATTGGTTCTGTTGTATCTGCAGGAGACTGCAAAGAACTGTTAGGACATAGCTGCTACTAGAGACCTTGAAGTTCAGCCTTACTTTGGTGAGCCTCCTGACTCTCTAGTGTGTAACCATATAACTTTTAGTTATGCTCTGGAATATATACTAGTTTTCCAGTGGTTTTGAAAAGTGGGTTTGGTTAAGAAATGTATAGGACAAAGGTGGGAATAAAGGAGTCTGTATGGGCATTTATATAAAAAAATACAAAGTAACTCAGCAGTAAAACACGCTCATTCAAAATCTGTTGGATGTATGATCAACAGGACTCTAATCACTCTTGAAATCTGACTAGAGGATGATGTGGGTTTCAGACTCTAAGCACTCTTCAAACATCTTTCCACCTTTCCTCAGCCATGTGTAGGGGAGAACAGGCTGAGCAATGTCTAGATGATTTCATTTAATTTTTTTTTCCCATTTGAACTCATTTTACCTGACTCCCAGATACCGTTGAAGTAAAAGTGACAAGTTGCATGAGCGTCAAAATAGGACGTGGATTTTATCTTCTGGAAAATGCATAAATTACAAAATGTGCAAATAAATATGTTCATCACTGTTTTCCTTGAAAGTTAGCAGAAGTAGTAACTGAATATCATAGTTGTGCAACACATAATGGAAGGTTCTCACTTCCTTGCAAGTTGTCACAAAATCTCTTCAGAACTTCCAGCTTCCCGCAAATCAATACTGTGGTCTAGTGCATGATTTAATTACACAGGCATAAATGAAGTATGAAAAAAAAGCATGGATTGAGGAAAATGAGTAGTGTTTTCAGACTTTCTACCTGAAAACACAATGATCTTGGAGTAATGTAGCACAAGTATATAACCACTGAGTGTCTTTAAGATGTGGTAGTCAGATCGCACAGATCTGCATGCCCATCCATATACATCTGCAGCTGTGTTGATTTTAAAGAAAACAATGTATACTTGGTAAACAAAGTACAGAATCAATATTTCACTCTTAGTAGGCTTAGAAATCAAAACCTCTTGAATAACCAATACTGCTATTTAGAATGTAAAAAGTAAAGCCTTACCTCTCTATTTGAGCATATCAAACTTTAAATTATACACACGTAATGGGAAAATTCTAGGCCAGACTTTCTCAAGACTTTGCATGTGAACCTCCCTCATGATGTAGGAGAGGCAAGATTTCTGTTGTATTTAGTGTAGATGTTATTTAATGTAACAGTGGTAATGTTAGTCTGTAAAATGTCATATTTTCCTTTGTAATCTCTTGTTGGGGAGCTTGCATAGGAAACAAAAGAATAGGGTTGCTTTGGAGATCTGAAAGCTACTAGAGACTGTGTAAGAAGATGGGAAGTAGACAGTGAGGAAAAATGATTAAATTGGGTTGAAGTGTGGGAAAAGAGGGGTTTGTGGGTGGCTTATTTTTTTTTTCCCCAGTGAGGCTGTGACGGGAAAGATCTGACAGGGACACAAAGGAAGATGTGTTACCAGTGACAAATGTATTTAAGAATGGAACTGAGCTAAAAATTATAAGCTAATACTGACCTACTTTTTTCATGCACGTAAATTTTCTGTTGGAAAATAAAATGGCATTTTTTCCTGTACGATGCTTTTCTTAAAAAGCTTTTACTGTTTCTTTTTTCCTGTTTTTAAATCACTTGTCACCTTAGACCTGTTACATAAAACCACAGAAAATACAAGCTGGTGTCTTTTCCAGTCAGTTCTCAACTTTGAGAGTAAAAATATCTTCCTATGTTTTTAACAAGGCAAAGTAAAGGATAAATAGTAAATTACACTTAAAAATGCGTGGGGACATAATTTATTTCAGTGTAACTTGCAAGTGGTGTGCTTTGTAGTCAAAAACATATCATGGCAAATGACTTCATATTATAGAAAACCCAAGTAAAGAGAAAACTTCAGGTTTCACATCAGGAATGTTGACTTTTATTTGGAGTCATATGCTTGCTACAGTAGTGAAACAGACATTAAAACGAGCAGAGTGTGGGGTTCAGGCATGATTGCCCTTACAGATCCTTGACTTGTCCATATAGTCACAGTCTCAGGGAGTCAGGGGAAAAGAAGAGCTTTGTGGGACAAATCTGAATGATAGTCAGAAGGAAGAATGTGATGGATCTGGAGACAGAGGTGAGATAGGGAAGTAGTGATAGCCTTGTTTAAAGGACCTGGAGTAGAGTGAGGTGTGAGGAGGTCTTGAGCACAGTCTGGGGAAAAAATGAGACTGAAATGGGGGAGACAGAGTCCCATTGCTCTGGGGAGCACCACCACATAGTAAGAAAGCTAATTCCTGCTGCTTGTTGGCATCTTTGAAGTCTGTGGAGGAATGTTGCATGTTCCACCTCCATGGCGATATCTTGCCGTTACTAGAGAATTCTCCCTATAGCTATGCAGGAGCTCTGAGGTGTATTTTATTGCTTCAGCTCTAGTGCCAAGCTCTGCAGATGTCTCAAAAAATGCTGTAGATGAAATATGATTTAGGTTCTGAATTGCAAATGAAGCAAGCTTTGTCCTGATGGTGTTCACCTATGGCATCTTCCACATCTTGAGCAGCTGCTCTTGAAGCCTTTCCTTTTTGTGAATGTGAATGTCAGTATATAGTGAACATATGAAACAAATTTGCTTGATTGTAGTGTCTGAATACCTCCAGATTCCACTGGAAGCTTGCTGCAGTGTCATTGAGGTTGTGATTCTCCTATAAATGTTAGGTGGCTTTTAAAAAATAAATAAATTTTTAAAAATCCAAAGCTCTCCAGGCTTTGTATCCACCCAGTAATTTACTGAAGTATTTGAGTTCATTCATTGCCATAGGGTCTAACCAATATGGTAAGATTTTAATCTAGTAACTCAGTAAGTGGTGCCTTGGCACTGGGGGGAGTAAGCCATCAGGAGTACTAACATGGCAGGCGATGGCTGAGATGCCACGTCAGTCACTAAAGGGTAACAGCAGCTGTTGAGTGCTAAGGCTGCTGGTTATGGATGGCAAAAGCTGAATGCCCACTGTCAGGACCACACTTTGGCCAGTGGCTGGGGATGGTACTGATGGAGGAGGAGGGAGTAGGGAAAGCAAGTCACAAATTATACTTGTCTTGAGCTATTATGATAGAGACGCTGCTGCTGAAGTCGATGGGGATTTGTCACTCTCTTCCATGCGTGGCCTCTGGTACTGCAGGAACACTTCTGTGTGTGAATCTGTTCAGTGTGTCTCCACACTAGACATGAAGCTCTCTCTCATTAACAAAAACATAGCCACGGAATTGGGTTTTAGATGATCCCTACCTGTCACAGTGCATTAATTCTGTAGCCATTGAAACTTTTTGGCTATCAAAAAAGTGGAAATGTGGAATTTTCTGTCCCTGGGGACATCTCTGACAACAATTAAAGACTTTCTATTAACCACATGCTAAGTGTATCAGTTTTTTTCTGTGACTGGTAATAGTGATGGATATTAGCCAGCATGCTGCACTAATAATTCTGCAAAATTCCTTAGTTTCTGGTCTCCAGTTTTCAGTTTAAACTTTAAACTTTCCACACTTCTACTTTTGAACTCTATATATTCTTGTTGTTTGTTTCATAAAAATGAAATCACCAACTGCCAACTTTATTTAGGTTGGAAGACAAAATAAGTAAACCTTGATTCCTACCCCCCAGGCTGCAAACCTAATTCTGGATTCTGGATTTTCTTTAATCATAATAATCATGAAAGTTTGATTTAGGAATTTTTTTTTACTGCACTTTCAAATGGTTTTAACCGCAGACAAAATGCATCTGTACATTGTACTTTCCATCAGAAATGCCAGATTTTGAGTTTACATTCATATAATCTCTATAAGTATGTACAGATGAACATACAAAATTCTGCCATTACAGCATCTTTTTTATATAACCTTATAAGTAAGAGAATTTGCATTAGCTTATAAATGTATAAAAGCTAGTTTTTGAGATAAATTAGAAAAGATCCTAATTTCAGTAGCAGAAGAAACTGTATTCTGTAGTTTCTTCTGTAGAAGAAATTTAGAATAGAACTATGGAATAGTTTCTATATAGGGACAGTGTGAGTCTGGTTCCTGTTTTCAGGTCAAGTTTTCAATCCCAGAGACTGGAAGTTCCGTTTACTCTGGCTATAAAGAAACCCTGCACTGTCCTCCCAGTTGAAGAGAAAGTGTGGTTCATCTTTCAGATGGGCACTTCTACTGTGGGAGAGAGGTTATATCTTTTTGAAGAGCTTTAGCTGTTATGAAGGTCACTCATTTTATGAGGGTCGTGCTCTCTTCTTTGTGTTGCAGGTAGAAGTGGAAAAGAAAAAAATTTTGGAGACTTAAGCTCTTACCAGATTTAGTAGCTTTTTATGTGGACACTCTTTTTCAGTCCTCTCTGTGTATGCATTTGCATCAGTTTTGCTGGGGGAAGAGAAAGGTGAAGCTATAAAGATAATATGGACTTTATTTCCCACTGTTGCACTTAAGATGAATGCCTCCCTGTCACTTAACGGTAATATCAATCAGGAAAAGAAGAAAACTTCATTGCAGTCCTTTTTGAGTAGAGATGTTAATTTAGTCTCCTTGAATACATCCAATGTTTATGCTTTCTGAGCTGTATTGGTGATCTGGGCTTAACCTGGACACACTAAAGGCCTGGAAGTGTGTCTGCTAATGTCTGTCCCTAATAGCCTCATGTTTTGACATAATTGTGTGCAGTACTCTACATGCTGGCTAAAGTTCGTGACTGTTTCTGCTTTAGTTTTTATTTAAATCTATCAACTTTGTATAATTTTTTCACAGCACTGTCAGATGAGCTCAAGAGGCAGTGTACCACTAATGCTGTCAACTCTTATTTGAATAAGGAAAATAGACTAAGCAAGAATATAGCGTAGTGTTTTGGTTCAATAATTGGTTATAACTAAGCTAACAAACACATTCTCTGCTTTTGCAGTGACCAGCGACAACTTCAGTTTTTCAGCTTCTGCTTATTCCATTGTGATGTGCCTGGTTTTGTGGTGGTTTTTTCTTTTTTTTTTTTTTTTGTAGCAGTAACGACTTGCATTTTGTTGGAATAATATTCCTTTCTCTGTAAGCCTTAGAAAATGAAAATACAATTTCCATCTATAAATAAACTGTGTAAACTGGAAAAGCTCTCATCCAGTGTGTGTACATGGGAGAGTGAAAGATTAACGCTGGTTTCTCAGAAAATATATATGCCAAAAGAGAAATTTCTGATTAACATTTCTGTATGGCTGCAACAACAGTGTTTTTGTTTTTTTTCTGTAATTAAGCTTGCATGGTAAACACCTCATGGGTGAAAGTCTGTTTTTATGGGACAAATACTGATGTGATTGAAGTCAGTCAAGTTCACTGTAGCATAAGGTGTGAATTTTGCTTTCCTGATTTTATTTTGTTTTTATCCTTTATAATCTGAATTACAAGACATCTCCTGTACAATCTGCCTGTGTGACTGTTGCTATGACCTCTGGTCAGAGAGGCAAAATAATTGTTGGGGTTGTGACTACTGGTCAGAGCTTACCTTCACAGAGATCTGAAAAGGGGAAGAAGTGGGTTCTCCAGATGACATGAAAATGGGAGAATCAAAGGAAGTACTGTGTTTGTCTATTTTGACAACCTTTCCTTAGTCAGTTATGTCAGAAGTAACATAGCATTCCTTCTCATCATCTTACTGAAGCTGCTCAGCCTCGTGGGTTGGGAAAACAGGAATGTCACATAACATCCTCATAATCCCCTCATGTTTGAAGAAATGGGTGTTACCCTTGCAGGAGGTGCACTTAACAGAGGAAAGATGTGGAAAGGTGTGCTCCTTCCTGTGCTAATGAGCAGCTTTAACATGAGCAGAGATCCTGTGATAGGAGCTGTGCATGCTTACAGGTCCTCTGTCCTGATTGTAACTGCATCTTAGCTAAGGCAAATCCAGTACTGAACATAAATGCCAAAGTTCTTCTGTAGTTGAAAGTACTCAAGATAATCTGTGTGATATTTCCAGAATTAGTTACTTAAAAGTAAACATGGGTCTTTGCTAGACTTTGCTTGAAGAAAATAAAGCTGGAGAATTTTGATTGAGAAGCACAATATAAAGTTCTAATACTTCTCATCTAGATTGAGAGGAAGGACAGTTCATTACAGTAATGTGCAAGTATTTGATTCTAGTATATGCTTTGAACTCCTTGTTGAACATGTACTTATATGAGCTGATTTTAGGACTACGATGATATTTTATGAAATTAGATCTCATAAGCTTAGAATATCATGTTGAGCAGTGATGACTATACAGATCACATAAGCAAAAGATACCTAGAGACTATCTTGCACATTAAGATTTTAAGCAGACATGCTTTTCTTCAGATTAAGACAATCATGGAATAGGTTTGTGGTTTTGGCTTGTGGGTTTGGTTTTTGGTTGGTTGGTTTTTTTTTGTTTTTTTTTTTTAATGTTTAGCTTCCTAGCATTTTGGCAAGTGATTTTCAGTACTGTTTATATGTTGGGATTTCGGTCTTCCTCTTGCTGGATTGCTTCACTACTCTAGGATGAAGGTGCAGACTACAAGGTTCATTTAAAAGCAAGAGAGATGCTTGGACTTGTTTGAGAGAAGCAGAACATATATGTATCTGGGTGCACCGGTCTTAGTTATCTAATACTCTGAAATATACCACATACTAGAGGTGGACTAGGCAGGGTTAGGCTGTGGTTGAACTCAGTCTTAAAGGTATCTCCCAACCCATGTGATTCTATGATTCTATGAAATGTATTGGGTTATGGTTCTGAAAAAATCTAAAAATGGTGGTCAGAATAATTTTATGGGAAAGGTGGGGAAAGGAATTTTAGTCACACAAGATTATGTTGATCTATAACTAAAAGTAGTAATATGACATTAGATTTTATGCTTTTACTGTTATGATCATGTCTTCCTCAGTTTTATCAGAGACATGGGAAAGTAACACCAAAGGTATATATTTGCCATACATGACAGCTAGCAATTTGCAAGCCATTTTACTAAAGCTCTATTATGTCACCTCATTTTACTTTTGTTGTGGGTACTATACAAAAAAAGCTCCAGGTAGGTCAATTTGAAGTATTTTAATTGTCCTCTTCTACGGTTCATTTAACTATAGATCATTACAAACAATCTTCCACTTAATTTCACGTAGGCAATCTGTTGCAGTTTGCTAATTAAAATCACAAAGCAGTTTGGGTTGGAAAGAATTTAAAGGTCAACTAGTCCAACCACTCTGTAATGAGCATGGACATCTTAAACTAGACCAGGTCAACCGCTGTCCAGCTTGACCTTGAATGTTTCTAGGGATGCTCCATCTACCACCTCGCTGGGTAGCCTGTTCCACTGTTCACCTCACTGATATGATCTTCATATCTAGTCTGAATCTACTGTCTTTTAGTGTAAAATCATTACTCCTTGTCTTATTACAAGGCCCTACTAAAAAGTCTGTCTTCATCATACAGGTGCTCTTTAAGTATTGAAAAGACCTGATAACATCTCCCTGGAGCTTTTTCTTCTCCAGGCTGAACAAGACCAACTCTGTCAGCCTATGTCATAGAAGAGGTGCTCCAGTCCTTTGATCATCTTCATGGTCCTCCTGGACTCGCTCCAACAGGTCTATTTCTGAGCAACCCAGAGCTGGACACAGTACTCCAGGTAGAGTCTCAAGAGAGCAGAATAGAGGGGTAGAATTGTCTCCCTTCATATAGCTGCAGGTGTGAACTTCTGGCTCACATTGAGCTTTGCATTCACTAGTATCTCCAAGTATCCTCAAGTCTTTTATGGCAGGGCTGTTCTCAGTTCCTTCGTTCCCCAGCCTGTATCAATACTGGGGGTTACCCTGACAAAGGACCTTGCACTTGCAGATGTTAAACCTCATGAGGTTCACCTGGACCCATTTCTTGAGCTTGTCCAGGTCCTCTTGATGTCACCCCATCCCTCAGAAGTGTCAACCACACCACTTGGATTAGAAACATTTATGGATAAAAAAAAGATGCAGATTATTTTATAGACATTTTAAGATACAAATAGTTTCTTCTGTGGAATAGAACAGAAAACACTTCCTGCATTTATTTTCTTTCATATTATTTTTTCATTTTCCTTAACTTCTCAGAAGAAATTGAAATGTAAAAGAGTTATCCCACAGCTTTCCACTACGTTTTATCGTAAATACTGAGATACCAGCATTATGAACACTTCAACACAGCAAGATAATTGTCACTTGAAAGTGCACAAATATTCCCATCTCTTTGTAGTTATGCTTTTCTCCAGTATTTCCAGGGTATGGAAAAATAATCCTGTGCAAAACCATACATAAGTTTGCATTTCTCCAGGTATACATTCATACCAAATGTAATGGATGATGTGAAAGTAGAGAAATTGTAAGATCAGTGCTTTGACAACTTGATGGAATTTTCCTCGTTGCCTGATGATGGTGATGATTGTTAAATTGGGATATGCTGAAGATACTGTACTTCTGACTTTTTCCTGTCTGTCAGCTTTTTTGCATCTCTCCACTCTGTCTCTGGTTGAGGGTAGAAAGTGTTTTCTGTCTGATATAATGCAGCACGTGTGTAAAGGGACTCCAGCATTTTTTTCACAACTTCTGAGTATTAAGACTAATACAGTTATTTGTAATGAATAATTGTATTAAAATAGTAATAAAATAAATTTAACTTAGAATTCTGAGAACTTTGAAAATGTTGCTAGAATTTGTCAGAATTACTTTTACTGAGCTGAAAGCTTCTGTTCACAGTACAGTTTTGAGGTGGATGAAGGGGCTGCTCAGTTACTTTCTTTAATATTATTCAAACTAGAATGACATTCTTTCGCACTTGTAACATCCCAAATCTACCCTTTGCAGTGAAGTTGGTCTAAGAGTTTTTTTCTAGAAGAAAATGTTTCAGTTTTAAGCTGTCTACTACATAAAAATCAGGGCATATTATAAATTAATGCTAACATCAAGTATCTCTTGGCACTTTGTCCTACTTCTTTGTAGCAAATATTTCTACAGCACTTTTTCATGGGTTTACAACAGTAATACAGGCAAGTGGTGACCAAGAAGAATTTGTTAGCTTTTGCATTTGTGTTAATGTTCTTTTGAGTTTATTCATGTATCAAGCAGTAAGAATACCTACCTAAGACAATAAACCCAACCTTTAGCAAGCCACAGATACTATCCACATGCTAGATATCAACAGAGATAGTAGTTTGCCATGAATTATAATTTGAATAACACTTTCACTGCTGTGGCCACTACAGTCGCACTGCTTGGCAAAATTATTTCTGAAATGAATTGCTGCTTAAATTGCAGATAGACCCAGCTTTCACTGTTAAACTATTGCATTTCAGCAAATCATGCCTTCAAGTATAGTTTCACTTGAAAAAGCTATGGATTGATTTGGGAAGACTGAGGAAAAAGAGTTCTCTGCCCTTCAGCTCTTTCCCTGTGTGAGTTGGTTTTCTTCTCTTGTTGAGCTCAAATGGGGGTTGAAGAAAAAGGCATAGGAGCAGACTTACTAAAAATAGTAGAAAAGAATAGGGACAGGAAGAAATAAGAGAAAAGGCTGAGGTAAGAAAGATAACTGAAGAAAGAGAAAAGAAAGGAGCACTATACTGCAAACATTAATGTCAGGGGCAAGGAGAAAGGGAAAAAAACCCTACTACAGGAAAGAGTAAATTCAAAGTAATATTTCATCTCTACCACCCATGTTCCATTTTCTTTGAAATATTTTCTTACAGCATTAATTCTCTTATGGCTGCTAATTGTGTGAGATAACACAGGATAAAAAAAGGTAAATCATTAAACAATCAAAATATTAATCAGTGTTCATTTGTGATATCCATTATTGCACTTTTTAGGTAAAGTACTTTATTTCAACTTGATGTCATTGTATCATTGCCAATAATTTAGATATGTTTGTTGGCTATGTATCCAAACCAAAGATGATAATAAAACTGTTCTACCAGTTTATTTTTATTTTATTTGAATTGTAATTTGACCCTTTAAAATAAAAGCAAGAAGATAGGTCTATTCTGGGTATACATAGGAGGAAAAACAGGTATTTGCATTGTGCATTAGGTTACTGGGAGTGTCTTGTGTCCCAGGCCCTGATAAATTTACATCAACAAGATGATACTGATGTGCTACTTTAGTTTTCACAAAAGTATCTTGTATGTGTGCTGGGAAATAACATTTTCCACTTTTGGTAGACTGGTACCCTGTTACTTTCTGCTTCTGCCTCATTCCTTTATATTTTCTTAGTTCCTGCGTTAGGTTGTTCTTACTCACTCTGCAAATACTTCACATCTTTGAGTTTTGTTAGGAAGTTGTGGATTAACCCTGGCTGGTAACTAAGTACAGCACAGCTGCTGGCTCACTACTCCCACAGCACAATGGGTGAGAGAATTGGAGTAATTAAAGTGACAAAACTCATGGCTTGAGATAAGACAGTTTAGTAGATAAACCGAGGCTGTGTGCATGCAAGCAAAGCAGAATGAGCAATTAAATCATCACTCCCCTTGGGCAGGCAGGTGTTCAGCCATCCCCAGGAATGCAGGGCTCTGTCATGTGCAACACTGATGTGGGAAGAATATGCCCCCACCCTCTTTTCCTCCAGCTTCATATGCTGAGGATGATGTCATGGTATGGAATATCCCTTTGGTCAGTTGGGGTCAGCAGTCCCTTCCCAGTTCCTTGTGCACCCCAGCCTACTTGCTGGTGGGGTGGGGGTGAGCAGTAGAAAGGTCTTGATTCTGTCCTCCCAGTGATGTGTACTGAAGAGAAATAATATGGAAGGTCATCAGCTGATATGAAAAAAGTATATAAATGTATATTTGAAATTGTAACTTAGGAGCATGAATTTTCTGCTTTGAATTCTGAAGTATCTAGTTAGCGAGGAAATCACTGTGCTGAAGCACCTGACAAAGACTTTCTTGTGAGATGAGTTATGAGCACTTCTCCAAGGACACAGAAAGGAAGTTTGCAAGTGGAAACATAAAGTGCTACAGTTAAACCTTGTGTAGAGTTATAGATAAGGATTTACAGGGTGAAAAGAATGGCTAGGAGCAGTAGTTTCTAAAAAGCTGATGGGTTACACAATCTTAAGCAAACTGTATGACTGAACAGTATCTGACTTTTCTCACAAGTCTCCCAGTTGCTAAATAAGCTCAGTGGGAAAGGAAGATAGTCATGTAGTTGTGCTTCAATCATAAGCATATGTTAGCATGCAATCTGGATGCATCTACCCTTTGGAAGCATGGTACACCTAGCTACAAGCATAGAATTCAAATTCACTAGCTGTGCAGTGAAGAGACCAGGCTTCCCATCCATATGCACCACACCAAATGAGTGAAAGGTGAAATCCCATTCTGTGTGTAAAGTTATGAGGTGGTTCCTGGGGCACAGCCGAAGCTGCTGCACTTCACATAATTCCCAAGCAGGTCCAGTAACTGCCTCTGAAAGAACCACTTTGGTAAATGGCCAACATGACCAGACCCACCGTGCCTCCCTCTTTAATCAGAGTGAAGAGGAAACTCAACTCAGAAGTGCTAACGGTTCATGCTCAAAGTGTGATGGAACTTTATCACAGAACCATAGATTTAGGCTAGAAGGGACCCTCAAGAGTTGTGAATTTGTCCTTGAGAGCAGGAGAAGTGGAGGCTCCAGGAGGCAGAGGAATTTTCAAAAAAGAGTAAGATTGACTTTATGTAGAGGTTGCATCTCTTTTGGGCATTGAGGAGCTGGAGAATTGTGGGAAGAAGGTTGCAGGAAGGAAAAGAGATGCAAATATAGCCTTTCAGGCTAACAACTGTAAGAACTCTGCTGAACACAGCAGAACTGCTTGCTTGCTATAAACAGCTGTAAGTCTTATTTAAAAACTGAAGCACTCCCCCTTCCATTTTTCTTGGTAGCTTTTTCTCCTCTGTTTTGTACCTACCCATTTTTCTCTTCTAACAGTGTTAAAGGGGGGTGTGTGTGTGGTGGTGGTGGTGTGTGTGTGTCAAAGAAGCAGCTGATAAAGACCTAGCAGAATGGTCCACAGCATTATGGCCTTTGCATGCATTAGGACTGCTTAACACTTTGATGTGTAAGTTGAAAATGCTTATACAACCATTTTGGAAGAGGTGCTTAAAAGAAACAAAGATTGCCAGAACTGCACAATTTGCAGAAAATAACTTTATACTCTTGCTATTGCCTGGAAACATGGATTTTTCAAAGCAAAAGCTACTAGGATGAAAGAGAATAGAAAATTAAGGAAGTATGCATTCCTCTAGCAAAAAAAATAATGTCTTAAATTTCTGCAGTGATTATTTACACACATTTGAAAACTTGAATGTTCTTTCTTTGTGTGTGTTTAAGGACAAGTCTATTATTTTAGTAGTAGCTGTAAAATTCTACCTTAAAAAATAAATACTATGCCTCCATAATTTTGTAACTTTGAGTGGCAGATTCTTAAAAAGCTGAGACTCAGTTTTAAAAGTGAAAGTAGGTTGAACTTATATCTTGAGCTATGTTTATTAGTTTTCAGGAAATGATACATAGTTATTACCAGCTTTTGAGAATTTTGAGTACAATATAATTGTTATAGTATACATAGAAATAGTTTATAGAAAAGACTCATTGTTGGTGTATTTGAATATGAAAAAGTTATTTCTAGTAATTTTTTGCTTGATCTCAAGTTAAAGTGAACTGATAACTAGAACATTATTTTTTCAAGCATTGATCAAGAAAGATTTTAGAAGCAGTTTTTCTTCCTAGTCTCATTTTAATTCAAGTCTTGAAATAAAGTTTATAAAACAATGAAAGAACTAAACAATTATCAACTGCAGTAAATTAAACTAGCATTTCATACATTTAGTTTCTTGTCAAAAGAGAGAGCTTGCAGCTTTAAGAATTTTAAGAAAATTCCTTGTAAAACACCACCTTAAAATAAATTAATGCAGAATTCAATTCTTCCTTAATGTCTAATTATTTATTTTTTCATTAGTGTAACCCAATTTAAACTAATCTGGATTTACAGCAGTGCAAATGAGGCCAAAAGCTGAACCATGATGTTTTTAATTGCCCACAAAAATACAATGAAAAATATGAATATGTGTAGACTTCTGGAGTCGACTTTAAATTGCATTATATTGCAATTAAGGATGTGAATATGATCATTTATTTTTATCGTGTATTTAACTTTCATTTAATGTGCATTACAATAACTTTTTTAGAATGTGACTTTGTTAATGTCCTGAGTAATTTTACAGTTATGACTCTTAGGTTTCACTCAGGAGCATAAAGAGTGTTTATTGCTTTATCACTTATTTGAAAATATTGCACAGAGCAGCTGGAGCATAATTAATGTTGGCCTCAGAAATTAAAACTGATTCTTCCTGATCAGACAAGGCTGTAAGCAATTGATTTAATTTTGATGAACTTGTACTTGAAGCTGAGCCCTAGGAAAAGCATTTATGTGTTCTTATAAACTGGGTCCTTAACACTTCTTGGCTTCTGTGTTTGAGCATTATTTTCAGTGAAGAAACACAGCAAGAGGCAGTACTTGCTGCTTTTTGCCTCCGAGAAGTTAACTGAGCAGCTTTTCTGTGAGGGGTGGAGGACTGCTGATAACCAGAGTGTAATTTTTTTTCTGCATTGGGGATGTGGTTCTGTAATTGTTTATGGTTATGCCTCCATGCATATGTGATACACGTACCTCCTGCCTGCCACTGGCACCCATTCCAAGTCTAGCAGGTTGCTTTTGCCTGAGTAGTTACAATAAACTGTCTACCCTCCTTGGCTCACATGCTGAAACGAGCACACACAGAGTGGAGTAAACGGAGGAGTAGGAACATCCTTCCAGCCCTCAAGTTGCTATCACCAAAGCAAGCTGTTTGCAGAGCGGTGCTACAGCCTCTCCAGAGAGAAAAAGAAAGGCATCACATCAATCCAGAGCTTGTCTATTCTCACACACGTTTTCACACCACTAAAGAGTTCCAGCTCTGTTTCCTAAAATCTTGGCTGAGTGTTACCATCTGCTTTGCTACTGTGCCATAATTTCAAGATCACCCTAGGAACAGCATTGGAAGCTTAGGAGGAATCCAGGTAACAGTCAAAGCATTTCAACAGAGAAATGGATTCTGCCAAAGCCTAAGGAAGGGGTTCAAAGTATGGCAGAAAATTGAAAAATTACATGCTAAATGTCACTGCTTTCATATATTAACACGTTGAAAGGACTGATTGTGGTTGTAACAGAAAGGAATCTAAGGAAATAGGTAGAAGCACTGCCAATATATTCTTCATGCATAGTGTCAGGGCAAGAGGAGAATTACTATTTCCTATGTTTATAAGAAGTGCCACCTTGGAGGACCTTATAAATCTGCCCCCACCTTGCCTCCTTCCTATTTCCTACCTCTTCAACAGGAATAATGTGGTTGGTGGCAGCAACAGGTCACTTCTATAGTCCATTATTTAGGAAGCCACTTAGAAATCTCTGTGCTGCAGAAATGTCTTTTTTTTTAATCCTAAAAAGAACACTTCCATACTTCATTATTTTGTCATACTGAAATGAAATGGGTTAATTGAAAGCAGAAACTGTTTTTGATACAGCATTTATTCAAAGATGCCCTGTTCATCATTTAGGCTATGCTATTAGAAGGCATCAGTGCTGATATTACGATGACTGGTGTATCTACTTCTGTGAAAACTACTCATGCTGTTTTCACAATAACAATAATAGCAGCATAATGTGGTCACTCATCCTCTGGCATACCAAGGAATTAATTTCTGTGGAGAAATGGATAGAGAAATGGCATATAATACATTGTTATATTAGCATACCACACAATTATGTCACTTTTGGGAAATAATCTGAACTTCCTAAATAACTTTTGAGTGCATAATTTGGTTTTTTTTTAATAGTTAAAAAAAGCTGTTCTCAAGAAGCAAAGAACTATGCCGAATGAGGAAGATGGTAATGGTTCAGTTTCTTGATAATTGCTTTTGCAACACTTTCAAGAGAGAACACTGGGCTAAATGTAATACTATTTTTGTTTGTCACTTCTGAAACTGGCCTTTACGATAATTGTTGCTCACAAACAAAGAGTAATCAGAAACAATTCAGACTAAGTATCCAAATTAATAAAGATGTTAGGTCTGTGTTCACTTAAACTCTTGGAAGGAGTGCAATATGCTTTTCCTTACCACTTCCAATAAAATTGCGGAGCTGATAACTTCCTACAAATCATTATGCTCAGTGGAACTAAGCAGAATTATATTTGTACAATACTGACACTTTTTTGGCAAAAAGAATATTTATTAACTCAAAACATTTAGCAAATTAATGTATGTTTTGGTAACTTGCTTGGTTTCAAATAGGCTTGCCTAATGCTTCAGAAAATATTTTCACTTCTAGAGGTCTGAAATTTCCCATGTTTGGGAAGTCTGTACTTCAAATAAGAAATTTTTAAGAGGCAAAATGGAAGCCATTTCAGCTTTTCAAAATTTTTGGCCCAACTTAGTGAATTTCTTTTTTCCCAAGCTTTTAGGATGGACTGAAAAATCTGTTGACCTCTCCCTGAACAGAATAAACTAAGAATTTTGAACAAATGAAGTTGAAAGCTTTGTCTGAATGCCAAGGTTTGGGTGTATCAATCGGATTCCTCAGTTCTCAATTTTGGGAAGGTCTTGAGACACTGGAAAGTGTTTAGTCCACTTAGGTTACAGACCAGCATATGTCCTCAGGCAGTAGTGTATGCTTTGGAAAGAGAACTTCTGCACCTGAGATATTGTATGGTTTAACTGTTTTAGGTGGACACAAGGTGAACGGTTGAACTCTATCCTTAGATTTCCATGGGATATAACAGAAGTGTAGACAAGTAGTTGAAATAGACATCCTCATGTGGATAGCCCCTATGGCCACCTTTTTAGGTAAAAATCTTCTTGAAGAATTTGAAGTAGCAATTGTTTAGTTTCCTTTCTCCTGGTGCAGATGGTGATATGCCATTCTAAGAGCACAGAACTCCTAATTCTACGCTCCAAGATGTCACAAAATAACTATACATGGCTGAACCTCTGATTTTAGAGTTGCAGGGGCACAAGCTCCCAGTGACAGCTGCTTGATGTGAGGAGAGGAGTTTTATACCTGAAATTACTGTCTGGGTGGGAAAAAATTAAAATGGTGTTTTCAAGTATCTGCTGAAGCCTACGAGTAGAAAAAATACTGAAGTGTGTGAGATAATTCTAACTAGGCAACTGATTCCTCATGAATTATTTTAAATTGGACCATCACTTAACCTCCACCACCTTTTTCTTATAGGCACTTTCTATGTTTAGGATTTTTTTTTTGAGGGGTGGAAGGTGGGGAAGAGAGGTTGTTCATTAATCTCTAATTGCAGAGATGTCCTTGGCTTGTGTTCAAAGCTGTTTCATGATGTTTCAGAGTGGTCCACTGAGGACAGTGACTTCATTAAGTTCTATGGCTTCTATGTGCAATGTTTGTTGCTGTAATCTTGTGCTTAGCTTAGCAGATACTGCCTCAATATTTGCTTTCCTAGCTGTAACAGGGAACGTTCCTTAGCAAAGTTAGCAATTAGTGATGTGAATGCTGGAAACTCAAGGAGAGCTGAAAGCAAATCCAGTGACTCCTACAAATGAGAGACTCCTGATCACAGTGAAAAATACATGTTCCATTATTCCAATATGGTGCTACTTAATGTTGTTAATTATTGCCCTTTATCAAGCTAATCGGGCTGCAGACAAATATAACGCAAATGATCATCACGCTCAATAGTACCAGGCATTGAATGAACCCCTAGGTTCATTTAGTAACCCCTAGGTTAATGTCTTCTAATATAACTTAGTGATTAGTTATTAGAGAAGTAAAGTATGAGTAATGTGCAAAGAGTGACTGACTGATTAAAAAACCTGTTAATCTTGGACTATTTCTCCTAATTGTATATACTCTCAGTGGAGTGAAGGACATAAACCTGAGTTATGAATCACTCCATTCTGTAGGAGTTGCAGAAAGTAACAAGATGGTTATGAGTTTTGTATGCTAATGAGCTAAGGAGGTCACCTATACTAGGAAAAGGTGTGCATAACTTTATAGATACTGTTAGCTACCAACCTTCCACACTGAATTCTTCACAAATCATTTAGTTTTTTCTTTTAAAATAGTATTATTTCTAGTTATTTTTTTTACCTATTTCACTTTCAATTAACAACTGAATAGTAGAACACTTTCCTATAAAGTATCAGGACTTGTACCCTGTGCATTAAATAAAGAAAAAGGGGTGTGGGGAATGAAAAATTGCATTTTACAAATTTCTTTTAGGATTCTGTAGAAAACTCTAGCTTAATTCTGAATCATGTTGTTTAAAATCTGTTTTGGTGTAGATAGTTACGTCTAGTTAGTTGTAAAGTAACACCACTGTGATCATCTGTATTTGAGCTTCAATACTACTGTCCCTATTTATAAGGAATTTACCTTCTAATAGAAATGCTATCTAAATTACTGGAATACTCAGCACATCTCAAGATCTGCTTGATCTTCCTTTACTGTACTTTTGCTTTTTGTTTCTTATGTGGCCTTTATTTGATATAAATTCTTTAATGATGCTAATGAATCTTACTAGATTAGAAAAAGGGTCTAACAAAACAACTTATTTGATTGAAATGCACACACAAAAATCCTTCTGCATCACCTGTGCTCAATACAGATATAATAGAAATTGGGTATAGATGTCTACCAGTAAGATTATTGGTAGAGATCTATACTCAATTTCTATTATATCTGCACATTAAGGTCTGCCATAAGTCATCATACCCAGAGAGTAAAATGAACTCAGAGTCTGAACCTCTTCAACCTTATTTAATGGGGATAAAATTTATTTTCTGAACATAAGCTTTTAAATCTGCATTCATTCATTAGCTCTTTAAAAAAAAAAAAGTGCTCAGAATTAAGACTTGTAGAGTATGTTAGTCTTAAGTCTTGTGCCCATCAAAGCAAGCACAAATAATTAAATTTCTTCTTAACTATGGAGTAAAGTTAGCTTAATCACTCCACCCACATGGCAGAATTTCTTTCCATCTATCTGGCATATAACTCTTTGCTATCTTTGAATGAAGAATTCCACCCCTTCAGCAACTTCATGTATGTGGATTCCGGTTGTTCTTTGACAGAATGAAGTTGCTAAAAAGACTCAAAATATTTCAAAATCTACTTAAACACTCATCTGCCCCTCAAATAACTGTTAAAAAAAAAGGAAGAAAAACTTAATAGGTTCTTTATACTATAGGAAGAAAAGCTGTCACTTCCTGCAGCTGCAATTCATGTCTCTTCCATCTGGAACAGATTTTCATCACCCTCAACAGATGCATCACAGTAGGTCAACACAGGACAACCTAACTCATCAGATCAGGCTAATGCATTGCTTCCTTTTATGGCAATAATAAATTAAAATTATTGTGGTATTTTTGGATGCTACAGCACAGCAGTAATTTGGTGCATGTTGTTGTGTCTAAGCAGATTTTAAAGTGTTGAGTGGATAGGTGGCTGAAGGTTACTTTCCATATTGGCTTAAAACTAATTCATTACTGTTACTATATCCAAATCCCTTAGATATTTTTCCTCCTCATTAGCCACAAATACGTCCATTAAACTCTACTCACACAGGAAAGGAAGAATCTCAGTGGTGAGTGTTCAGTATGTACTACTATACAGTAATTCTTAAACAGATAAAAACTACCCAGGCATTCAATACATGGTAATCTCATGCCAGAAGGTTAATAATTGCAAGTTCATTTGTTGTTTAAAATTATGTAAAATTAAAATGGGAGTATCTTAAAATATTCCCTACCTTCAAATGTGCAACAAACACCCTTCTAGACAAAAACACTGTTTTGAAACTACAGTGACCATACTTTTGAATATTTCTGGCAACAGTTGTTTAAAATATTTATCTAAAAGTCCCCCTAAACCACTAATGTAGCATAATACACTCCTGTATATCTCTAAAATTAATTATGGTTCTAATACTTTATCAGATAGTGAGTAAAAGTTTGGCATTTTAAATTAACAGATTGTCTCTTACACTTCAGTGTGCTGATAAGTTATTCAGAATTAATCTAAATTTCATAAATTAAAAGGCATCTAGCAGTAACAACAAAGTTCTGAAAGACTGAATAAAAATATTTTGCCTTTCAATTTTCTGAGAGTTGCCTACATGAACTTCAGTCTGTCATAAACATCTGCTGAAGTTAAAACAGAAATTGCTAAAAAGAGGAATGAAGGGGGTAGAAGGAGGGCAGGGAAGAAATTAAATCTCGAAATAATATACTGCAGTTTCAGAGCTTGGTTTAAAAAAAAAAAGCTTTGTAGATATGATTCAGTCTTAAAACAAATGTATGATCTTTTTTGTGGATGATGAGAACATCTAATACTGTCCTTCTGAATAGACTGATGGTAAGACTAATTATGTATTTAATAACAAGATAATGTCTGAAATTGAGTATTCTGAATTTCACAAAACCTAAATTCACAAACTGTAGGAATTCTACAGTCCTCAGAGGGTGTTGCTGGACTTCAGATATCCTTTCTTGGTGAAGGAACCAATACATTTGTATACTCCTAAGCAGAGATTTCTCTCTCTATCATCAGTAGATAGTTTAAAGGGGGTGTCTGATGTGCACCGATTTTCTGACAACTTCCATCCTGCCCTATCATCTCTGTAGTTATCAGAGCTGTGTGACTAGGAAGGAAACAGGAAAGGCTGTGGTTTTTTTCTAGCCATTCCTTAATGCCACATAATCATAGAGAAATTCATTATTTAGCAGGACAGAAATTCTTATTTTCTCCCACACCTATGTCAGTATACAACATTTTGGTGCCATTTTGTGCCAAAACAGGACTGGGTTTTGATGGGTCTTCCTTAACGCACTGGACTGGTTATCCACACTGGAGAATGAAATCCAAGCAGCATGCCAGGGCTGCTTTAGGTGCAGATCTGTGCTATAGCTCACTGGGGACTACAGATAAGAAAGTTTCAGGCAATGTCTGCAAGTACTAACACTGTTTCTAGTTTATCTCTTATATCTGTATTTCTCATATGTGTGTCGCAATATGACTACTTTGTATGGTGTTTCAGCAGTCGTTCAGAGCCAGAGACTCTGGCAGAAATGAGCTTCATTTTAGAAAAACATTTCATTTAGAATATACATTCTAAATATTTATCTATCATTCATCTCTTCAGCATTAACCTGACCCTGCTTCCTTTTAAATCTAATAGGCCTCCCACATCATCATTTCAGTCAATGCCAACAATAACGATGAACAGTATGAAACCAAACATGGACTAAATACTCCTAACTCAGTTCGTTAGGACTGCTCAGTTTTTCTTAGGTGTTTTGAATTGCTGAAGACATGCTGGCTCCCTGTTTCAAGATCAGGAACTACTGTTAAAGAGCAAGAAACCTGAATTGGTCCTGTTGTGTCTGAAAGGACCCTTTGTGGCAACTCATCTCACAGCATCCGATACGCATGTGCATTTGTTTTGTTTCTGCTCTATTATATCCCTCACTCTGAAAATCTGTCCTCGAGTCTCCTGATACATGGATGTAAAAGCTATTTTAGTATGCAATCTAGTTGTTGAGCAAGTAGAAGAACATTTAGGTCACTTCAGCATGAGGAATAACCTTTTTAAAAATTTTTCCTCTAATTCTGTAGTGCTGTAAGGTTGTTTAAAAAACCAAACCCAAACACCCCCCACTCAAAACAACTAAAACCAAACAAAACCGAAAAAAGACTTTTTCAGTTTTTGCAGTAAGAGATATTATCTCTATTTAGTGTTAACTAATGTTAATTGTGTAAATATAGCTGTAAGAGTTCTGGCTTATTGCTGCTATCGACCAGATACAAACTGTGCTTACAAACATGCCAAATATGAACTGGAGCAAGCACTAACTAATTTCTTTTAAATTAACTTTAGTCATGTTCAGAGCATCTACTCAAAGAAAATAACCTCTTTTCTATTAAGTTTATCAGATTCTTAAGTTATATTAACAACTGGAATTTTAGGCTTCAAATTAATTTATTCTAATTAATTTTTTTTTTACATGGAACCAGGAAGATTTGGAAATAACTGACATTTAAGTGGTAAAACTATTTTTGCTACAGATAATATTGTAAATGAAACTCCATTATATTAAGGGTAATGTAGCAACTATAGTAATTGTATTACAATGAGGAAATTTTAGCCTCGAAAGTTTTAAAGCTAATTACTGAATGCCATGGTGAAACAAATGGAATGCTTTATTTCTATTGCTGTAATATATGAATTGCCACTAAGCCTTTTTCAGTGACAATACTTTCCAAATGATGGTAGGTCTAAATATTACTATTTAAGCTCTGAAATGGGTTTTGCACAGCAGTTGCATTCAATCTTACTGGCACGGTTGCCTGCTGCACGCCAGTGGAGAAGCAGCCCTGAAGAAAAGGCGAAATGTTTCTTCATCAGGGCGAGTGATAGGGAAATAGTCCTCTCTTGTAGAGAAGATGGAACCAGCTGGACGGGAACCTGCCCTGACAGAGTAGTCAGTCATGCCTACCTTATTCAGGTCCAGCCCTCAGCTTGTCCCTGGGGTATGAGAAAGGATCCCTAGTGGGGTTCTTGCCTCACTGGAGTAATCTCTCCACACCCCTGCTTCCCCCCACCCCCAATGAATGCCCTTTAAAAAGCTTTCAAGAATAAAACTTTAAAAGAATAATACTGTCTGTTTTTAAGAAGGACATAAAACTACTTGAAAGACTCCAGTGCAGGAGCACAGGGCCACAAAGATGGAGTGGAACATCTTCCTTATGAAGAGAGGCTGGGGGAGCTGGGTCTCTTCAGTTTGGAGAAGAGGAGACTCAGGGGGGACCTCATTAATGTTTATAAATATGTTAAGGGTGAGTGTCAGGAGGATGGATCCAGGCTCTTCTCAGTGATGGCCAGTGATAGGACAAGGGGCAATGGGTCCAAGCTGGAGCATAGGAAGTCTCCAGAGAAGGAGGCTCCACAACCTCCCTGGGCAGCGATATGTATCCATGTGTCATTGTAAAATTCTTAGATTGGTCCTCCATATTTAAACTCTACATAAAAGAAAATGCTAAATAAATAGCACAGTCTGAATTTTATTTATCCTGTAGTCATTTAAGTTTTAGAATAACCTTAAATTATCTTCAGGGAGAGTAACTACTTGAAATTATATGTTATTCTTTCGATTCAAACAGGCAAATAGAAACACTTCTAGTTAATGCACTTTCAGTTTACATCCTCCTTTAAACAGTGAGTGTTAGTTAGAGAGTACTTTTAGGAGCATGTGTGCCTGAACAGACACTGGCATTTCAGGATAAAAGACTGCTATGAAAAGCAATGGAAAAACTCTGATGTATGTATGTATGTATGTCTCCTTCTGTTGTAAATGACTTATGGAAGTTTGCTGCTGTATTGTGTCAGGTTTCTGGAGTCTGTTAAACCAATGGAGGGGTGGCACTACAAGAAAGCATTTTATTTCCATGGACAGAAGCGAGCATCGTTAATGTTAGTGGGGCACAGACATGTTTTACGGCTTCCCAAAGAAACAAGGTGTAATGCCTCATTCTCAGTAACTACAAAACCAGGAATGTAAGGAATTGAGCCCCTGTCTGCTTCCTGGCCATCCAGAGAAATGGTTTTGGGGGTGGTTATGACCTGGCAGCTCACAATGCCACGGTGACAGGACTCCTTAAGACCAACACTGGAATATCTCTCTTGTAGAAAAGTAGTAGTTATTTGGGTATGCATAATTTCTTTTGGAAGGGAAAGAAGACAGACATCAGACAACCCATTGAAAAATCTAAATCCTGGATCAATTGCCTGTGAGGTACCATTCAGGCAGTCAGGCTTTGAAAGGGACTGACTTCCACAGAAAAAGCGAGTTTCACAGAGAAATGAGCACCAAAGCATCTTACTGTGTGTTTTTGATTCAACTCTGTTGGTCTTTTTCCACAGTGACCCACATTCCTTTATTGTAATGAATAACATTCATCCTCAGAGAGCTGCAGTGACTGTCCCTCCCTTCATTAAAGATAACAGGAAAATAGACAGGAATAAATCTTTTTTCTTTCTTTTTTTTTTTTTCCCTCTACCATCCACACACATAAAAGCTTCTTGGTATATGAATAGGTAGTTTCATCCTTTTCTTATTTTAGTCTGTCTTCAGATTTTCAGGCACTAACCCAGGCTAGTTGACACTGGCATGCTATGAATAAAACTCTTCTGAAGTAAACAACTTTTTTTCCCCAGACACTATATTCTGCATCAATATTGTTGTAATTATTATTCATTATTTTCAGACTTTCCAAAAGGCATAACTTTCCAACGTGTTTGTAACTTTGTTTTTGTAAGCATCATCAAGTGAAAACCAGAATAATTTCAGTTGCAATCTGTAATCTTGTAACTAGCTGTGATGTCAGATGTGTCCGTGGTGTTTCCCGCTTCTCTGGTTGAACATACAGCTGGCTGCTATTTTACACTCCCTGTGTAAAAGGATAAAGATGGGTCATGATGCAGGGGAGATAACAGAACTCAACCACAGAAATGCCTTAACAGAACTCTTTAGGGGAATGTTTGGGAATGTCTGAACTGCAAGTTCAAATGCATTTTCATACTGAACAATCTTTGCAGAGTTGAATTTCATGAAAGAGTGAACTTGGCTTGCAAGACTCAAGAGAGGAGATTATTAGCTGAACAGCTTTGTTTCATTATATGGCTGCTAATTTAATATTCTCTTACAAGGTTAAAAATAGACATTTTCCTGCCGTTTCCTTAAAATCATGCTTGTTTGACTTCTCTATCTTAAAAGGTACAAAAATACTTGAAAGAGCAGTTCTCTTTACGCAGACAATTTTTATTTTTTTTCCCCTCCCTGGCAGCTATGGAGATTTGTTATATTTGGAATATGCTGCATTTATTATGTTTTTGCAGAAGGAGTTTTTTCAAAATTCTATACCACATTGCAATCATCACAAAACAGATGAGGTTGGCCAGGACCTCTGGAGATGGTCTAATCCAATTCATCTGCTCAAAGCATGGTCAGCTAGAGCAGGTCAGGGCAATGTCTAGCGAAGTCTCCAACATCTCCAAGGGTAGACACTCCACAGACTCCCTGAGTAACCTGTGCTAGTACTTGACCACTGTCACAAAAAATGTTTTATTACATCTAAACAGTTTCCTGTATTCCAGTCTATGCCCAGTAGTCTCTTGGACTGTCACTGGGTGCTACTGAAAAGGGTCTGGCTCCATCTACCTCTCCAAATGAGATTTTTATATACATTTAAGATATTCCCTTGAGTTGCCTCTTCTTCAGGTTGAACTGTCCAAGCTTTCTCAGTTTGGACTTCATATGTGAAGTGCTTAAGTTCCTTAATCATCTTTCTGGCCCTTTGTTGGGTTTGCACCAGTATGTTCAATTACTTCTTGCATCAGGGAGCCCAGCACTCTGGGGTTGTCCCACCAGGGCTGAGTAAAGGGCAAAGATCCCAACTTTGGCTTCCTAGCAGTACTCAGCAGCCCAGAAGGCTGTTGCCTACCTTTGCCAGGGGGACATGTTGCTGTCTCATCGTCAACTTCTTATCAACCAGGCCTTCTTCTTTCAAGCTGCATGTGTTAGACATGGCTAGAGGAAAGTATTAGAGGAGCTATTGAAGATACAGATTTTTTTTTGTAACTATGACTTCTCTTTTACTCATATTTCTGTGATGATGGAAGCCAGTCTAAACTGGGAATTTAAACATCATGTTCTAACAGATCTCACCAGTTCCAAATGAAGGGGAATGGGTGAGCTAGTATGTTATTTAAGAGCTGTTTAGGGGTTTCTGGAGAGCACTGGGAGAGCAAATCAAGGATCTAATCTGTTAAGTGAGGTGAAATTACTGTTTTGGATATAGCTAGCAAGGTATGTCTAAATAGCTTGTAATTTAAGCCCCAGATTAGGGTGGGAGAGAAAGGAAGTACAAGGAAGGAAGTTCAAGGTCTTGCCAGTGGTTCCGCAAACTATGAAATAAAAGTTTCTGGAAAGCAAATTAAAGTACTGTTAATCTGTGGAGGAGGTTTAGTTTAGTTAAGTGACTAGAATGACAGCTGAGTAGCCTGTCCTCCTCCTTTATCTGTGTTATAGCTGTGTCCCTGAACTAAAAAGGTTCATTTGCCAACACAACCCTGGGCTTTCTTGCATTTAAGATTCCCTCCCGCTAGTACTATGTGTCTTTGTACCCTTCCCCAGATCATCTCCGTGGTGCTCAGGCACTCTGATGTGAAAGCCTTGCTTCTGGAGTGTGCCATGTCTACACTTCGTGTCTAATTGAGCTACACAGATGCAGCAGCTGACTCTTAGATTCGCTGCCTGCGTGACTGAGCTGAACCGCTGGAGTTGTGGTGATTGTGCAGGTGAAATATGTTTGTTTATGCAGGACTCTCCAGCACAAGTAAGGTTGCAAGTGATCTCTTTACATCACCACTGCCAGAAGCACATCTGCTCTCCACTCCTGCCCAAAGCAGCTGCAGTGGTAGCTACATCTTTCCCTCTGGGGATCTTCAGAGTATCTCTGACTGTGCCCTACAGCTGCCTTCAGCCTTTTCAGGATTAAACAGCTGTGTAAGATGTGAGTATTAGATTTCTATTGATATCTGTGAAAGACTAACTGAGCATTTGTAATTTCTAGTGTTTTAGCAGCGTTTGACCCTGCCTAATGGTAAAGCTTTAACATGTGCAGGGGAGCGTTAGCTGGTTGGTTGCTGTCAATACTAAAATGCACAAGCTTCCATAAGAGTATCTGCTGTGTACAGGCTGTGCTTGGTAAATTATCAGCTACTGCTCTTCCTCCAGCAAGCCAAAGCTCCCTATTAAGCCTCAGTTGTTGCTTTTGATTTTCTCACAGTTGTCAGCCGTTGATAGTGAAGGAAATGCTAATTTTTACTTCTCATGGAAAAGTTTCAGGTTTTCTCAGTTGTTTCAGTTGCTTCATTTCTGTGAGTGAATTTTCTGTGTCACACTGAATTATTTTGCGATATTTTGCCAGTATCATTTAGTTACTTCTGCATTTAGGTTTTAATTGATAAAAATCAATATATCAGAGTGTCTTGAATAACACAAGGAAATTGTAGAGCCCTGTCTCTCCATCTCTTTATGTAAATATCCGTATTTAAAGAAAGGCTTGACCTCAGTTATTAGCAAAACTCACAAAGAAGCGAGTATGGTTCCTAACCTGCAGTTCTTAACCTGCTGGAATGATTTTTCTAAAATCCCAGGTGGTCTGAAGTGGTTACTCACTGCTATTGATAGAGGTATTTCTACTCCCTTGTAAGAGTGTTCAGGTAACTGTTATACAAACAGCACAATCATTTTGCTGTCTCCTCGAAGGGTATACGGATGTTGGGGGGAAAATAAAATTGTTTAATGGTATAAACAGCCTCTTTATTTAAGCTTGAGGTATTGACAAAACACTGTTAGTTTTCTCTGACGCTTTTTTCCCACTCACAGTTTTATTTAGTGTCTTTTGAAAAAAAGCAGTAGCCAGATGAAGTTATGGGAATTACAGCAGTCAGTGGGATCTAACCTCTACCTGTTTGACTGGGTTTTCTTCCAGTTGTTTTTTGGTATGGGGGCTGTGTTTGGGGATGTGGTGTTTAAGATTTTACTTAAGTAGCCTTAATGCAAGCTGTCATTCCAGTTGAAGTCTCATTTTATCTTCAGGGTGTGGCGTTGTGTCTCTGAAAAGCTGCCATAACTGTCGAAGCAGATTTTATTGTTATTATGCTACTCAACAGAAAGTGCCTTCGCTTATGAACATCCCCTTCATTTCCCTGCAACCATGGGTATTTCACTGTTACCTTGGCTTGCTATACACCAGTGCAGCTAGTCCATAACACTGTCTAGTCTTAGTACTCTGGCTGTTGAAAAGCTGCCATTTATTTTCCAGTCTTGGATTGGAAAGAAAAGTCTCAGCATATTTAAAGCAATGAACAGCTTTACTCTCACTTGGGTCATCAGGTTTTACTTTCATTTCTTTGCCCATTGGGTTGCCATGGCTCTGCCTGAAAGAAGACTCCTGGAACAGATATCAACAGCAGGGTGAAGTGGGGAAGAGAGAGGAGTAGAAGGAAGCCCAAATGGCCCCTTAGGGGTCAAGGTAAAATAGCTCTAATCATAGAGTGCTGAAGGTATTTGCCATTCATTCAACAGTGTATGTCAGAAACAAGTGGATTCTTATTTAATGTTTGTGTAAGCCTGTACACTTTACAAGATTAAGTTGTAACTAAACGTGTGGAAAAAAATGTTGGGTTTTGTGTAAAGTAATAACAGGGACTATAAAAAAACCCCAAAGTGAGCATTTGTTTGCCTTTCTTCTCTAGAATAGTAATTTCCAACATGAAGGACTGTTGATGTGACAGGCATTAAGTGAAGTGTAAATGCTGTGTTTAGAGGTTTTTTTCTGAATTCAGCTAGTAGCAGTGCTTGACTCCTGGCCTTCTACTTCATGCTCTTTAGACATCCTTATCTGAAATATTAGGTATGAAACATTAGAAAACTCACTTTAAAATACTAATCTGACTAGAGCCTTTCTAAGGAAGACTCCTTTTCATACTTTGTATAAGACTGCAGCTTTCCAAAGTGTGGAGTACTTGCTTTTGAAATAACTTGCTGAATTGCTTATTGCTGAGTGGTAGGGTTGAGGAGGCCATCAAGAGATGAACTAGAACACAAAGAGGTTGGTCTGACATGTCACTTAAACTTTGTAATGTTTTGCTGTAACTTTTGTGAGCTGTGAATTGTTAATTTCAAGGATGGAAGAGGAAGATTTGTAGATTGGCTAGTTACATTTCCGAGCTGGTTGTGAACTGTTGCAATTAAAAAAGAAAAATTCACAATGGATTTTATGAGAATGAGATTTCCCAATGTTCTGGTAATCACATCATGAAGTATTACAGCTATTACCACTACTTGATGCAGTTGATGCAAAGTTCCAAAATTCTGTGTTATTCATGGGTGAATGCAGAAGTAGTAGTGACAAAATCAAGTGTGCCAGGGAAAACCTACCCGGGGTGGCAGTGTAGCAAGGGAGTTGTGTGGAACACCTCTTTTGGGTTCTAACCTGATATATTCCCTGCAGTTAAGTACAGCAAGAAAGTTTCAAGCAGGGCTTCAGTTGAGTTATAAAAAGAGATAACTATTTGTTTATTAGGTCACAGTGATGATGTTGGACCATGACAGTAAGGGCAAACAGCTTAGTTGCTCCTTACTGAAATCTTGAAGGAGACAAAGGTTAGCAAGAAGAACTAACTTGTGGAAATCCTCCATACCATAGGGCAGTGGGATTGCAGTGAATTCTGAATGGTCCTTGCAGCAGGGCATGCTCTTAGTTTTTGGTGCCCAGGATAATCAGCTGTTTGGAAGAAAATAAAAATGACATCTGAGACCACATTTGAATAGTAACAAACTGTAATGACAGCATGTAATGCCAAATGCAATGAAAAGTTAGAACACTATCAAATTTTGCATGATCGATGTGCTGTGACATGAAAATTGAAGGTCTTTTGGATCAAGGAGTGATTATCTTACCCAACCAGCCGGAAGTGTTTGACTATCTATTTGGTATACAAGCCCATGGCTGGAGTCCATGATGGCTGATACAGAGGCAGACTCCTCTGAATTTGTAGCTGTACCTCATGTGATCCAATTTAAGCATCATGAGATGAAGCTGTCAGTATTTCAAGCTGCCATGAAAAACTGTGTAAGCACGTGAAACTGATGGCTGTGTCTTTAATGTATAAACTTTCAAGTCAGTCTATTCTAATTACATACATATATTATCTACTACCTCCAACCAACACAAAGTATCTGCTGTATTACTTTTAACTTCATAAAAATTGTCAGTCCATTCAGCAAAATTAGATGGATTATAGCTTTTATTTCAGTAGCAATTGAACTCTTCTTAAAATAAATCTTTGCTCATCTGAAGGTTGCTTTCTGATTATCTTCAAGAGAATACTAGAGCACATACACTTATTGACAATGGTATCAAAATATCTGTCTAGGCAACAATTCAATAATCTAATCACTTCTGGAATTTATTGTGGAGTTTGCTTTTTTTTTTAACAGGATTGCAGATAACCTTAGTTTGTTGTAGGAATAGCATCTCACAAAAGAGTAAGTTAATATAACAAAGGCTTTTGTGCAAAATTATTTTTAACAACTTAACATGAAAACTATACTCCAGACTAAACTTTTGCTGGTGGAAGAACCAGAGAAGAACTTCTCTGTACCCAAACCTGGTGAAATTACTTAGGGGATAAAGAGACTCTGCTGTCCAGGGAAACAATACAGATCCAGAATTTGGAGGCTAAATCAGACAAGTTCTACTCTGTAAATTCAGTCACTGTTTTCAGAGGTGAAGGGAAGAGACAGATAAATTAGTCCAAATACAAAACATAAATAATCCCCATATCAAGTTGCAAAATGCTTTTTGTGTCCTGGCTACCTGTGAAGGCACAAACATACCATTTTTTTGCTACATTAAGGTGGTAGGAAAAAAAAATCTGATGAGTTTTAAACTAAATCCCAGTTGGGTAAGTTGGTTTGGCAAAATGTGTAACTGGTACATCTGTGAAATAAAAACCCCAGTGAAATTTGCACAAACTTTGACTGAAGTAATTTTTTCACAGTTCAATTGAGTCAGCAGTTACCACCAATGCTAAATACAGGTAAATAGAGGTAACATGTGCAGCTCATTCTGCGGAGAATTTACTTAAGCACCTCGTATCTGAGAACTTGTTAACTAACTTAGTTAACTAATCTATATCTAACTTAGGACAACAGGCAAGTCTCTAAGTGTTCTTGAATTTTTACTTTCTATGACAGGCTTCTTGACAAGAAACTGTTTTATTTCATAAATGCTATGTCATTGGATTTTTGAAAAAGTTAGGTCCTCTGCTGAATTTGCAAAGATGCCACTTCTCTGAATTGCCTCTGTTAGATTGCAATCACCCTGTGTCTTTTTGAGGCTAATCCATCAAGGGCCTGACTGATTTAGATGATATTGAGGTCATGTATTGCCATTAATTCTCTTTCATTAAGTTTTGCCAACCCTTTTAGGAGTTCAGGTATCTCCATTTCAGTTTTGACAGATCTGCCTCTAGCCTGTTACTAATGCTAAAGGTTTGTTTAATGGAACATATGGGAGCACTGGGCAACCAAAACTATAATTATCCAAATAATTACCCTACTTATTGCCAGAATCCAAGATTAGATGGCCAGTGTTTGCTTTGATAATCAAGGCTCCCTTCTCACAAGCTCCTCCTTGCTGTAGTTAATTTTGACTTCATTGAAGGGCAGGGGGGCATTTCTATAGTTGATTTGTGCTATTCATTTGCTGTTCTATTAATACTATTGTAAAATTTTAGTTTTAATCTTGCCCAGCTATCTTATTGCAAGCCTCAAACATAATTACTACTCAGCATTGGTTTACATTTTAATGGAAAATGGCACACCTATTCTCCTTCGTTGTTTTATGGATGAGGGCATCTTATAGCAGTAGCTTTCTTTTTTATTTTAGTCATTAAAACAGAATCTTTTTGCCAACAGGGCTAAGCTCCTTTACCCTACAGCTACTAGTTTCATTGCCTACTTGAGCAAATAAACCATTCACTTCAGGGGAGAAACTTCTCAGCAGAATTTTAAGACAACACTTGAAAAATGTCTCACCAAACTTCTCCAAAATTTGTTTCACTAGTAAACAGGCAAATTAAAGTTATGAAGAAAGGATCCAAATCATCTAATCATGAAATACCTTCATATCAGACTCATCAAGGAAAGACTGAGGCAAATATCTTGTATCGAAGTATATGCTTTAGTGTGCTTTTATGTACAAAAGCTTACTTTACACAATGATGCACAATCATAGAATCATAGAATTTTTAAGGCTAGAAATGACCCCTAAGATCATC
>VXBZ01008508.1:50811-109194 GCA_013399135.1 Heliornis fulica
TCCATTCACCACCACTCTCTGGGCTCGGCCATCCAGACAGTTTGTAACCCAGCGCATAGTTTAAGTTCAAGTCAGCAATATTACTTTAAGTGATCTACAGTGAGGGAAATCTTCACTATACCTGTCACTATAACCATAACTCTGCCTCCAGTTGTGCCTGGTACCACACATAGCATATAGGAAGGAGTGATGCTGTTGTATTGCTATCTACTGTAGACCTGCTTTGTGCAGGTTATTGATGGTTATAATGAAACCAGATCTGTTTCGTTCCAGTGGTGTTGTTTACTTAGCTGTATTCCTGGATTTAACTCGCTATGATTCAGTTTGGCCAGTGATTTCACTTCCTTTCTCTCGGAGAAGCCATCTTATTCCACTGCTGAAATATGGCTTAATATATGGAATGGAGTTGTTGAAGATGGTTTTTACGGAACTCTAGTAAAGCTGTACTGACTCAATGGAGTTCTTGCTTGTGCAGTGAATGAACCAGCAGCATGCACACAAAGCATCAAATGTGTGTTGCAGAGATCTCCACTTATGGCAGATCATGCAGGCCAAAGCTTCCACCTGGCATCCAGCACTCATCTCTAATACAAACTGGTTTTGGAACTGGAAAGGAAGAATTTAATCCCAGCAACGACCTGGGAATTGCTTGTACTTACCCCTGTTACATACTGTAATTCTATAATACTATCCCGAAATCTGGGAAGTTAATAATTGCTTTGATACACAAAGGCCTCATCAGAAAGAATCCCTTAATTGCATGTAGTAGAGGATCATGCAGTGTCCTTGAAATGGATGTTTGTCCCAGATTTCTGGAACCCAAATGAAGCTATGCATGGTCATCTCACAGAAAACACCACACATTTCCAAATGATGTGGTGATGTATCTCTGCACCAAAGCTGTGGACTGCCATTTGGTGCAAGCAATTGGGGGTGACTGTGTCACCAAGATGAAATCTCTATCAGCAGCCTCTGAAAAGTACTTGTAAAGGCTTTCTGTAGTTCTGTTAAATATTTTGATAATGGATTTACTAATATGATCTTTGAAACATCACTATATTTTTCTTCTAGGAAGAGATAGAGAACAGAAAAGAAGCATTTTTAGGTACTCTGGTTTGGCATGTGGTTCTTTATCAAGAATCCAATTTCTTATTTGAAAATAAAAATCTTACTGTGTGCACTAAACCCAGCATTTTTGTCAGGAGCTAATACTGCAAGAGGGTATTCCATTTCACCAACCAAAAAGGATTTGCCTGATTTCACTCTGTTGTGGAAATACAGAGCCAGATTCTCAACTGGAGCGTGCCAGTGAGCTTGCATTGACTCTCTAAGTGGCTGTATAAAGTGCTGCTGCTGTTGATGAGAGGGTGGGTCATTCTTGAATGTCACCACACAAGTATCACACAGTAGAGCTAAAAGCAGTAAGTTAGAGAATGCAAAAATTTAGAACCCTCTACAAGTGGAAGGACACTTTATCCTTTGTCAGGATACATAAATATACATATGTGTGTGTATATATAAATGTGTATATACATACATATTTATGTTTATACATATTTATGCCTATACATATGTGCATCTATATGGAAATATACCACTAGTGATTAAGAATAGGAGGGGTGTTATTTCTGATTAAAATGCTAACCTGTTGTTTTTTCTAAGGATGTGATTTACAGCGGGTTATTGGAACAGATGCTAGTTTCCATCAGAGACTGTGGGCTATAGTGACTTTATGGTCAACTACATCTTTGTGTTAAGTGCCATAATTAACTTATGTTATAACTAACATAATTAATTCTAAGACCTTTTTGTGTTTTTTTTTTTTTTAAGGTGGAGAGAGAAGTAAAGGATAAGTTTATAAAGCTGACAGTTTTCTTAGCAATGACAGCTGGGGCTGAAAGCACTGTGCTTCTTCCAGATGGATGATTTATGTGTTTTTATCAGTGCTTTGGCATTAAATATTCAGGGATGGTATTTTGTGTTTTCTGAACCTAAACAAAGTAGTACTGAAATCCCACATATCCTATCTGGCACTCAGGCTCACTCCATGTTCATTGTTATGTTTTTCCAATAATCTGCCTGTGTTGGAGCACGTACTAGTAAATATAGCTACATATTGGGGTACTTACCTGCTCCTCTTATGTCCTTATACTGTCTCCTTCATTCAGGAAGAATTTTGCACTGGATTTTGAAATGTACATTTTTTTAAAGGTTAATTGAAAGACTTTTTATTTACATACATTTAAAGATGGTTTGTTTTAACTTAAAAACCTTGGTTTTCTTTATTTTTTTATACTTTTGACTTCTTTTTCTTGTCATATTTGTTGTCATGATATAGTAGCCTTATAATCAAAATGTGAAAAAAATACTTCTCTGAATGAGGAGCACAATAATAATGTCTTCCCTTTAGTTATTAAAAAATTAGCTGTTGCTTGATATCAAATTGTCTTCACCTCTAGCTGAAGCTCTGGATCATCTCCAAGGAGGTCCTCTGTCCCTTTGTGCCCCCACACCTATCACTTCCTCCTTTCCCCTCGCATGATCTCCCCCATATCCTCAGATATTAGTTGGTCATGAGATTAGAATCCTTTTAGAAAGGAAATAAATATCTGAAGCATAGTTGTTTGCTATAACACTCTCACCCATTGAACAGTTTCTCCCTTTAAGAAAGTGATTAAACTAAAAACTGTTATTTCAAAATGTTACTGAAAGAAAATGTTTTCAAGATTGTTTCCTCTGTTTTTTCCCCCACTAAGGAAAACTTTTGTGTAACTTTGACAGAAGAATAGGAGACAGTATTCTCTCTGATTAGGCATCTTTTACAGCAGACATTGACTGAAAGTGAATCCAAACCCTTCTTGGTATTTGCAGTAGCATTCCAACAGGTCCTCTGACTTCTTTGGCTTTTTTGTTTTATGAATAAGTACCTTTTATGTCACACCACTAACTTGGCCATGTGTGCTCAGAAGCTATAGATATCACTAAATGTTCCTGTAAGACCAGCTTTGCCCCAATTGAAATATAATCTATGGCATCATAAAATAATGAGGGAAAAAAGGAAATTGTTTTTCTTCCCTAAATTGTAAACCAGAAATGAAACCTATCAACTACCCAAAAAAAGAACAAGTGGTAAGGATCTGTGTAAGAAAGGCAGCTTTAAAAATCCTTGTTTAAGACCTGATAGTACCAGTAGCGTTTCCTGAACATCTGGCTCTTGAATCCTTTTTCTCATGGAGGTAACTCATTAGCAACCTTTGCCATGCACTGTAGATAGTATTACATCTCAAGCCAGTAATTGGCCATTAAGTCTTCTTAAATTGTCATCTATAGGCAGTTCATCTGTATGTAGTGAAGTGACATAGACAGAAGAACTTTCTTCTAAGTAGGATCAATTTTTCAATAAAGAACAAAATGTTTTATTTTGTTGTTGTGTTGTGAGATAGATTTTGCACATTCAAGTGAAGGTGAAAGAGAGGATGAGGACCAGCATGCCTTGATATCCACACCTTTAATTACATATTGTCAATTGGGCAAATCTTTCAGGCTGAAAAACCTTTGTGCTGCAGTGGTTGAATTAAAGGGCCTACAAAGATATACATTTATTTCAATATTTTTTTTAATGGATGCCAGTAGTTTTGGATCAAACCTGAGGATACCAAATAATGGCCTATAAATGTATGTTATTTATCTGGTGTTCTTGCCCTCCTCTGAGGTTCTGGAGAGTGTTACTATTAGAAGTGCACTGTTTCAGGATACCAGCCCAACTACCATTTCAGGTTGAAAACCAGCTGACCTCTCACATGCTGCCCATACTCTCCAGAACAGGGTTGCTGTGACTCCAGGTGAATGACAAAACCAGATTAAAAGGCATCTAATGGAACACAAACAATTTGAGTGACTCCACATGTTAAAACTGGTGGGAGCCTCACTGAATGCCTCTGCCAAATTGTGTTTAATTGATAGCTGTGCTTTTAAATCACAGGGATGTGTGCAGCAGCTGTTCACCTGGTAGAAGGGGGGGTGTTTTCTGCTCTGTGCTGAGGTGACACTCTGGGCTTTTGAGAGGCTTTTTGTTTCCTTGCAGTCAGGTGTTTTGTGCCTTGCAGTTACCTCTCTCAGCTTATTTTCAGTGTGGCACCAGGAATGTGGTTCAGCTGTTTGTATCAATAACACTTGATGTGGCAGCCTTGCTGAATTGTTTTCTTCCCACATGGCTGAGTGGTACTCTGAGGTTAGGGGGTTCCAGCATCCTGCTCCTCTTAAAGTCCTTTCACTCAGCCTTAGTTGGTAGAGTAGCCCAAATTCAGCATTCAGGCGCTTCTGATCCATTTCAGTACATCCTCTTTCTACTTTTTATAATGTAGCTGCTGCTGAGTAAAGGTGAAAATGTCTGTATCCTCTGTGGATCTGTGCTGAACCCAGTCTGGCAACTGAGAAATGGTCCAGCCCAGGACCTTACAATATTGATGTACTGCAGCATAGAGACAACTTAGTTTTCTGAATGTAGAGTGGACTTGGTTAGTAAAACATATCCAAATCGTGTCTGTCATTTTAATATAGCTACAGATCAAAGAGGAAGTGAATTTAAACTAATCTACAATTATCATTAAAACTTGTTCTGATACTTTAGTCATAAGGTAATAGCTGGAGAAACAAAAGCTGAAAATGACAAAGGAAATTAGACCTAGTATTTGAGACTTCCCTATGCCTTTCTTTTATTTTACTGAACAGAACTTGTTGAACCTCCACTTTTCTCTTTTGTTTTCCACAAGCAAGAATAGACATTCAAGGACAATTTCCTTAAAATTATCTGGGGAAAGGGAATGCTATCTAGTTGCTAGGAGACAGCTATTTGTCTCTCTAATGAGGGATCACTTTAGCTGCTTCATGTAAAGGACCCTGGTTATAGATATCTGCTGTCACATTTTTACTGGGAGATAATAAGCTAGCAGAAGGTTTTATACAGCAATGCATATCAGTAGACTTGAGCTAAAAACAATTCTACCAAAACAGGGGCTCTTTAGCTGTCCTCCAGAATTGTGCATTGTTTTCCTAAAACAACATCTTGGAAATATTGGAACAAAAACAAAATGAGAAAGAAGGCTTCCAGTTGTTATAAATGTTAAATTTCTGGATTAACAGCCCCATGTTATCTGAATTTTATGTATGCCATATGCTGTGGTCCAATTTCAGTGTCAAAAAGCAGTAAAGTGTGGGTGGCAGGTGCAGGAAAGGGAAAAATGACTAAAGGGTGGAGAGAGGTGTTAATTCACCAACTCCAAAGGGACTAGTAAGTTCTTGAACAAGTGTGCTGCTCAGTATCTTCTCTGTTCAAAACCAAATTTTCTCTTTTTCACTGTGAGGGTGACAGATCGCTGGAACAGGCTGCCCAGAGAGGTTGTGGAGTCTCTCTGGAGACATTCAAGACCAATCTGGACACGTTCCTGTGTGATCTAATCTAGGGTCATCTAGTCCAACCCCCCTGCTCAGGCAGGGGGGTTGGACTAGATGATCTTTCGAGGTCCCTTCCAACTCCTGACATTCTGTGATTCTCCTGTGAGATCTCTCAGCATTCATCTTAAGAAGCTGCACAGGAAGAAGAACCGAAATTGCTTCTTTCACTGTTCTGTGAACTGAACTCTGTGTGTTCAAGGACAACACTGAATCAACATTGAGATGCTGTGTTAGAGCCCCAGACAACCCACAAAATGAGTCAAAAGGAAGAAAATAAAAACTACATAATTGTATGTCAGCAACAAAAACTATTTTTGGGTTCCCTTTACCCTCACTTCTAACTCTGGTTCTTTTTCACTCTGCCTTCTTGAAAGCACAGTGAGTGGACCCTTTCATAGCAAATATTACTCAGAAGAACACTACCACCAGTTTGATAATAGACTTGTTTCATTTTATAAAAAATTAAGGCATTTTAAACCTTCTATTTCTCCACAACATTGTGTAGAATTGATCCTTTAAGAGGATCAATTTTATCTTGCAAGGTTTGGCTCCTGCATGCCAGTGCACATTAGAAGATACAACTTACCAGTTAAATGTGCCCTTTTGTCTGAAGGGCTGATGTTCACAGCCTGACAGCACGTCTCACAGCTGGACCTTCTCCACTTCTCTACCTTTTTGGGGTCAAGGGCTCTTCCCACCTGCTCCACTCTCCTGTTTCTAGCAAGTATACCAGCTGTAGGAGCTGTTTTTATGGTTATGTCCCACGTTCTCTCTTCAGTATGAACCTTTGGGTAGCCGTCCTCCCGCCTTGCTGCGTTGCTACAGCAGTCAGAGAAATGATGATAACTAAGTTACATAACAAAATCATGTGAAGTCTCACCTGAGTGATCACAGAGTTTGAATTATTGAGTCCCCATAGCATTCTGACCTTATTTTTACCATCTTTTCTAACTCTTTGTACCTTGTCTTGCGAAGAATAGGTAGAACTGTTTTCTGGAGGCTGTTTTGTCTCCCCGGCACTGTCTAGCATTGTGTTTCCATTCTGAGCAAGATCATTGGTTGCCAAATTAATACCCATGTTGTGTGTGTATGTGAATTAGTTTGACAACCAAAGATAGTCAAGCAAAAATCCTGAGTGCAACTGCTGTTGAGGTGCACATACTTAGCATATCGTATTTCTCTGTTGTTTTTGCTGTTATGCTTTAAGAACTTTGACAATCCAGAGAGGGGGGAAGGAGGGGAACAGCTGAGAGAACATCGTGCTTCGTTCTTTTGAATAATATGCTCTGCTGCTGCTTAGTTATCTTGAGGACTGATGTAAAAATTAATTTGTTTTGGTTTTTCTTCTCTGTAGGGTAAAAAAAACCTCCAAAACCTCTTTTCTAACAGGCTCTTGGTTTTTTTTGTTACCTACCTCAAGGGAGGTAGGAAACATCTTTTGAAGGCAGGGTATTGAATTCATAATTCTCCCATCATTATTTTGCTCAGGAGCCAGAATGCTGTTTTCAAGCAGCATAAACCAGTTTTATACCACACTAATGTGTATGTTTGTTGTTCTCTGATGCTGTGTATGGTATGATTGCTGCAGTTCACCTGTTTGACAAAGAACTCTGCCATGAAACTACATTTTAAAGTTAACCTAAGATTACAAAAGTTTAGGAACCTCTTTTGAAAGATGTTGTTGTAGCTAGTGCAGCATCTCAGCAGCTGAGAGAGTAGCACAGAGCTGATGTTGACTAAATGTTCTCTATTATTGACACAAGTCATTTAAACTGGAAATCTGACTTTTGTAATCTCTGTGTAAATGTCTGTACTGAAGAATAGGGCCTGCATCCTAAGTTGCAGCATGTTTGAGAAGATACTGGTTTTCTATAATACATCG
The DNA here is from genome assembly GCA_013399135.1 of Heliornis fulica. Classification (NCBI taxonomy): domain Eukaryota; kingdom Metazoa; phylum Chordata; class Aves; order Gruiformes; family Heliornithidae; genus Heliornis; species Heliornis fulica. Next base: position 58,148 of record VXBZ01008508.1, read on the forward strand.
CTACCACGGTGTGAGTAACATTAATGGATTGTCAACAGTAAAGTAGTTGGAGGTCAGTGCTGGACTACTTTGTGGTTAAATGTTGCTGCAGTCCACAGCAATTTTCAAAATATCTGGGTTATAAAGTGTTTTGGTTTTCCATTAATTTCAAATCAAATCTCAATATTCTGAAAAGAAGACTAAAGAATCTGGAATTCTGGATGGGTTTGTTCTGTAGCACCCTCATCTAAATGACCCATTACATTCTGCCTCTTATTTAATGGTCTCTTGTGAAACCTGAATTTTAGCAGCACAGGACAGCTCTTCTAGGAGTTAAACTGCAGATTTAGCAAACAGCTACACCATATGATTTTGATTTCCCATTGTTTGGTACACGAGAGCCATAAATAGTCTTAAGTTTAACATTTTGTTAATTTTTGTAATATGTTTTGAAGGTCACAGAATCACAGAATTGTAGGCGTTGGAAGGGACCTCGAGAGCTCATCGAGTCCAACCCCCCTGCCAAAGCAGGTTCCCTAGAGGAGGTCGCACAGGTTGGCATCTGGAATATCTCCAGAGGAGACTCCACAACCCTTCTGGGCAGCGTGTTCCAGGGCTCCATCACCCTCACCCTGAAGAAATTCTTTCTCACATTGGTGCAGAACTTCCTGTGATCCAACTTGTGACTATTGCCCCTGTCCTGACCCCACAGGCCAATAAGAAGAGGTTGACCATCTCCCTTCACCTCCCATACTTCAGATATTTATAAACATTGATGAGATCCCCTCTCAGTCTTCTCTTCTCCAGGCTGAACAGCCCCAGCTCACTCAGCCTTTCCTTAGAGGAGAGATGCTTCAGGCCCTTCTTCATCTTTGTGGCCTCCACTGGACTCTCTCNCCTGTCCTGATACCTGCGGTTGTTCCTTCCCAGGTGCCAGACCCTTGGCAATAACTTGCTGTTATTGAACCTCATGTGATTCCTCACTGCCCAGCTCTCCAGCCTGTCCAGGTCTCACCCAATGGCAGCACAGCATTCCTGCGTGTCCACCACTCCTCCCAGCTCTGGATCATCGGGTACTTGCTGAGGGTGGACACTATTCCCTCGTGAAGGTTGTAGATTAAGATGTTAAACAAGACTGGACCCAACACCGACCCCTGGTGAACACCACTAGTCACAGGTCTCCAGCCAGACTCTGCTCCACTGACCACCAACCTCTAGATCCCGGACTGTCAGCCAGTTATTGACCCACCTCACCATCCACTCCACCTATCCCCACCTCTCTAACAAAGTTTCTCAGCTTTGTTATCAGGATGTTGTGGGAGACAGTATCAAAAGCCTTGCTGAAGTCAAGCTAGATCACATCCACTGCTCTCCCTCCATCCACCCAGCTGGTGATGACATTGTAGAAGGCTACAAGATTGGTCAAGCACGATCTCCCCTTGGTGAACCCATGCTGACCACCCCTCATAACATTCTCTTCTTCCAAGTGCTTGGAATTGCCACCTAGAACAAGCTCTTCCATCACCTTTCCAGTGACAGAGGGGAGACGGTGACTGGCCTGTAATTACTGGCGTCCTCCTTCTTGCCCTTTTAGAAGGCCGGAGTGACGCTGGCTAACCTCCAGTCCTCAGGCACCTCTCCTGTTCTCCAACACCTGTCAAAGACGATAGAGAGCAGCTCAGCAATCACCTCTGCCAGCTCCTTCAGCATACGTGGATGCATCTCATCAGGGCCCATGGATCTGTGGGCACTGATCCCACCTAGACACTCCCAGAGTGCCTCCTCCTCAACCACAGGGAAGTTCTCCATTTCTGAAACTGTCTTTCTTCCTTCCAGGGTCCAGGAGACCCAAGAGGGAGTCTTTGAAGTGAAGACAGAAGCAAAGAAGGCATTCAGTATCTCCACCTTCTCAGCATCCCCTGATACTAAGACAGAACAGATGTTTCTGTCAGATGTTGTGTCTTACTTCATAAGTGGGACAGTGTATAGGTGAATGTGCTCTCTGAATGTTTGTCAATTGTAGTTATAATAGAAACCATTACAGTTAGAACTACTAGCATGGTGTATAGTGAGTCAAACTCTACCCTAAAGCTTTTGGGTAAGTTAAAAATGGTGGGATTAGAATTGGCTCTCATTTGTTGTGATAATCAACTTGAAATTATAAAAGAGGAAGGGGAGTTTAGCACAACTTTCTTCTAGGAATGAAATGAAATTCGTTATGCTAGTAAGACTAGGGCTGTGCTGTTGATGGAATATCTGAGGATACTGTATTTGGTCTTGTGATTTTTAATTCTCCCCCAACCCCTAGGTTGTGAATGTGGTCAAATTATTTTTTGTGACATGGTATTGAATTTCTTGTGGGCAGCATTTTAAAGATAAAAAGCACCAATTTAGAAGACAAATGTGGCAAAAGAGTAAGGGTAAAATAGAAAAGGCATGGAGGGAAAAGTTCATTCTACAGAAACATTCTGAGGAAATAATGATAGTAAAAAATTATACAACATGTCTCAGACACTTCTAATAATAAAACTATAAACAGCAATACTGATTGAATTTATTTCCCCCCAGACTTTGTTTCTCTTCCAGTCTAAGTCTGGAAATTTTTGAAATTACTGATAAAACATGATTATTAACATTAACTTCAGGTCTTGCTAAACTTTTTTGCAGCAGTCGTCGAGGTTTTCTTTTTTGTAATTTAGAAGCAATTATATCAGTATGTATGTAAACACTCTTTCTAAATATAAAGATGCCTATACAGTAAATATTTGATCATACAAAGTAAACTAGCAGCACGTGAAAATATTTGCAGATTGAAGTTGGATATTCTATAGCCTTGGAGTAAACAGAAATTTATAACTCAGCAACTTTTGCTATAGTCACATGTCACTATAAAGCTGGAATTATCACAGTATAACACCATGAGCAACTGGCAGTTGAGCCCATGCTCTGAAAATTATTAGGGGTGATAAATTACTAAAATAATCTTCAGTGCTTACATACAAACTGTACTTTAAAAGTGGCTCTAGAGAGCTTCTGCTCTAAATTCCAGATACAAGATATTTATTAATCTTAATATTTGCATGCTCAAACATGGTTCAGCTTTTATACTTTTGGCTGTATCAGAGAACCTACCATCCCCTTTGTATTGTCTCTTTTGTCTCCAAATTCTGCTTTAAACTAGAGTAAATACCCAGGTTTTTTTATTGGTGCAGTAGATGAAGAGGAATGGAGAGACAGAGAATGTGTTTGCTATCTGCCATGATTCATAGTTTAACATTCAGTGGCTACTCTGCAAGCCATTGCTGCTTTTATGTAAAATAAATATTCAGATACTGCTTCATGCTTTTTTTTCTTCTTTCTTTTTTTCTTTCCTATGTATCACATTTGCCTGTGGGTTAGGTGGCAACTGGCACTACTGTTTTCTTAATATACTTCAGAATTAGTTATGCTGTTTGGAGCTGTACCAAGGAACCAGCGTGCCTGAGGGGAAAGTAGCCCTAAATTTGTTGTTTTAACTGGTAGCCAGTTCCCTCACAATGGTCTGCTAAAAGAAAAATATGATATTAGCCAGATTCAGCAGTGAATATTGTCTTCAGTAATGGAAACTTGAGGAAGCCCAGGTGGCACAAGCATGGAGCTGTGACTTTACTGACAGCACCAGTGACATGGAGGTGAATGGTAGAGGTGCAGTATGACCTACAGTTTACAGGTAAGCCAAGTTTGGTTGGTAGAAGCAGTATCTTAGACCCTCAGTAGTAACTGGGAAAGTAAAATATTCATTTAGTGGCTGTTACTTTAACAGGTGCAGATGTGCTCTTAGTCAAGGTGGCACTTAATTCTAATTGATGGTCAAACTATGACTACTGATATTTCTAACAAATCAGATTATAAAGCTTTGATGAAATGATAGGATAGTTTCTTACAGCTCTGTGCCATGGACTTCAGAATGCTCCTAGAAGATACCAGCGTTTCCATTTGTCATACATTTCAACAATATTGACTTCTGAGGCAGTCTTCACATTTTGTTGTCATGGCAAGGATTGATTTATGGTATATGCACTTCCTCATTTTATACTGTAGTTGTTTTTCAGTACTAGGTTGGCTGATTCCTCTTTTATCTTTGCTACCTCTGTCTTTGTCCAGTCCCATCACAGTTTGGATGTCAGAATCTGGTAGTAAGCTTCTCTTCAGGGGAGAAAAATGAAAGTATCTTTAGGCTAAAACATGTGTTTTCTTGCAGAGTCAGTCAGCGTTAGCACTGTCTTCATACAACAGATTCCAGCCTTTGCTGCAGCATCACAGATTTTTCTGATGCTGCCTTGTAAGTCTGTCTTGATTCACATAAAATTAATTATTGAAATCCTATATGGACACATCTGTATTCCTGAAGTTCTACTAACGTATGATACCGGAGTAGTGATAATGGCTATAACTGTACTAATAGTAACTAGTCATTTTTCAGTTGTACTGGCTTTTTTCAAGTGTAAATTCTCCTTGAGATGTAGCTGATTCTTAACAAACTGCTACTAAAGGCAGCCATGGAAAAGAACTATAGTGCTCTCCATATTTTATTAAAATGTTAATCCGTGCTTTATACTTAATTTATTTTACCTGATAGTCAGTGATTTAATTTAATTAAATTGAGATTCTGTGCAATTTTGTAGTAATCCGATTCTCAATACAAAAATGTAATTAGGAATCAAAATTAATATTTTCTTTCATAATTATTTATGAACATAGGCTATTTCCCAAAATAATCCATGGGCATTCTGGGTTCATTGATATCTTAATTCACTGCAACACCTTCCCTTTGTTACGTTTCACTTGGAAATGCCAATGGGTAAGTACAAGAACCTGAGGAGATACTTCGGTAACATTCATCCTTGAGCAGCCATTAGATCTGTTGATATTGTACAAACAGTTATGCAGACATACATGCCACTGCATAACCACTCGGTGGAGGTACTAGGAGTTTTGTGTGTTGCTTGACGACCGGTTGGGTAGGAGACAGCAGTGTGCTCAGGTGGCTAAGGTGGCCAACAGCATCCTGGTCTGTGTAAAGAAGAGTGTTGTGGGAAGTGATTGTGTAGGACTAGGGAAGTTTTTGTCCCCCTGTATGCTGGTGAGGCCCCACCTGAAGTATTGAGTTTAGTTTTGGCACTCTCACTACAGTAAAGATGTTGAGGTGCTGGAGTTTGTCCGGAGGAGGAGGACGAGGAGAATAAATGTTATGAGGAACAGCTGAGGGAACTGGGGTTGTCTAGCCTGGAGAAGAGGAGGCTCAGATGAGACCTAATTGCTCTCTATGACTACTTGAAAGGAGGCTGTGGAGAGGCAAGGGCTGAGGTATTTTCTTGGTGCTGGTTAGCAGAATAAGATGAAAAGACATCAAGTTAAGCAAGGGGAGGTTTAGAATGGATATTAGGAAAAACTTCTTCACAGTGAAGGTTGTTAGATATTGTAATGGGCTACCCAGGGATGAAGACTCCACCACCTCGGTGGAGTCTTCATCCCTGGAGGTATTTAAAAGACAGATGTGCTGAGGGACATCTTTTAGTAATAGGTGGCAGGTTAAGGTGATTTGATTTGGTGATCTAAAGGGTCCCTTCCATCCAAGGCAATTCTATGATTCTAAAGGCAGAGGAAAGCCCTCAAGACCAAGGTGAAAGTGGGTACTATAAAAGAGAGTGTGTGTGTATTTGCATACATCTGTACGCTTAGTTTTAGTAATTTTGTGTTGAATATCATATCCCTCTTGAAGAGGAGGACACTTTATTTTTAGTTTCTGTGTACCACACAGAACATTAAGTATGTCCAGTTATTAAACACTAGTTACAGGAAAATATTTAACAGCTAGAATGCTTGGTAATATAATTGATATCAAAGAGATCTCTGTGAACTATTTCTCAAGCCTTAAAAAACCCAGAATTATTTAATACATATGATGCTTTCAAGATTTTTTTTTTCAGATAAGGTCTCTGATTTTTGTGTTATTCTGAAGTGATCACTGTAGCAAATATTTATACACTCTTTGCCAGACATGTTAACAGCCTTAAGGTTAAATGATCAGCTGAGGTTAATGAAAGTGCTGATTTTGTCACTGAAGTGGCTTCTCAACTGGTATATTTTTATGGAGATGTGACTGAACTTGATTTACTAAACAAAATAAAAGGATCCATTATGCTCTTCTCCCCACATAATGAGTTTCTGTAACATAAAGTAGTTATGCTGATTGGTGCTCTTGCTGGAAAATGATTTGTTTCCTGTGGCTTTGCATAACAGTGTGACAAAGGGGAACTCAAGTTCTGCTAATGCTCTGAAATGCAACAGAAGTCTTCCTTTTGCTCTCTAGTCATCTTAAATTGAAAATCACTAATTCTTAGTCATTAGAAGCACTTATAAAATCAGGTATGTTAGGATTGGAACTTTGGGTTTATGCATAAAATTGGTGTTATTAATACCAATACTTTTGCTGTATCTTTGCCTTTGAATGCATTTTATTTCCTTGAATTGTCTTAGATTTCAAACCAGGATGTTTAAAAGGCTTGAAGAGTACCAAACTATCTGAAATAAAATATGTATCATATCTCTTTCATAAATAGCTGCCATAATATTTCATCTGTGATTCTTTCAGACTGTAAGTTGTACACACCAAGGTTAGTACTCTGGTTTAATACATGGACACATTGAACTTGATACTCATATGTCTTGTGCAAATTGAGGAGTAAAAATGGTTTTAGCACTTATAATTGCAAGGGAACTAATGAGCAGGAAGGAAAGATAGGTGCCACTTTTAAAAATGTGCTGGAGAATCGGTTCACTACACGGGTGTAAACTCATTGCTTCAATTTCACAAATACTATAAATAACAAAAGCAGTTTCTACATCTCCCTGTGGAGTGTAAATAGCAACTGTTGTTAACACACTTGCTGCCTGGAGCCACAACACGGAGCTGTGGCAAGGAAAAATCCTGCTGGGTATCCATCCCATCAGGAGAGAGCTTCTTTCTTATGGACACTGTATGCTAAGACTCTCTTTATGTCTCCCACATCCAGAGTGAATGGAAACTATTACTGTTACAGAAAGGTTGAATCACTTGCTTTGAATGCTTTATGGAATAGGCATTAGACAAAAGAAATGTGGAAGTGGAGACCTGTTTATCAATGGGAAGTGCAACACCTTTGCTGGTTTTTGTACTACGTTCATGCTTGCTTCAGATTGAATGATCCCCAAAATGACTGTTTTCCATCTCTGTCTCCACAAACATCCAAGCCTTTTACTCAGATTTTCTATAGTTTTGCATTGTTTGGGTTATGCATACAAACAAAAGACATGGAGACATTGAAAACTCACCTGGACACGTTCCTGTGTGACATACTATAGATGACCCTGCTCTGGCAGGGGGGTTGGACTAGATGATCTCTTGAGGTCCCTTCCAACTCCTGACATTCTGTGAAAAGCTAAATTTAATTTATTTAACAAACATATTATCCACTGGGGCGCTATACTACACCCACAGAAACGCAGATTGGTCTGGGTTGAGAAGGGACCCCAAGGATCCTCAAGTTCCAAGCCCCCTGCCACAGGCAGTGCCACACACCTCCAGGGTTGGATCTGTACAAGGTTGCTCAATGCCCCATCCAACCTGGCCTTGAACACCTCCAGGGCTGGGGCATCCACCACCTCTCTGGGCAGCCTGTTCCAGCATCTCACCACTCAGTGAAGAACTTCCCCTGATACCCAACTGATGCTAACTTGGGTAGCAGAGCCCTGTCATTAGCTGTCCGTTATTAATCCCATCCCCAACTCTGACCCACAAGCTCTCAATCTGATCCTGACTGCTTCTCAGAGGGAGCTCCTCACAGTCTATCCACTTTTTAACACAGTGGGCAACTCCCCCACCCTGTGTTACCCAAGTTTGTACAACTATATAGGGACTGATAGAGGCCTATGGAAAAGTCGACAGGTGGAGAGCCTGGGGTATTCGCATCCTAAATATTGGTATGCTGCTGTTACAGGTGAGTGAAATAACAAAAAAAAGGTTGGGGTGAGGAGAAACAGATTGGAATTCTGTTCTGGGACAGGCATTGAGTATAACCATCTTGTTTTTCATCAAAAAGTCTTTCCAGATTGGTTTTAACTGAAGGAATTTGTAACACAAAAACCCCCAGCCAAAAACCAGCAACTGCCCCCCTCCCCCCAAAAATCAACCAAACAAAAAACAACCTAAACTTTTAAAACAAATAAAAACCTTTTAGTTGACCTGTTAGATTGTGTAAATTGTGTATTCAGTGTTACAAATTAGAGATATTGAATATAAATGCTGTTGATGTGAGACTTTTCCCTTGACATATGTAACACACACAAAACAAAATGTGACCAAAAAAACCCAAGTAATTTTTGTAATTAATTTTCAAGGATTGTTTGTAAATGTCAAGATGATGGATTTATGTGAATGAACTCATGAATATTCCAAGTATGAAGCATTCTATCCTCTGTAGCGTTTAAACTTGTTTGGCTTGTAGATATCACTGTAGTCTGTTGGGAAGTCACTGTTGTGTGACGTGTTTTCATAACTGCCTTTCACTTGAACCGCTTCTCAATGCTTTTCCTCCAGTGACTATTTAAATACAGTCACACAGAGGCAGCCACTAAAGCACTCAAACAACGGTGCAGAAGTCTTTGTCAGCACTTGTTAGCATTTTAGAAAATGCAAACTACTTAAACTGGAATGAAGTCAGATCTTTATCAAAGTCCTCCTTTCAATCTAGTAGCAAAGACCTTTTTATGCTCTTTCAGTAGGCATATTAAAAATGATGGATGATGGACTTCTTCAATTTTTCTGTTACAGATGTGTTGTATGTAATTCTTTAGCTGGACTTTGTTTAGTCTTTCACTTCTAAACAGACCTCTCTGTGCATACTTCTGTGATACTCTAAAAATTTCCTGATCTACCCCTTTTGATGGGTGCACTATAAAAATTCTGTCTGCTTTGAAAACTGTTTCCTGCTTGTAATTGAAAAGGGACATCTCATTTCTGGGTGTGACTGGTGGCCTTCTGTTTTTATCCTGTTACCTCAATAGAGGAAAAAACAATTATAGGGAGTTGTAGAAAAAACACGGCTACGTCATGTCTTGGTTAGATATTTAGTATTCTTGCTGTATATAAGTAAAACAAATCTTTAAAAATGGGTGCCTTAAGAATCACATGGAAACAATCTTCATCAGCAGACATCTGCTGCTGTGTGAGCAATAGAAAAAGAGACCACCAGCAGTTGGAAAGCCAGCCAGCTGAAATTTAGCTCAAGGAAAATGTCAGAGGAAGGAATGGATCTCTGCAACATTGAATAAGAGGCATGAACCAAAAACTGGTGAAAACCAGAACATCTAAACTAGGCTTAGGAAAAACTTAAGAAATATGAAGACCATGTTGATTTAAGATAGGATCTTTAAGAGCTAGAGGGCTGAGGGAACAATTAATAGGTGAAAGCTAGAGTTTGATGTACAGAATAAATGTTTTTTCCATGTTGTTGTCTAGTGGTTATTAGACTCAAAAGAGATCAATGCTTTTTTTTTTTTTTTTTAGACTTTCTTTTGATTTCTACCAGGACTGGGAGGACTATGTGACTTAATTGCAGTACTAGAATCTGCACAGTTGCTGTTGTATTAAAGGGAAAAATAACGGTGAGAGGGATTGGGAAGGAAAAGTGAAGAAATGGTGAACTTACACATTAGCACTGTTGTGTTACTCATATTAAAAAAAAACACTAAAGCAACAAGAAGCAGAGCAGTAGGAAGAGTGAAGGGTAGGAGGAATCTAAATGCAAAGCAAAGTAGGAACAACAGCTATCTATACAATTATATTGCAGGTGTCGGAGAGAACACTGGTTAGATAAAAGATCTTTCTCAGTTTTGTTGTGCTAAACATGAAATAGAATTTTTCATTGCTGATACTGTGTACTCATCAATTCTACATTCCATCTGCAGTGTACTTCCACTAAAAAGGAGCTCGTTTACTGCTTGTATGTTTACTTTTATCTCTGTTTGGTGGTAAGTGGAAATCAAAGCTTTGACATGTTCCATATATAACACTGAATAGAAAGCTTCAAAATGCAAATCAAATCATAGTGTACTTTAAAAAAAAAAAAAAAGCCACACAAAACCCTAAAGAAATTGAAGGATGTTTGAGAGGATGAGGAGAATAGGACTGGTGAAAGCTTGTCAAAAGATGAAAGAAAGTACATTTTGGGTACTGCAACTATAAAAATAGAAAACGGGCAACATCTGAATGTTTTTTCCAAACACCAATGGCCTTATGTGCACTGGTCTTCCTTGGTATGAATAGTAAACTAATTCTGCTCAGAGTGGAAGAGATGCAGAAGGAGCCTTACTTCCCTATAGTAGATATAGACAAGTAGCAACTTCCCCATCCTTTAATTGGTTTGTAGCTTTGTAAAACTTCTGTTTCGTTCTGACATGAAGCCCTTTGATTTTCCTGCATGTAAGGCATGTTGGATTGTGTTTTGGTCCATATCTCTGTGACAGTCAGTGCACCTCCAAGACTGAGAAAAAAAGAAATAAAATGACTGGCTGTTTTATTGAGGTCAAGAACTTTGACTCAGTCTCTCATATGCTTTGAAAGTTTAATAATGGACAATCTTTAATGAATGCTTACTCATGAATTTGCAATTAGGTCATTATAGAAGAGCAAAGACCTGTGTGACTCCATAGTACTTGAGCACGAAAAAGGGATGGAGGTGATGTGAGATAATTTAGGCACGAATATGATTTTTCTATGATTCTCAAGGTCTAAACAAAATGGCTGCAGAGGGATAGGACTCTGAGAAGCAATCTACTATGAAAAGAAGAACCCTCCAGTAGGATCTACACTGTGCATTTTCCTGGAAAAGCATTAGAATAATGAATCGTTATTTAATATTTTTCTACAAATTTGCTAACACTCATGACAAAAAATGTGACACTCATATCAATGACTCTAAGTACACTGGAGAACTGGCATAATGAAAGACATTATCTTTCCTTGTCTCTGAAATTATTTTTTATTTCATTTATCATCTATTGATGGAGAGTTCAATTAGATAAAGATATATGGAGTCAAATTAATACTTAAAGGAATGTTCACTAAAAGGGCTATAATATCAAAATAAAATACTGAAAGGGGTCTGTTAGGGCCCCCAAAACCTGCACACCTAAAATTTAAAGTGATCAGATAGTTGCTAATTGAAATATGCTTTGATTCTGCGAAGAGATAAATGGTGGGAATCTTGAAGTTTTTTGGTTTTTATTCTTCTTTCATGAAGTAGGGTACTTTCACCTGAAGTCAGATTATAAGATAAATCAATCCATTTTATTTGTAATTCCATACTGGTCACTACATGACCTTTTTGTTGATAACTTAGAGCTTCATTTCTCTTAGCCTCTAAAACAAAATAGCATTTGTGTGAAGTTCTCCTTGAAAATGTTTTAGTAACACTCTTCAACTTGTTTCCATACATAAGAGAGTGGTGTTTGGCATCTCAGAATGTGACTTAGGAGTGTTCCCGCATATTAAGTCAAGTTTCCATGAAATGCTGGTTCTAAAGGAGATTTAAATGAGCCAATAACTTTTGCCCCACCATGATTGGAAAGATACAGACATTTTTCTGCCTAGCTAAGAGAACTGCAAGCACAATGTAGTAGTCATTTCAGAATGGTTTGCTGGCTTGGTAACATATTCTGTTTAGGTATTTCCATATCATTTGATGTCTTCTTCCTGTTGGGAAACATGTCATACAAGAACACCTAAACTGGGAGAAGCTGCCACATAAACACCCAGTGCCACAGATGATCAAATTCAGAGCTGCATGTGACTTCCCCAAAACAGATCTCCGTAACTCGAGGCATATGTTGCTGGGCAGATACAAATAGAAATGAGTACTGCAAGTGGCTGTGAATTGGCATGTTAATTTAGTATTGGAACAGTTTTAATGTAGGTATAGCATCACCCAGAAATTCTGTAGGTGGAGATCCTTGGATATGAGTCAGCATATCTAAGTAAAATTATTTTGACCCAGACTGTTTCATAACTGATACTTTTTTCTTCTTGCATTTTTGATGGAAAGCATAGAATAGATTTCTCCCAGAAAACCTTGGTGTGTCCTAAAATTATCAGATGGTGAGCATGATTACATTGGCATATTTATAGGAGCAAAAGAAAAGCCATTCCGATGGTATGAACACCAGCAAACTACTTGAAGAGTTATTGATGGAATTTGCTGTAGGGGAAGCAACATATGAGTGTCATTGAATTCTTTAGTGTGAGTACAGACACTCTCTTTGTAGTAAGAAAGCACGCAGAACATCGTATTTCTGTGTCAGCTTCTTGAGGAGAAATGATAAATCGTCCTCCTGAGATTCACGAGTTCCCAGATTCAATAGTACGCCTTCACGCATGAGGTACGCTTAATATTGGCCAGCACTGTGAAAGACAGAGACCCACCAGCATTTTTCACTGTTCTTGTCTGATCTAGTTATGGATCTGCACATCAGCCACGTCAGCCAAATATTCACTGGCCTTTCTGTTAAGGCCAAAAGTCTGGACTCTGTTACTAATATCAATGTTCTGGTGCATGTAGCAAAGTTAATCTTAACATCAGAAAGGTTTTTCTTTGTGCCCCCTTTCCCTGCCCTCCTAGTAAGACATGGAAGCTAACACAAGTGTGCTCTTACAATATAAAGCCTAGCGTTGTCTTAATGAGCATGCATAGCTTCTTAACACAACCATTCTTTACACTAAATAAAATTAGAGATTTGCCAAGGGTAAACTGTTGAAGATGTATCACTAGAGATTCAAATGAAAGCAGGGGGCAAGAAAACATCTGGTGCTGTGAAAAAAACTTAAGTTTCCTTTCAGGAGTTGAAGGAGGATGCATGATCTGTTGTCCTTAGACTGGAAAAATATACTCATCCTGTCTGAGTGGAGTCCTTCTTAATTATGAGAGGAGGCAATTGTAATCCATCCAGTTTTGCAATACTTTTGAAAGAGTTTTATACTATGGCTGACATCAAGGACTTTGGTACAAGAGGACTACACTAAAACAAATGGGCTAAATATGAAGGTAGTGACCTTATTTGTGAAAGGATAAATCACAGAAGTGATTTGGAAGTCCATGTCTTCTTAATATAGTACACATACTCAATATCAACAGGCGGTGTGGGAAGTAGGAGAAAAGGGAAAACACCTACTAAAGGTGAAGGATTATTTGTCAAGGCAGAATGTGCACAGGAGTTTTGGTAAGAAAATTTAATTCTGCGATAAAATTAAATTGCTAAATTATAATGGCTAATATGCAAATAAGAAAATTATTATTTTTAAAAACCTGAAATGATCATGTGCTTATTAGTCCAATTGTTGATGCAATGCATAGAACTATACTGTATCTTTAGCACAGAATATTTCAGGGTCCAGGCATGAGGAATGTAGCAATATCAAGAAGCTTCAGACAAGATCAGAGACATTTCATAGCTTGGTAACAAACTCAGCAGTTTGCTGTATGATTTGTTGAGATTACAGGACCCATAATCAGGTTTTAATAAAACAAGGTTTTCATACTGTCTTGACTCTGTGATGTAGAATCACCTTTTGTAAATGACATGGAAATACACAAATGTTTTTAACAGTCACTTGACAAAAAACTGCATCAAATTTTTCCCCCTATATGTCCTGACTTGAGAGAGTTGGATCTCCTGTAATATCTTTTGGGTTTTTTTTTTTTTTTTTGAGAGGCTGACTTTGAAATTCTTTGCCAGGGCAGATCTCTAGTGCAGCTTCCTGTCTTGGGCTTGGGAGGCAAGTTCTGTTTTCAATGGTCACAGCAGAGCAAAAGCCAGATCACGTCAGTCAGATATCCTTAATCGTTGTCTAAACATGTTCACCTAGAGGGGAGAGATCTGGTGGACTAAATCTCAAATTTGTGAATGTTCACTTGAGGCAGGTGGTTGAGAGATGGATGTTCATCAATGTCACACAGCTGGCGATGGAAGCTGACCTCCAGTGGACTCTTTTGGTCAGAGAAGTCCTACCTCACTGCAGTAGGCAATGGGCAGGATTTCTACCACTGCTGGCTGAGGGGAGATGGAGTGTGAGGGAAGGGGGAAGGGTGCAGAGGGGAAACCAGTCTGTAAACAGGAATTTTCTTCAACACACCTGAGGCCAGAACGACAAGGAGCCCTACTAATACCGTAACTTCTTGATCTTACCATATGCTTATATCTTCAACCCTTAGTGACTGCTCAAGAGCTGTTTGTCAGAGCCTTTGAATAGTCCCATGTTGGGTTTTTTTGCTGTATTCATGTATTACTGTATCACTGATTTCCTAACTAAAGAGTTTCAAAACTCGAGGTATGCATTAATTTTTTAAATAGACAAGTGTGTTAAACACATTTGTAACTGAAAAGTAGTTGGTCTGTAGTAGTGAAGAAAACTTTGTAGTAAACTTAAAAATTCCCCACAGTTCCTACATGGTGTGATTCTTAGAGCTTTCAAACCTGCAACTTTTGACCCTTAACAAAAATTAGAAATATGTGCATTTGGCAGCAAATAAAAATTAATCAAATCAGTAACATGAGCTCTGCAACTGTCAGGCTGGGTTGCCTCATGGCTATAACTTTGTTAATGAACTGTTTGGTTATAAGCAATTTTTCCTTGAAGGAGTATGGGACAATTAAATGCTGCCTCGCTATAAGCTTTTTTTCCTTCCTGCCTGAAACCGTTATACAATGCAGTATGGTGGCAGAAGAAAACTTCAAAGTTCTGCTGCTAATGGAAGAGGGAGAATGGAGCAAGGGAAGAATTGTATTTTATAGTGTTTTATGGCTGTGAAATGACAGCATGTGTCTGGGGTGAGAGGGACAGGGAGCAACGGGTGTGCACAGAGTCCTTTCAGTATGAGTCAGAGTGCCCCTGCAGGCGTGTGCCTCTCAACTTTGCAATATTTCAGAATTTTCTGCACGTCTATACTTTGAAAAGTGATGTCTTATGCTAGCTCCAGAGATTCTTCAAAGGAACACAATGTCATGTTAAACTTTGCTGCATGTGTCTAATGTGGATGCTTCTGAAGACCTGCTGCATCATTACTCAGACCTTGTGCTTAAGCATTTAAAGTAATCAAAGGTGGGTGTTAAACAACCATTCTCATTTGATCATACTTTGGTTTGTTTTTCCTTTAATTTTCTGTAAATAACCTCAGGAAAAAATGAGGATATTTACAAGCAGGGCTTTAAGTTGTTCTGCTTGCCAAAGGGAAGTGCTGAAACTGAAGTTGTCCTCTATGAGTGAAAATACTCTATAGCCATTTTCTCCCGTGGGAGAATAAGCAAATGTATTCATTCTTACTAATTAATAAGGGCTTGATAAAATGTTAGTAGTGATTCCTACAGATATGAAAAAAGCATACCACCCCTACCCCATTCGAAAAAAAAAAAACCCAACAAAAAAACCCTACCATCATTAAAGCAAGAAAATAAAAATAGTGCACTGTCCTAAGAGATATATAACTTCACTTATTGAAAAAAAGGTAAGAAAAAGCAAGGTGCTTATGTCCTGGAGGAGGAAATGAAGAACACATAAAGACCCTCATAGCTTGTTAGCTTCGAAACTGAAAACCAGCATAACACAAATGAATAACTAACACCTTTTGTTGCAGATTGGGGTGTGGGAGGTGGTAAACCTCACAAGAAACTACATGCCTTGTAGTTGTCCTCACTTTAAAGGGAGATGGTGCCTCTAATGAGTATTCAGATTATTAGAGTTTTTTCTTTTTTTTCGTGAATATGCTATTTGTTCTTAGAGAAACTGCGTCGCCACATTTGAGTTTCTACAGTCTTTGATTTTAGCGCAGACAGGAAATTATCACAGAGGAAACACTGGCAAGTTTTTCTTCTCAAATCCTGGTTGGTTTGGGTTTTTTTAAATATTTGTTTCTATAAACACTCTGGTACCATGATGTATTTATTTGGCAGCGTGGCTGTCATCTTGAGTATGTCACTGACAGTTGGGACTGCACCCAGATCTTTTAGCTGGGATAACCCTGGAATGGCTAACTTCTCTAGGCAGGCCTCACAGCTGCTGCATCCTCTGTTTATCCCTCAGTACTGTAGGAACAGTGAGTGGAAGCGCATATGACTTGATCTTTTCCATTTATGATCTTCCAGCAGCAAAAAGGGGAAGATCACAGAATCATAGCCTGGTCTGTGTTGGAAGGGATCCCAAGGATCATTGAGTTCCAACCCCCCTGCCACAGGCAGGACCACCAACCTCCAGGCCAGTGTCTACACAAATTTGCCCAGGGCCCCATCCAACCTGGCCTTGAACACCTCCAGGGTTGGGGCATCCACCACCTCTCTGGGCAGCCTGTTTTAGCCCCTCACCACTCTTTCTGTAAAGAACTTCCCCCTGCTGTCTAAATGAAATGACAGTGATGCAAAGTGTATTCATTATGTTGATCAAATTCATCTCTGTGAAGTGTATTCTTCTCACTGTAGGCCTCACTGAATTCTTATATGGAAACAAGTGCTAAATATTTTGTGTAAATGTTTTCTGTCTCAAAGCCTTAAGCATAACACTCTGGACAAAGTTGATGTGCTATAAGCATCCGGTGTGATTTTAGATCCCTGCAATGTGTGAAATACCCTTGTGGAATTGCAGATATGCCACATCAGATACCTATACCCTTCTGATGTGCGAGGTGGGCACCCATTGGTATTGGAATGGCAGATACCTGTCTTCCACCATCTAGGAACTTGGAGCAGGGTACTCAAGTGCTCCCAAAGAATATGAGGGACCAGCTCAAGCTACTGCATTTGCTCCCTGAAGGAGAATCATATTCTGTGCCTCTCCACTTGGGAAGTCCTGCTCATGACCAGAAAAGTTACTGTCTCCCACCTTCATTGCCTTCCCATTTATGAGGAGATGGGGTATGCTGGGACTGATGACAGTTAGTATGCACATTATTTATCATAAGTACTTCTCCAAGTTCAGTCCATATATGGAAGTAATTAACCACCATTGGTATATTTAGGTTTTCTCTAAGCTTTTGAAAATCATGATCCGAACCACTTGATACAGGCAAAACTGTCCACTCTTAGTATCCCATAATAATCTGTGGAATTCCTGTTGTATCATGTACTGCAAAAAAGGAAAGTAAAACTGCCCATCAAGCTATGCAGAGTGTTAAAATGACACCTCTGTGTACTGAAAGAGGAAAAATGTTTCTAAGGAAGCTGCTGTTCTAAGCAGAAAAAAGGGACACACAAGTTGTTAATCCATTTTGCAGCTTGGCAGATTTATAAGATATTTTCCTTTTCAACTGATAATATAGCAATAAAGCACTAAGGTTTAAATTATTCAAAATCAAGTGCCAAATGGCTTATTAATCTCTTAAACATAGGAGCTTCAAATACATTTTCCATTCTAGAGAACCATGGTACATTTTCATACCTAGTAAAATGTGTTTTTTATCAAAATATGCAGTGATTTTGACAGATGTTGAAGAAATGGTATGTAAATTCTTCCATATAAATTTTGTGCAGACTCCTTTACCAGCTAGATTCTTATTAGAAGAAGGGATACTTAAGCTTATTGCAATCTTCATTTCCTAACAGGAATTATATAAAAACAGTATTCATGTATTTTACCTAAAATTACTTGAAGATCAAATAAGTATGTAAAATGTTTTCCTATTAAGGACAACCAACTCATTAAAGAGCTATAAGTAGATTTGGAATTGAATATAGTAATGGAATATGGTATCATCTTGTGAGATGCCTAATACTTCTCAAGACCATTTTACTGAAGGGTCTTTTTTTTTTTTTCTCTTTGCAATTATCAGCTTAATGTAAGTCTTCTAGTTTCCTAGACTAATTTTGAGGCTCCTCACACAGGAATCTGTCAGTCTTCTAGTTTCCTAGACTAATTTTGAGGCTCCTCACACAGGAATCTGTCAGTAAACGTATTTGGGAAAGTTAATGCAGAGTAAAATAATTTCCAAATATATACCTTGCTCTGCATCTTATTACTGCTAGTAAGAACAGTGGTGCTTGAGCAGATCACAGAATCATAAGAGGAGATAACTAATTGCTCAGACAGTGTTTACTTACCAAAGACTAGAACCTTTTTTTTGTTGGTTTTTTTTTACATGAAAGATGATTTTAAAGATAAAATCACAGTAAGTGTAGACTAAAGTAGCCCCAGAAAATCTTACAGCCCCAACACCCTACCTTTGCTTGCCTGTGCCAGATGTTTTGAAAGTCTGAAGTCCAGGAATGCTTTTCAAGACCTAATGTGAGTTGGGGTGGATATGTCCCTAGAATGCAAATTCTTATTGCAGTTTTGGGGGATGTTTAGCTGTCCTAGCAAACCCTGATCATTGTGTTTCATTGCTGGGTAGACTAGAGACCTGGCAAACATCTACACTACCAATTTGTGTTAATTATTTTTTTCTCCTTTTTCCTGTGCTTGCATTTTACCATTTTTTTTCCTCTGCAGTGCTACTAGTGAACCACTGAGTGATGTACTGTGGCATAGGTTACCCTAGAGCAGGCTCAGGACTTTCTGTCTTTGAACTTGATGAAATTTGCATTGGCCCATTCTTGGCCCAGCTGCCCTGTCCTTGATTGTGTCACCCGTGCATATAGCAAGTCAGATAAGGCAAATAGAAGGTGTAAATGTTACTGACAGCCTGTATGTTTTCCCCTCTCCCTGTCACTTCTAGAAATACTAGTCCCTCCAATGAACAATCCTTGTGTTGCCTCCTAATCCCTACCACAAAGCACACTGAATTGCTTCTGAGGTTGAGACACTGACTGGTAGGTATAAGACACATTTCAGAAAGTTAGTGTGGTTGAATTTCACAGATAAAAGGCTGTATTTGTAAAACCATGTCGGTCTAGAACTTAATTTTTTCGATAATGATCAGTAGTTGATTGAAGTTAAGCTAAACAACAACAAAAAAAGTAAAATGATCTTGGATTTAGCGTCTGCTCTCATTTTAAGAGTATGCAATGATGCCTGATTTCTTTTAAAATATGTATTAACTTTCATATTAATCTGTTTCTGTTGGTCAATACTTCTCCTTTCAATTGCTGTTGTCCCAGTTTAGGATTCCAAGTCTTTATTCTGCTCTTTTTCTCAGAGAACTGTGTATTTTTGTAGTTTAAATGGAACTTATCTTTTTATTTTCCAGTTCAGTTTCTTCCATAAGTCACTTTCAAGTATAACCTCAGATGCCATTTCTGTGATAAAGAGATCAAACGTTATATTCACATTCTTTTCAGTTATTGTTTTCTCCTTTGTTCACATCTGTTTGTTCAACATTGTCCTCTTTAGATTTGCAAAGAAGCATTTTTTTTACTAATTACAATTTTGGAATATTTGTTTTGGCAGACTTATCAGGTTTTAGACAATATAGAAATCTAGGTGTTTGATGCCTTTCATTTGTTTCCAAATGATTGCTATTATTGTAATCAGCTGAATGACTAATCTTCATTCTACTTCAAGAAGAATGCAAACAATCCACCTAATTGATTCATTTCTAACTTTGATTTCTAGGCAAGGTACTATGGATACATGTTTTTTGGATATGCACTTAACAAGTGAAGAAATCCAGATCGTAAAACTTAAGCAACTTACCCAAGTTTGCTAAATTATCAGAGTTAATAAAAACTCCTTGTATTTCCTTGTTTCTTGCTAAGTAAAATGATTAGAAAGAAGAATTAAAAAAAACTTCAGGGATCTTTTAAACTCTATTTGTTGTAGAGGGACAAAAATATTTTAAGTTAATCATGCCTATTTAAACACTTACTTAGACAATATGTAGAGTTCTCATGTTAATGAGATATTATCAGAATAACATAAAGGATTTTAGAAAGATTTTCCTATGAATGAACCAGTATCCAACTCACCATCTTGTAATACTGGCAAGTGCATTGCTCCCTGTTTCATTCATTCTTCCAACCTGGGCAAAATATCCAGAGATCCGTCTATCTCCTGTAACTGTAAATGTGTTAATGTATTGATTTTGGTGCAGAAGGAATTCATAAACAAGGTAGGTGTTGGATCAACTTGATAATTATCTTGCATCTTTTTTGAGATGAGTTGAATGAGTTTGAAAATTATTTTAAAAAATGGAGTAAATACAGATACTTCTCCAACAGGGATATGCAAATTGTCATTCTGTCATCTCTTGTCCCTTAATTTATGAGGTATTTTTGTATAGAATCAGCAACTGTACAGACATAACGGCAATAAATGCTGCTTATTACAGAAATTTTATCTAAATATGAGTTGTGGATTTTTTTTGTGATTTAATAAAATCCTAACATCTCTGGAATTGGGGTATTTGCAAAGCATAAGACTAGTCTGAGAATTTGTAAAACAATAGTTTTGCACACCTATACCTAATGCTAGATGTTTTCAGGTGCTCTAAGAATACTTTTGGGAGTAACATTTCATATTCTTCTATTGCAGAAGAAATAAAAATTAGAAACTTTCTGATTCTACCAGATACTGTGTCATTTAAAATATGTCATCTTGAGTTAAAGCTGGCAGGAAATTTGTTGGCAGTGTAGATTATTAATTTATTTCCCTTTTTGCTAACTGATGCGAAAATTCTTTTTCTTTTCAAAGCAATCAATCTTTCAATAATAATTTTTATCAAATGTTTTAAAAGGATTTTACAGTACTGAAATGGTACATAGTAGCAGGTCTTCCTTCTGACATGGTGTATATTGACAAGCACTATATAGTACTGTCATAGATAGAGTTGTGTAAATAATGCCATTTTTTATACTGATGAAAGGTGGTGAAAGAAGACATTATTTTTCTTGCTGAATAGGGAATGTTATTCAGAAAAACAAAGTGAAAATATATTCAAAATCTATACTCCAAATGAAATAGGACATCCTTAATTAAGTGGAAAAATGTTCTTAAAGTTGATTAAATTTTTGATAATTCACTCTTAAAAATTTGCACAACAAACACCACTGCTTATGAATTATTATTATTATTTTCATGCATTATTATTTGTTGTTACTGCAACACAAATACTTAAGTCGATTTTAGAATTATTTTCCCTATTGCTCAAAGACCTGGCTACATTTGATGGGTAATGCAGAAGAATGAGGAAGTCCAGTGTGTACCCCAAAGAGATTTGATTGTGGGTGAAAATAGTCAATAATTGAAATTGTATGGTATTAATTGTTAAATAACTTTGTCATTGTTGCTACAATTGCTATATGTGGCAACAATAGCGTTACAGAATTGCCCAAATTAATAAAGCTAAAGTGCAGTGATGATGGAATTAGAACTGGTTTCAGCAACAGGTGTCCAGAAACTTGCTTGAAATCAGCTCTTTCAACCTGCCCACCATGAGCATGTGCCGTGCCAGATACTCCAGCTGTGAAGTTCCAATGCAGTATGCAACAATCCAACATCACAACATCTCTCTGCCCTGGAAGACAATTATGGCAGATGGAGTCTGAAGTTATGGATTAAAAGAGCTCAGTGGATATTTTAGAGGGAAGGCTTAAAGACTATGGGAAATCTGCATGTACGTGTATGCTTCAGAGGCAGGAACAGTGGTGGTGACTAACTGGAAAGTGAAAAGGATCTGAGTGTGACGTACCGGTATAGAATATAGAAGTGGATCATAATCTGGTTTTTGGATGGAATAGAACTATTTTTCACAAGGAGGCTGGGAGGGGACACAGCTGATTCTCTTCCCTATCCCACAATGTGGAGTGAGTGAGCAAGGGCCAGCGTGGTGCTTATCTATGACATAACATTTAATTGCTAACTGGGGCTAAACTGTGACATAACTAAAAGATTTTAGCTGATTTTCTAATTGTAGCTTTACGTTCTCTTCCACTTGAAGAACGAATCAGTGCAGTGAAGAGATTTCTATTCTCTCTTAGCTTTCAGTGATTATGTTTGATTTTTTCATTATATATATTTCATGCTGATCAGATAAGAGCTGACTGTGAAGCAAGCCCAGTGATATGTGGAGTCCAATATGCAACTCCTGATAGTAGAAAATGTACAAAAAGAAGGTACAAGGATTTTGCAGAGATTATTGTAGAGCAATTTGATGACAGGGAAAATTTGTTAATACATAATATTTTAAGATTTACTTATTCCCTCTAGATTTCTGGAGTCTCTGTAACTAATATCCTCAGTTATTTAGGTTTTTTGTGTGCTTGCTTTTTAATCTTCTGAAGTATTGCTGTCAGATAGATTTGTCCCTTGCAAGATATTGCATTTGGCAGCTAAAATACTGCTATTAAGTCAGCTACAGTGTGCTACACTTTCTGGACTTCATCCTAAACTTTCCTATTGAAACCTGTGCATATAACTGCTCACTTTTAAAGTCTTTTGCTATGACATTTTAGTATTTAGTTTGTGGTAGGTGATATTTTTATTGTATATATTATATAAAAATGTTATACACACCACCACCCCCATGTATTCTATTACTTTTGCCTATTATCAGTTAATATTTTACACTGAATTATAAGCAGAAGGCATGTAATACAATCACTCTCATGCAGTTTAATATGTTTGTCGGTCTCAGTTGGGCAGGTACATATAAGCAGTGAAGACTGGGTTTACATCATTATGCATGCTTAGCATTTCCCTGCTTTTCCCTTTGTTCCTCCTGCTTCCCCCACCCTGGATCCCCTTCCTTAACGTTTCCTGCACCCAGAGGAGGATTTTGGGGTATTTACTTGGCAATTTCTTGGGGTATTTACTTGGCAATTTCCTGGACATGTTCCTATGTGATCTACGCTGCATACCGCAATGCAAACTTACTGGTCTAACTGCACACGGGTATATTTCTAGAAACTTGCTTAAGGTATATCCCAAATTTCATTCACTATTTCTGGCAATATCATACAAGAACTACAGATCCATAGTAGATGTTCTAGATTTATTCTGTTTTTTTTTTTTTGTTCTGCGTTGTTTAGGATAATCATATAAGGAACTTCTTAGTGTTTTATGGAAGGCTTTATTCTCCGTTACCCATACTCCAAGATAAATAACTTTGACCTCGGGGGGAGGGAAAAAAAGGAAGAAGTTAAGGAGAACAAAGGACAATATATATAGCAATGATGGAAGATTCATTTTTGTATTTATCTAATCTGCCTGTGCCAAACCAGGGCCTGATTCAATGTCTCTGTCATACAGTGACTGGCAGTTTGATGTCAGCTTGCAGTATCCAGCTCAAAATTTTCTTATACAACCAAACTGAAGAATTGCATGGCTTTTTGCTAAACATTGGTAGATGTAATTACTACGTTATTCAGAACTTTTTGCTCTGCTCCATTCTCATGCCTGTGGTTGATAATTTTGATCCTTTGAATCAGGCAACCTTCTCCTAAGTAACTAGCCCTTACCAGATCTGTCAGATAAGTATCTGCATAAATATGATAGGCAATCATGAGAAAATTATACCCTTTTCTCTCAAGTAGCGTTATATGCTTGCAATAAATTCAGGTATAACATCATTGAAAACATAAAAATGCATGGACTGGTTACATTTTACTTTTACAGCTATAGAAACAATAATTTAATTAGGGAAGTAATAGAATTCATGCCAATAGCTATAAATATTTAACTTTATCTAAGAACATGATAGTTTCATTTCTCAGATTCTTCCTAAAAAAAGAAACTTAGAAGAAACCTTTTCCCCCCCATCTCACTTTTCTTTGTGGGAAATAAATGCCTGCCAGGACACTTAGATTTGCAGTTTTGATGGATTTCTAGGTGCTGTGCCCCCTTCCCCTGCCAGCCCGTTCCACCCCCCCATCTTACTGCCTTCATTGCTCGTGCCTTATGCTCGTCTGTACTTTTCCGAACAAACTCTCAGCAAATGTCTGTGGCCCTTGGAAGCCGTTAATCCCTTTTTTGCATTCTGTGTCTATTTCCTGTATCTATAATCAGAATTATCTACTCTGATGATAAACTTGTGGAGATAAGTGATGTTTCTTCTCGGGGCACTATTGCGGTCTTGGTTGGGTCTGCAGCACCACTGCAGGGCTGCGTGATAATGATGATTAATGACTCCACAAAAATCCTATTACTACAGCTAGCTTGAAATGTCCTGGTGAACATTTCATCCCTAGATGCTGATACACAGAGCTCACAATGTGTCACCTGAAACGTCTTCAAACTAAGCCCCCCGAGCTCCTGGCTGGACTCTGCCAGCCTGTGCTCTCTGTCCCTGACAGATACCCAAAGACTCATCTTTCTTTTCTCACCAGCAGGATAGTGCCGTGCACTCAGCTGTTCAGCTCTTATGGTGGCACTTGTCACCTCAGATACCTCACTGGCCAACCTCTGAATCCTTGCAGTTTTGCTGGAGAGAGATAGTGTTCCTTGCAGTGGCTGAGAGTGCATTTTCCAGAGTAAAATACATTCTCTGCTAAGCTTTCTGCTTTGTATGAACCTGTATCAGAATCACAGAATGTCAGCAGTTGGAAGGGACCTCGAAAGATCCTCTAGTCCGCTTGGACTAGAGCAGACCCTGGTCTGATCTGGTGACCCCTGCTAGAGCAGAATTCCTATAGATTAAATCACAGAGGAATGTGTCCAGGTTGGTCTTGAATGTCTCCAGAGAAGGAGACTCCACAACCTCTCTGGTCAGCCTGTTCCAGTGCTCCATCACCCTCACAGGGTAAAAGGTTTTCCTTACATGGAACTTCTTATGCTCCAGCTTGGACCCACTGCTCCTTGTTCTATCACTGGCCATCCCTGAGAAGAGCCTGGCTCTGTCCCCCTGACACTCGCCCTCAACGTATTTGTAAACATTAATGAGATCACCCCTGAGTCTCCTCTTCAAGCTGAAGAGACCCAGCTCCCCCAGCCTTTCCTCATGAGGAAGATGATCCACTCCTTTAATCCTGTTCTAGACTTCTGCTTAGGATAAACACTTAATGCTTGTTACCAATGTGCCAGTGGGTTTATGTTGATTTTTTACTTCATCTAGGATGCTATAAAATCTGGTTCTTGATCTTCCATCAACATTCATGCATCCGTGTCAAGAACCAAACTAGAGTATTAGAGTAAACCAAACTCCAGAGTATTCCCAGGAGCTGGAGGTTGCATTAATCCACATCCAAGCTCCCAGCAATATATTTGGGTCAGATGGAGTGGGGAGGTAGAGATGCAGAAATTGAGTGTGATGCAGCCCATCAAAACACAGCATATACTGAACTCTATGCATGTGCAGTGTGAACACTGTCCCCGAGGAAAAAACTGTGGTACAGATGTAAGACATGGATATCACAGGGTTTTTCTGTGTCTGCTGCTATTTCATGTGGGCATCTTTGAGGAGTATCAAGGATTACAGAGCCCTGGGAGCAGCAGTAAGGGGGTTTGGAGTGCAGGTAGTTTTTTTTAAATCTGTCCTTCTGGTCCAAGGGAAGGGATTTGAAAGGGACAGTCAAATCTGGTGAGTCAACAAATGGTTACAGGACTGATACCACAGCCAGTAATATAAATACGTAGACCGTGGGACTTGCTGTGAGAAATTTTGTCTACCGGGGCTGATGGGGTCCATCCATGTGATCTTATGATCCTATGAAATTTGCTTTTGGACATTCTCTTCACCATAAAATATAGTGTACATAGTCTGAGGAGCTCTAGCAGNCAGGGTTTTTCTGTGTCTGCTGCTATTTCATGTGGGCATCTTTGAGGAGTATCAAGGATTACAGAGCCCTGGGAGCAGCAATAAGGGGGTTTGGAGTGCAGGTAGTTTTTTTTAAATCTGTCCTTCTGGTCCAAGGGAAGGGATTTGAAAGGGACAGTCAAATCTGGTGAGTCAACAAATGGTTACAGGACTGATACCACAGCCAGTAATATAAATACGTAGACCGTGGGACTTGCTGTGAGAAATTTTGTCTACCGGGGCTGATGGGGTCCATCCATGTGATCTTATGATCCTATGAAATTTGCTTTTGGACATTCTCTTCACCATAAAATATAGTGTACATAGTCTGAGGAGCTCTAGCAGACCATAAGTCGCATGCTTTGTGACCCCTGGCAGCAGCCTCAAACTGATAAATTGTAAATATTTTAAAAATTGAGAACAATTCCTGTGACCTCCAAACTTGGTTCTAGAAAGTTTTGAATTCTTCCAGAAGGACCAACCTTCCTTTTACTTGGAAAGGCAATGGTACACAAGGATTATTTTCTGATGACACTTTGTGGTACACCTGACATCTAAATGCTGAAAAGTTCTCCATGATAATTTGCCTTAAATTATATTTGTCCATGAAATATTTGCATTGAGTTGAGCAATAAACAGTTTCTATTGGCAAAAGGGTTTTTGAGAAGTACAACACAGCTTTTGGTTCCAGTGCTTAAAATTATATCTGAGTTAGGGCTAGGAATCAGATTGCAAGAGTTGACTTCTGTGAATATTTTGTGAATACTCATCTAAGTATGTTTTAAATGGATGTTTGCTCATGCAGATTTGTTCATGCATTCGATTACAAAGGATGAATGTTATCAAAGCTTTCAGATGAATAAAGTATTCCTCTAAAGTCTCCAGTAGGGAATAACTAGAAGGGAAAAACTGTGCTGTATCACAGATCAATCCCGAAATATAGGAGTGAATAATAACATATTGAATCATTACAGTTTTATATGTTAAACAGAATATCTTTGATATTTAATAAGTAGGAGGAACACTGAATTTGTTAAGTTTTTAATAAAATGTTTCCTTTGTAATTATGTTTTAACATAAATTTACTCAGAAATGAGCACCTCCTTGTTCCAAAGCAGGAAATCTATATAGTCTGAATGATACCAGAATTAATAAGGAAGGTGAAGAGTTATACAAGCTACACTAAAAACTGCAATTACTGCAACCCCAGGTTTAGGTCTTTGTTTATCTCTGTTCAGGAAGACACTGATACAGTAAGATACTAATTTTATATATGATTTGTAACATGATAATAACTGATTATGATAATAATTAATTGAAGGTAGCTATTATTTAGATGCTGAAGGAAACCTAGACAAAACTGAGGAGATATTTTTAGATAGTGATCAGCCTGATGGCTTGTTGGTTTCTGCATGCTAAGAGAGTCCCCTCTGATGAGTAAACCTTCAGAGTAATAGAATAAAAGATTTTCAAGGAAACAGGAATCTTTTATTAATACTAAGATCAATGAGGCTGCACAGTACTTCTTAGGAAAACCTTGTTCAAGCTCTTCCATAAGGAATACTAAATCAGATAAAAGATGTGAAAATGTGTATGAGAGGAGAAAAGAGATTGTTTTGGGTAAGGCATGTAAGAAGGTTGTTCTCAGCACCTCTAAATTTCATAAGTAGAGGTTTTAGTTCAGCAGTAATTCAAACTTTTTTCTAATCTGTGATGTTAGTGAATATACGATCTCTTGCAAGTAGTGTTCATCTCAAACTTTTGTGCTGTATTCAGAAGCAGTACCAAAACATGTCAGGACTTCCTGGAGAAAAGACAAGTTTATTATTCTGGCTTAGGTATTTTATTTTTACAATAATGCACAGGTTTAGTCTCCTTTCTCTCATATTTCCTACAACAACCTTTGATGCTGATTTAACACCAGTTTTGTTATCTTCTACATAAAAGCATCCTGTTGCAAAGGACTCTTGCTGCTGAAGTGCAAGAATTACAACATAGCAATTGTTCCATTAAAAAAAAAAAAAAATCCTTTTTAAATGATTAAAAGAGCAGGTCATACTAGGAAAAAGAAACGGTATTTTAAACTAAAAAATCCTTTTCCTTAAGCAAGGACCTAACCATTTCTCGCGACTCTACAGCATTAATTAGTATGAAGTGGGTCAAACTCATTGAAAGCTCACATTCTTTTCTAAAAATACTACAGTAAAACCAGACACATGCACATGTGTGGATTGGAAATCAGTCTATATGTAGTAGGGGCATCTTATTTTGCAACATGAGGTTATTTGTTCGTTATTTATGGATTAATGTGATACCCATTGACACATGTAATTTTAATGTACTAACAAAACCCAGATATATTTGGCTTATACTGCATTTTAATTTTTGCGTGCATCCCTAAGATTCAGTTACCTCTTCTGGTTTGAATGCAAATGTCTTTGAGAAGGTACAACTTATTATTCAGGAAGCATCCTTAACTGTATCAAAAGGGGAAACAGATGACTACAGTATAATGCAACAAGGTGGCCTTTATTCACAGCAATTAGCTAGAAGCTCTTTATGAAGTGAGAATTGTGCAGCGGTACTGAATAGGGAATTCAGAATTAAGAATCATTGGAGGCCTAAGGACTTTGTCCTCAGCGATTGCTTAATGTAGCTTAAACAGTATAATGGAAAAAAAAAATCTATTTTGTGTTATAAAAACGAAACAAATGTTTATTTTCTTGTTAATGTTTAATGCTGCTCTGGTAGGATTTTTGTGTAAAACATTTATTTAAAGATTAATGTAAGCATCTGTTCAGCTGCGTGTAAGATGTGTTGTATGAGGCAATAAGAAGCTGAACAGTTTTCTTCTGTCTGTCGAATCTGTTTTCTCTGTGTTGGATGCATACACAGACATGCCCAACAGAAAAAGAGGGAAGACAGATAAAGGAGAGGGGACTTCTGGGGGTTGGAAGTGAGTTTTATGGATTTGCTGCAATGTGAACTAGATTAAGTGACTGCAGTGTATGATATTTGGAAAAGAAAATAATAAATTGTGACTAATTAAGATGAAAATTTAATTAAGGATTAAAAAAAATAAAATCTTCCACTATGGCATAGAGTTAAGGAGCTTGCCCTTGTCCAAAATTTTACCATGCTTAATTTAACATTTTTCAGGATGTTCTACTTCTGGCTTCAAGACAAGGAATGTATTTTAAGCAGACTTCTTAGGAATATGGAAGACAGGTCTAAAGTGAAGGCTTAATTAACCTGCTAATGAATGGACTTGACAGCTGAAAGCTGCAAAGTTCATATTTGCATATAACACAAAGACTCAGTATTGGTGAAAAGTAGAGGTAGAAGGGAGGGAGAGGTCTTTTCAGTATCCACAGTATTATTATGAGAACAGTTGCTTCTGTGTTTCTCTGCAATTATTAATTCTGATAGGCATAAAATATAGCTGGGAACATTTTAGTATTAGCTATAAACAGCAAAAAAGAACACTCATGGGAAAAGGCTCGGATCAATTTACCAATTACAATTCTTAAATCCTTCAAATTATGAACCAGAAGTACATTAGCTTTCAGCTGTAAAAATTATCATTGTATTTTCCTCTGCCTTAAGGGACAGAATATCGTAGTCCCTCTTGATTTCAGCAGCTAGCCTGCTGCTATGTGCTCCTTTCTCCGTGGGACTCTTTCTGATCATTTTATATTGTTTCTTCGGTGACAATGTAATTCAACCATTTATGGGAGTTGGCCTGAAATAGGAAATTTCTTCTCTATGACTAAGCCTGTATGATTCCAACTTTAGTGTACAGGATTTGCTACACACTGAACTTTTTGTCTTCTTTTCTGCAAGACATGCAGAAAAAAGGCTGTAGTTAATGATGGCCTTGTCATTTTGCTGCCCAGCTGTGACAGCCAGAGTTAGCTATAGGCTAAACCAGAGCCTAGAGAAAAACACAAGCTCTGAGGCTTCAGAAATTCTTCAATCTTGCAGAGCCTGTTACTGATATCATAGTTGTTTCAGCAATTTCTAGGTTCTGTCAAATCCCCAGCAACTTGCTGAACTTTTGAAGGTGTCATATCCTTGATGAAAGGCAAAAGGTCTGCTGCAGCGTGTGTTGCTTGCTGGGATGTTGAACTAACCGCTGTCTAAGCCTGTGAGCCCTTGCTTGTTGAATGAAGTACCAAAGGAGAAAAAAAAGGAGGGGGTGTAAAAAACCCTGCTGCTAAATACTAAAGACTTTTTCTCATTCTGCTGTAAATTTGGAGGACTTAAAAGACTTTTAAAAAAGCTTAGATTACTTTCCACAATGATCCTGACACACAGTTTTCATAATTACTAAGTTTATGTCCATGTTACAACAGTAAATTCTGCTGAAAAAAAGGCAGCTGAATCACAGCAACAAACTCAAACTGTTTTGGAGTTGAATATATGGATAGACTAGTTAATGGAGTTTGTGAAGATCTAATTGTAGTCATAGTTACTTAGAAATATTAAAAGATGTAGAAGAATTGCAGGCGTGTAGAAATATTTAATGTCAGTTTGACTAGAGAGTTAAAACAGGGATGAAAAAGCCCAAGGATGTAACATGGTTCATCTTTCTATTCATGATTAAGCCACAATTAAGGAAATATAAACCCAGTTCTAGTGTTGGACATATTCATAGCTCAAAGGTAATGATACCATACATCTGAAACACTGGCTCCAATTCCTCCAAGTGTTGTCCTCAATTTGAATGGAGTGTGTTGGTTTCAAAAAAGGAATCACACAACTAGTGCAAACCAGTCCATGGACCTACTGGGAACAATGGTAGCCAAGTAAGTGTTAACACTTAACTTCTATGAGGTCTAGGTCTAAAGCACAGATGGTAATAGGCAATTATGGTCAGCATAAATGTAACTTTTAAGGACTGAGCCCTATACACCACATAGAATATTTTCAGTAATGGATATGTATCCTAAGAATCAGTCCAAATGTTACCTTTCAAGTCTTAAATGACTCAAAACTGTGTTCTACTGTGTGAATGGAGGAAAAAAATACAGGGAGGAGGTGTCTCAAGAGAAAACAGCAATGGCAGAGTATGAAAATATGAGTATATGCATATAATGGCAAATGCTTACAAGCTTATAAATAATTTCATTGGTAGTCATGCCTTGACTCCTTCAACCTTCTCAAAAAGAAGGTATTAATGCCAAACACACTACATAATTATTTGGTTGTGATCAGATACATTTTTCTATTACTTAAATTAGTGAAACTGTAACCGGTCATTATTGATCTTATTCCATTGTACTGGACAGCAAAAAATGTCTTTTGAGAACTCCATAATTACTAACTGTGTGACTAAAACGGCTCTTCTGAGAAATTACATAGGAGTCTATATTTCTTTAAAATATGTAGTCACGCTGTTCGTTCCAATAGGTTCACCTAGCCAAATATTTGTGTTATAAAAGATTATAATTAGGATTTACAAAGTACTCCACAGATTTTGTCCCTTGTTGGATTTTCCATGGCTAATTTCAAGTGTAGCCTTTCTTCTGTTTTTTTTTTTTTTAAACATACAGTGTTTGCACTTGAATAAAATAATTCAGCAAATTAATGCTAGGAATGGAACTAGGATGTAGTGTTTGGTGTGTGCTACTGGCTGGCATAGGGCTGTAGGACTAGCTTCTGTTGCTGAATTTGCAAAAAGACTGGATTGTTCAGGCTGCCCTCTCTGCTAATGTACTTGGTAGATCAATTCACTCACCTAAACTTCTCACAGGTTCCACTACTGAAATGCCCTGTAAATTAAATCTTCAGATTTGCTAGTTCTCAGCAAGACATCAATTTTGGCTGACTTTTTTTCAGTTGAGAAGGTCAATTAGGTTCTAAAGCACAATATTGCTTTCAAAGTTTATGAAAACATCTGGTTTAATGATAACAGTAGGTGGGATCAGCAGATGTCCTATGAACTACATGTGCAACATTAAGAGCCTGGGTTTATATTGCTAAGGGGGAACGTGTTGAAGGAGCAGCAGCAGCCTTTTAATTCCAATGGTGTTCCCTGGTGAGGATCTGCTTATCTGTAGCTCAGGCAGTACCCAAAAGATTGAAGCCAAGCAAAGTTCTATTCAGATGAGAGCTGGAAAAAGAGAGATTAAGAGGACTGAATTATTTTTCTTTTTAGCTTGGTTTCATGTTGCAATGACAAGCTGGCAGGTAAAAAGAGTAAAAAAATACACGCCTGTATATAGGTAAGTACAAGCAAAAGTTCAATAAATCTGAGTGTAAACTTTAGAAAATCAGACCTACTTGCAGCACTAAGCAAAATGCGTTTCTGGGGTCTTACATTATAAATTCATAAACAGTAGCCTGTAAACTCTGTAGGGCTGTTTATATATCTTTATAAAATAAATGACCCGGTTCAGGAAAGAATGGTCTAATTAGACCCTGCAGAACACAGAGAAGGCAAGTAGACCATCATACTTCGGGAAAGGCAAGCAGATTTCATGATGGGATCTTCTTTGCACAAGGAGTTGGAATTCTTCAGCTTTTAAATCTGATTTATCTTCCACATCTTCTTAGACCTCTATAGCTGGTATGAGCACAACTCTGTTATGAACTGCACCTTTCCACTGATAAAAAGATCTCTGGAGATCTTTTGGGATGTTGGGAGAGAACAGAAAACAGTACTTTACAAAACAATAATAACCTAAGAAAAACTCACTTCCTGAGATACCAATCATTAATCTCACAATGACTAGTGGAAAAGAAGTAAAATCAACATGTACTGTAAAAACAGGCTAGATCTTTCACACCCTTCTCTGTTGCTTAGTCTGAACCATGAACCCAGAGAACCAGGAGTGTGGACTACTGCTTATCAGATTTTGGAAGTTAGATTGCCCTATGTTACATGTTGAAACACAGCTATTTCCCAGTTTACTGCTGGCACCTCCTTGAAAAACTTCTCGAAGTTCCAGTAGTTCTAATCAGAAATGTTAGCTATGAAGACTGGGATGCAATGGTACATAACATAACATAACATAACATAACATAACATAACATAACATAACATAACATAACATAACATAACATATTTAACATTGGTTTAACATAAAATTGGTTTTGGTCTGAAATTTTATTATACTTAGGGTTAGTTATAGGCCTTATTCCAAACATGGTCTACTAGAAGCTACCAGACGTTTTTAGCTAGTCTTGTAGTTTTTGTGCTTTCTCAAGCCTTTCTCTTGCCTGTATGCTAATTGTGCCTCTAAACAACCAAGCTCTCCTGTCTTTAATTTTCACCTGTTGAT
Organism: Heliornis fulica; assembly: GCA_013399135.1. NCBI lineage: Eukaryota > Metazoa > Chordata > Aves > Gruiformes > Heliornithidae > Heliornis > Heliornis fulica. The sequence goes on from VXBZ01008508.1 coordinate 91,134, forward strand.
CATGAAGAAAACTGATAACCTAACAGTGGCCACCTGTAAGGGGACTGGCAGAGAAGTTAACCACTAATGCAGAGCAGATGTTTGCTATTTCCTGTTTATCCCAGAGGACTGATAACTATCAGCAAGATAGTTTTATCCAGAGAACAAAACTGTCTGCTGTGCTCTGGTCACTTGTTTCTCAGCCATTGTGTTTGCTGTAGTTTTAAGCTGATAGCTGGAAGATGAATCAGCCTTTTCTACTATTTTCCTAATCTGAGATAGGACTTGTATTCAAGATGAAGCTGTGGAAGTCAGAACAATGTGGTATGTCCCTGTAAAGCCATTACATTATTGTTTATTACCTTACTGTATTTAATGTCTTTGGTCTCTTTTCTGGCTGTAGTATATGCTGTGTGTTTTATTACCAGAGGATAATGATGGGCATAGTGCAGAGGAATCTGCACAATGCTGCTCTTTGACCATACCTTTCCCTTTTGATGCCTTTTGATTAAAAAAAAAAAAAGAACCACACCAAGTTGCTGCAAAACTTTTCCTTACTTTTGATGGTGTCTCCCAAGTCGACTTGCTGTTTTTTCAGTGTGTGTTTCGAGAGAGGCAGGTTTGGGAAAAGCACTGGTGTGGAAAATGGACTGTCAGAAACTGCTGTATTTTAATTTATAGTGAGTTTTTTCAACCTAGCTTTGTAAATTTAAAGAGCTAGTTCCCATCACATAAATAGACTATGGAAGCTGAAGGCTAGTTGTTTTCTCTGGCTGTTGTCCAAACTTTCTAGAACTGCTTAGAAACAAATATGCAGAGGGATGGGTGTCCTGAAAAGGCAGTGACTCACCTGGAGTCCCTCTCCTGTTTCTGAAGCAACAGACCACAGTGCCTGGCCATTGCTGCAAGAAAACCGAGGCAGAACCATAGTTTACTGGCTGCTGTTTGTGTTGCTTAACATAGAAGTTTGTTGGGTTTAAGTATTTTTGCCTTGCAAGTCAGATGCTTCAGAGATGTTTTTTGGGGGGGTTTAATTTCAAATATTAGGAGGAAAAGCTTCTTTTTGAATAAACATAAGAAAGCCAAGCATGTTGAGAAAGCAAAAGGTTATGGCATGTAATATGACCTGTTACATAAGCTGTTCAGAATGAGGAAAAAAAAGAGCAGTGATCCCAGAGATACGTGTTAACCTAATGTTAAGCAGCTGACCCCAGTGCTGAAGAAATTGAATCAGTGTCAGTTACTTTCAGTCTGGAAAGGGAAAAAGACTGTGGAGAGGGTTTTGGTATAGAACTACCTTTTTATTTCTTGCTTCTTTCAAAGACAATTTCTTCATATTGTTCTGTTTTCATTTTTTAATCTCTTGCCCTGAGATAGTGGTATCTCAAGTTACAAAAATTCATACTGGCATAGTTGTAACGGATTTTACTAGATCAGTTATTTCAGTAACAGTAGCTATCATTGTTTATGGTGAATCTGCCAGCTATTAAAGGTAAAAGAATGGTTCCGGTAAGCTTAGTGATAAAGGTAATCATTTCAGAGAAAGAAATTATAAAAAATGTATTCATGTGCAATGTTTAGCTCTCAAATTTTCTTGATATAGTAAAGTTTAATAAAACCTTATCAGTTGAACATTGTGTGAGTGAATACATTTTTGTCTTGTGATCTGCAAATTGAGTCTCCAAAAACTACTATCCTAGTGAGTCTTTGGGAAGTGGGGGATTTCCCCTCCCTGGAGGTGTTCAAGGCTAGGTTGGATGGAGCCTTGAGCTGCCTGGTCTAGTTGAGGCTTGGAACTTGTTGATCTTTAAGGTCCCTTCTAGCCTGAACCATTCTGCGATTCTGACCTGGTTTTATCTTACTTTTCTTTGTAGTAGCTGGTACAGTGCTGTGGTTTTTGGATTTAGTATAATACTGGTAAGATACTCATGTTCTTAGTGGTTGCTAGGCTCTTGCAGTGCCTACGTTAAATCACAGACTCTCCAGGTTTCCTATACCCTGCTAGGTGGACCAGAAGCTGGGGGGGGCACAGCCAGAACAGCTGGTCCAGACTGGCCGAAGGGATATTCACTGTCATGATCAGTATATCACTGGGGAAGTGAACCTGGAAGGTGGGATCACTGCTTGGAAACAGACTGAGTAATGGGTTGTTCTTTTTCCTTCTGCACGTGTTGAGCAGTGGTATTTGATTTGTATTTATTATTATTATTATCATCTTTATGCATTCTGTTAATCTGTCTTTATCTCAACTTGTAATGTTTTGGATTTTTGTTTTTTTTTTTCGTTATTCTCCCCATCCTACTACAGGAGAGGGGTGAGTGAGTGGCTGCATGGTGGTTACTTACCAGCTGGGTTTAAACCACAGCAGTCTCATAAATCAAACAGAGAAGATGTTTGGTGGGATGCAATGGCAATGACCAGAATTCAGTGTTGATATAGCACATCATAAGTGTGGCCACATGGGTCTACAACCTGCGTCTAGATGTTCGTGACATGATATGAAGCAGTGAATCACAAGATTGCATTACTGTTGTAACCAAAATCTGTTTGGTTTTGAAGCTGCATAGATTTAACAAAGGGAATGTTAACTGCCTGACTGACAGTGATGCAAAGTCAGTCCATTAAGATAAAAAAAAGGGAGGGGGGGCAGTGAGAAGCAAGTTTTGTAATGAAGAATCTAATGATAAAAAGGAAACCATGACATAGAAGATCAAATTGCAGAAGTCATCTCGTGTGAGATGATGAGAACCAGTACCTCCAAACAGTAACGTTACAGACAATATCTAACTTTGTATTTTTCTTTGCATATATATCTTTTCATTCCATGAGCTGATGAATGATGACTTGGAAGAAGTAAGATTTGCTTGGTAGCATTTTTTGATTGGCCAAATTCTTCTGCTGTCTCTACAGAATAAGCCACGCATTTTTTATCTAATGGTTCTGCTAGAGATTCTGACAGTTAAATCAGGAAAGATCAACTGCTGAGGAGAATCCACAGTTTAACTAAATAAATACTGGTTCAAATATTAAACTTGATAGACAATGCTCTTTATTTGAATGAAAGTAAAGCTAGTTAATCTTTGTGAGCTTGTGTAAAATAATACAGAAACTCAGTAACTCACAGAAGAAACTCTCACATTTCAGTGACGTGCTGTTCATTCCTTAAAATTTTCCTACTTATTGAGTTCAAGCTGCTCAATCACTCGCTGGTTCTGCTGCATCTGTGGATGCTCCTGCCCCAACATAATCTCAGTCAGGCCACGAATCTTCGCATCAATATAAATGATAAAAGTAGACTCTGTTTGGAATGTAGGTCAATGAGCTGTTGCAGATTTGTAGCACTCATTCCAGAGCACAGCCGCTCGGAAGTGAAGGCTTGTAGCGTTTAGACTGTGCCCATGGATATCTTCAGTGTTCCTTCTGTGTTTTACCACTTGTAACTTTGTCTTATGTTTCTTTTTTCCAGTTATAGCTGTCTTTCTCTTCTCCCCTTCCTTTCAACCTTTTCACTTTGGCTGTTTAACTTGCATTAATCTTCAGTCTGATCATATCTGTTCCTTCTCTCTGACCCAGCACGATACATTAGCATTGCTGCTTTTGATGATAGAGACAGATACTCTCATAAGTCCTTTAACACCCCTACAAGCCTGACCTTTCAAAGTCCATATTATGTTGCTTCTCGCTTCTTTCCACTTGTACTGCAAAATTCAAGAGTTGATTCCTTTCCACATTCTCTTTGGAAGCACAACAGTGTGCAAAAATAAATAGAAATATAGCTTCTTAGAGGCTTCTCTGTATTTGTGCATGCAAATACAAAACTGAAATACATATATTCCCTGAACTTCACTTGAACATTACTTGGCTGTGTGTAAACCGTAGGCTTGGTTTAAGTGTGACAAGTTCACTTGATAGATAAAGCTTTCTGTGGGATTTGCATTGGTAGAATAAGAGTTTAATTACACAGTATGAACTGCTTGCACAGAAATAGGAAAAATAGGAGTTGGACTTGATGGATTCTTGTGTGTCCCACATCACTGTAATCTATGAAGTATTTGACAGACACTGCAACAGAGATGACTAGAAAGAATACAGTTGTATACACAAAAGCACACAAAGATTTTATTTTCATGTAAAGATTTTGGATTTTTCGTTTTTTTTTCCCCACTTAGGAATATGGTTTTAGCACTTTGGACTTTTTCTAATGCAGTACAATACATCATTCAGATATTGTGTCTGTAAAGGCTTGTAAGGACTTGAAGACTTATTAATCTATATGCATAGATATGCTGTCTATTGCAAGCATTTTCTAAAGCTTTTCCTTATCTTTGACTTCCACGTTAAGTACTTAACTTTTGAATGCTTTAGAGCAGGAACTTGTTAATTAGGATTTTTATCGTTCTAATGTAGAGATGTTAAGTTTTAAGAAAATACATTTTTTCAGGGTATGAAAATCTCAATTTTTAAAGATATGAATACATAGTTCTTCATACTTCTCCATTTTTCCACTGCCCTTTTACCTATTTGTGAAGAAATATTAAAAATGTCTTACTTGAAGATAAATATGTCACTGGTGAATAATGTTTTTGTCAAGCTGTGTTCTTGGCTGATGTGAGATGTATAATTTTACTCTTTATTTTCAGTTTTCTCTCTAGACCTTATCCATGTCAGTTTAAAACACAATTATGTCTTTTTGCATTATGGCCAGGGAATTAATGTGTATTTCTGCCCCGTGACACTTGGACCCCCTTCTGTGGGATTTAGATACCTCTGTGCAATAAGCTAATGAGGATGATGTTGTTTCTTGAACTCTGTGACACTGAGCTGAACGCTGTTTCTTTTGTACTGTTTCTCTGAGCCTCTGCTAAAGATATTGACAATAGCTTAATAGAAACTAGTACCATTTCAAACAGAAAGGGTTTTCTTTCCTGCCTAAAACAGATTTCTCTATACAAGAGAAATCATGACCTTTTTTATGTAGACTTCATTTAAGACCTCCGGCCCATCTTTTCTCACAAGGTAAGGAATTTCATTTATATATATATATCCATCCTGGTGTTCACAGATCTTTTCTTGCTGGAAACTTGGATCTTGCAACTGGCATGGTTCATAATGAATCAAAACACCGTGTATAGTCTTGTGAATCCTGAGTTCGAAGCTTGGCATCATTGTATTCTAATTTGTGTAATTGTAAATGCCTGAGTGGCGGGGATCTCTCTCTAGGACTTGCATATATTCCAAGTGGGATCAGTGTTGCATGTTGCTGTTCATGTTTAAGGGTAAACAGGGTAGTTTAAAGCTGGCTTTATCTGCTTTGTAGCCTGGTCAATAGAAATTTAAAAAAAACCAACACCTTGAATCTGAATGCTCCTGTATTTTGGGTGAGAACTAGATACATTGCACAGTTTGTCACCTATTTCCTGTCTCAGTAATGATTGATTACCAAAGGAGCTTTCACGTTTGCAAATTATTTTTAAACAGAAAAGGAACTTTGCTGAAACAGTCTCTTAAAAATTGTCAAAAACAATTTTCTTGCTTTTTGTTATCAAAACAAAAAGCAAGAAAAGCCCGCTTCAAATCACTTTTTCCATAACTATGTAAGTCTGTGTGAAAATGTCGCTCTGAAATATTTACTACTTTTGGTTTTTGTTAGAAGATTTAAATTTATTTTTTCCTCTTATTTTGAAAATCTGTTAGTAGGTAAACCTGCTTGATTAATTATAATACAGATGTGTAAGAAGCAAACAGGTTCTGTTATGTTTACCCTTGAGTGGAAAATGGTGATAGTGTTTCGTTGTGTTTTTAGACAGTAAACACCATATTTATTGATGTGTGGCTCTCCTGATTTTTATACAGAGTTTTGTGGAACTTTGTGTCAAGTATTCATGGAATTATCAGGTAAAAAAATACTAAATGTAAATTTGGAATTGTGTGTGAAAACTGGGTTAAGCCACTCTGGTAAAGCTTCTGAAGAGGCCAAACCAAAATGTTGAAATATATTTTTAAATTTTTTATGCTTTATTTGTCTCCTAGGTGAGATGAAAGAATTGATAAAACAAAAAATGGGGAAACAGGTTAACCAGTTTTTAATCTTAGAATAGTTCCCCTTTTACTTGAAACTTTATTCTAAAAAGGCTTGGAATAGAGTTTTAACTCATTCTAAACACATTTCCGCTAGTGCAGAGGAGAAGTAATTTTAAGATTACATAGTAAAATTAAACAAAACAGAAAGATCCACTTAGATACCCATGGTCCCTAAAGAACTTATTTTATCAACATAAATAACTTATATGTTCAGGTTTGGTTGTTCTTTTTTTTTTTTGTTTGTTTGTTTTATTGATGCTTGGTTTGTTCTTACATACCTTGAAACCAAACAGAGACCTTGAAGAAAGCTGTAGACAGCTCTCAGGTATGCACTGAGCACACTTCCATAGCCATCTCCATGGCAAGTTTGGTGAACAAGTTTTGACAAAGTATTAGTTAACTCCACAGCTAGACAGTAATTATAAGAAACAATAGAATTTAAAGTACTGTGGCATTAAATTAATTTCACTTAGTGCAGCTGCTACCCAACATAGTAACTGGATTTAAAAAAACCCTCACTAACATTAATTGGATTACAAAATGAAAATGCATGCTGACTCTAGGTTTTTTAATTTCTTCTGGCACTCTGCATGGTCTTGGTTTCCACTTGTAAAGCTGCAGTCTGAATGAAACTCCCTATGAAACAGAGCTGTCTATCTGAGACATCTTATATCCATTAAAGACACTCAATCAGTGAACTCTATTTACTCAGCATGGTTTGAAGGGCATTGCTAAGAAAATAGAAATTTTATGTTGAACTGAAGCCACGTGTCACAAAGATGAAAACATTCCATAGTTACTGATACCACAGTTTTTCCCTTAAGTACAGAGAAATGTACTTAATGAATCTATGGAGTCAACAATCCACTAGTTTTTCTTTATTTAGGTTCAGAGCAGGATGGATTCCAAAGGTGCTGGATATCTGCTAATCCCAATAACGTCCATGCAAGCTGCAAGTACTTCATACTGCTGGAGATAGGGCCATAATGGTTTGGTGAAAAATATATAGCAAGCCTATTTAAACAAATAGAGTACAGAGCAGTGGTTATCAGATTGACAGACACAGCCAGAAAGTCTTACCAAAACATGATGCCGATCTGCATGAGTTTTATTCAACTATCATAATTATGTCAGCTTCACAGAACATACTACATAGATTACTTTGGTTTGCATGCTTGGCAAAAAAATAAAAATCCAGGATAAAAATATATTCCACAGCTACAAATGTAGAAACAAAAAGTTTAAGACATTGTGCTGGCTTCTCACCAAGAAAAATCTTTGAGTCTTCCTGTGCCATGTCTGTTTTTACCAGATGAGATTCAGTTCTTCACAGTTCTTGCTTGAATTGTGTTTTCTGCTCTGAAGTGTTGGGCACTTAAAAAAATATTACTTGCTAGTCTCTTGGTGTTTCTGTCCATGGCATGTATTGTTACATCTGTAGATATTCAAGGCAAAAATGAGCTTTTTCCTTTTCAGTTTATTTTACTGCACTGATTTGGCAACCCTAAGAAGAAGAATGATGGTCTTTCTGTAAATTAACAGTATATTTCTCAAGTTTTCTTATTCTGGAACAAGGTGAAGGGAGTTAAGTTTCATAATGATCTCTGCAGATAAAGCAAAGACCCTGAAGTCTTAGTTGTGAATCCTCTAGCCTGCAATTCTGAAGATGCATTTCCCTCTTGGATATTGCAGTGACTGAAAAACTGACGATCACTTTTAAAGTGAGAGCACCTCTGGCTGCACACAAAGTAAATACATACTGTAGTTGGAAATGGGAAAACGCAAAGTTCTGTCACATTTATCTTCGATCTCTCTATTCAACTGAAGGCAGGAATTCTCTTCTGTGTAAGAGCTGGTAGAAAGAAGCAGAGCTTCGTCTTAGTGTGTTTTCAAAGAGATAACATTTCACAATTTTGTGATACTGTGTGTGTTCACAGAAATAATCAATACCATTAAACTGACAAATATTTTTACAGTACTTTTTATAGTTAGAATTTCTTATTCAAATAATTTAATGAAGCATTGCTAAGCTTTCATGATAAACTTGACTTCTTGTTGTTACTGTATATTTTAAATATTCGTTATTGATAGTAACTGCATATCTGGATTTTGAGATGTATGTTCAACACTTTCAAATAAGACCATAAGAAATTTAATAAAGTTTTCTAGTTGAACACCTGCCCAAGTAAGGACCAACTGTGTATTTGGAGATAGCTACCCTTTATTGAAAAAACCAAACAAAAACCCCAAACCAACCCAAACAGCACAACCAAAAACAAATCTGAAAGGATAGTCATTCCACTATCAAGTTCTGCAATCTGTTCTTTCTTCATTGTTCTTTCTCTTTGACAATGTTTTCCTAATGCTGAACCTGAGCTTGAGTCCTTTTCTGTCTAATGTGAAGTTGACAAGATCTTAATGTAGTTTTTCCTTGTAGCTTTTTCTGTATTTGAAGACTCTTTAGTCCCTTGTCAGACTTCAATTGCAAGCTGTGTAGGAAAGGACTGTCGTCTTAGTGCCTGTCCCATAGCACATTGAGTTCTTGATTTCTGTGAACTGTAGCAGTGTACAAAAGTAACTGTCAATATACAGTTGTTCCTGCATCCTACTATACTGATCCTGATGCCCTATTGGATAGCATTTGTGCTAAATATCTAGCTTTCCTGTTAGTTTGAAGAGCACTGGAGTGAAAAATGAAGATAGCACTCTTGCCTTCTATCTTAAATATAAATTTCTTCTTTATTTCCATATGTTTATTGAACCAAAAAATTTCCACAGAAATTCCAAATAAGTTACAACCTAGCAGCAACCTGTTACGGTACATTTCTTCTACAGTCTGATTCTCAGATTGTTACCTAGAGACATTCAGAAAATCCTCTGTGGTCCTGCCTTAAGATGGTATAAAAATAACTTCAAGTTCCTGGCATAAATCAATCTGATGGGAATGCTATCACAAATAACCATATCATAACTGAACATGTGTTGATATTGCTACAGAACTTGTAGCTTTCCAGCCAGCACAACCTCCTTAGTCTTTTACAAGATAAAATGATATTAACGCCCTTGTGATGCTGGGATGAGTTTGCTAATAGTAATATCTGCGAATTTGCCCCAGGAAGGAATTTACCAATTTCATGGAAATACGTTGTTATTATCATGGTGGGAAGACTTGCCTTTAGTGAAGACATTGGAGGGGAAAAGGGAAAATGGAAAAATACTATAGAATTTTCTGTGCTGTCATACTTAATAGGATTTTTTTTTCTGATTTTTATTTGTAGTTAGTATTTTGAAGAACTTGAATGCAAATTTAAGGGTCTGTCTTTCTTCTTAAATGTGTAGAAACTTTATATTCTCAGCAATTCTCTGGAAATCTAATTCTATGTGAGTCTGCAATTTGACATAATTGTTCACTTATTGAAAGGGCCACAGGTTCAGAACATAATTTGGGTTTTTGTGGGTGGTTAACAAAAACCAAAAATACTAGTGACAACGACAAGCTTGTGTTTGACCAGATTATTCTGCTCTTTGCTAACTGTGGAAAAATGTATTGCTAATCACTGCACAACTGTCTAACAAATGTAATAAACATTTAGTTAATCAGTTGAGAAAAGAAGACTGCTATTTGCCATTTTTCAGAAGGGACAATATATTTCCTCCTAAATCTGTTGTCTTAGCAATAGTTCCCAACGTGAGGGTGCTTTATTTGTTTTTAAAAAAAAAGCCAAGGAAAAAACAAGGTGTGTGTACTGTACAGAGATGCAGTTTCCCCACTGGCTTTAGCTTTCTCCTGGGAGGCTTGTATTGTGGTCTTTGCTATGCTATTAGTCTTCAGCACTTTGGTCCCTTCTAGCCTCTGTTTTATTTATAAATAAATAAAAATTACACAGCTATCTCAGTAGTTAAAAGGAAGGAAAAAAAGATACTTTTGGCAAGTGGTGGTCACAGGAGCATTTGCAGTTTAGAGCTTCCAGTGGTTTGACTTCTGGCTGATATGAAAAGAAAAAAACACTTGCTTTGTTTTCTGTTTCCTAAAGTGCAATTTCTATTGTGTATCCTTTCTGCCATGACAATCTGTTTGAATCCTGAGAAGAGCCACATATTGGGGGAAAAAGAATTTGAAGAAAAAACCCAACCAACTGAAAACACAAAAAAGGAAAATGCTGCTTTGGTGTGTTTTCCACCAAATTTGCCGAGGGAGCTGTTCCCACGCAGCATTGCTCACAGGAGAACTCTTTGCTCATCATGGTGATGATGAGCATAGTCCTGTGCAGTGGTTATCCTTTGCCTGGGCTCCAAATGGCCCTGCAGCAGTGAGATGAAGGGTGCTCTGGTTCTCTGGGGTGGCAGCTGTGCTAATGCCAAAATGAAACCAAAAGCTATTATCTCCTTCTTTGTTGTTACCGGCAGCATTGGTAGAGACCCGAAGCTCTTTGAGATGGAGTAGAAGCTTCTCGTTTAGGCACTATGATGTTTCTTCTGTTTCTGTGCAATCAATTTCCTTTTTGACTGGAACAAGTCATGTAGCTCTTGCTGCAAAGAGAAATGAAAGAAATGTCAGGGCTATCATCCAAGGTGGAATTCAATCCTTTTCTATTATGTTAATGTGAAGTAGAACTATTATCTCTTTGATGGAAACTGTACTTAGTGAACATAAAGCAATACAGTTCAAGTGAAATTGCTAATGATTTTATATAGGATTACTGGTAGGCAAAATAACCTTTTTGGGAAAATTTGACTTACTAAGAGATGATTCTTACCTTTAGACAAAGTATATATTTCAGTATGTGATAATAGTAACTATAACTTTATATCCTTTTTGCTCAGAATATTCACTTTTAAACTCGGCTGTTCACATTACCTACCAGATTTACACCTTTCCTGCAGATTATTTCTTGAAGTCCTAATGCTACATATTTGTATGTGTTACTCTAATATTAAGGCTAGGAAAGGGAGGGAAGTCTTGGGTAGTTCAATATATTTCTACTTATTTTTCCATCATCTTTGCATTTGCTGTGCTCTAAACTGCAGCAATGAACTGTATATACTTTAAACCATTTACTATATCTAAATACAATCCAGAAAAAAAAAGGAAGGCTAAATTTGTATTAGGGAATATCTGCCCATTCATATTTGTCAGACACATAGCATGTTTCCCAAAAAATTAAATAAAAATAAATTCTAGTTGGCTGGATAAATTTTGAATGCTCTCCCCATTTTCATTCTTGGGGAAGGGAAGGGAGAGGAAGTTCTGTGGGTGTGATGTTCTTTATTATTAAACTTTTTTCCAATATTTTGCTCTGTATTTCAGCATAATACCTGCACTGAGGCAGCAGGATGATTCTGTTCTGAATTTGACTGGCAGTTTATTCTGTTTAATCAACTGTCACAAGTTAGGCATTTCATTTTCTATAAACCTTGAGCCCCTTTCAGATCTGTCAATAAGCTCTTGTCATCTTTTTCAAATATATATTTATATCTTGCTCTGAGAAGGTTAAAAAACACGCCAGTACAAAAGGTGATGGGCCTCAACCGATCCTAGAAAGGGAAGGAATTAGTTTGGTTTGGGGCAGATCCTCGTGATGGAAAGCACTTCTGAGAATAAATTTATGCTTTCTTCCCAGCAGTACCTTTTCTGCTGAGTACATTACATTGAAAATATTGGATTATCATTAATCTTCCTGTACGCATAAATAATACACTATCCACAGCATAAACCACACTAACAGTAGTTGTCTTGGTGCACAACCAACACTGAAGATTAGGTAATATTGAAGAACCTTGGATCCTCTGCTTTATCCGTCTCCAAACCTACTCATCCATTCCCCCTTCTACCCATGGTCCTCCAGTACAGCCTGAAGCCAAAGCTTGAGGGGAGCACACCTTCACAAATAGCTGTCTATTTATTGAACCTAACTGTAGTTATAGAGCGACAGTGATTTGGTCTTTTTCTGTGTAACAAAAATGAGAATCTGGTTGTTTCTTTGAGGCTGTGGCATTGACAGTCAATTACCTTCTCAAGAATAGGAATTAATTTTCAGAAAATGAATGCATATACTTAAATGTATGCTTCAAAAGATGTCTAAGGAAAGTGATGAGAGGAATTAATTTCATTGTAGGTGGCTAATGCGTTTTTTAACAAATAAACTCCTGCAGTTACTTCCCTTTGAAACTGGAGTATAACTGAACTTTTTGATGAGCAGAGGAAGAAGGTTGAAACAACACTGTGTTTATGATGAACAGTGTGAATGTCTCACATCTCCTTTTTGTGAGCATGAATGACTCCTTTCTTCTAATAACTTTGATTCTATTCATTTAGGAAATGTTGAGCACCTCAAAGCAAACTTCATTTCTGTACAAAATACTTAGATTTTTCAAAAAGCTGGTATCTCCTAATTTGATTAGTTTCCCTGCTCAACCCTAGTTAAATATTTTGTTTTTCTAAAATATTATATACATTATAAAAAAATTCCTTTAATTTTGCCTCATGTACAGAAATGAGTCCATGTAAGTCCCAAATCTGCTATTGCTCCCTGTGTTTGATGAAGCCGTGCATGACATTACAGTTGTCACAGGTACAGCACCATCGAGATATAAAACACTTGCAGACTGAAAGGGGTGTATGGTGTGGTAGAGCAGGGCACAAAATGAAACATCACTGTCTTCCCACCAACAGAACCCAATCAGGAATTGTTTATGGTTACTTAGAAGAAATTAATTATTGTAAACCTGAGCAGTTGATAATATTTTATTGTACAAAGTACTTAAGCTAAGGGATGAAAACAGACCTTTAGCTGTATAGAATGTGACTAAATACATTCCTAACCATGATCAGTATTGTCTTTTTCTTTAAGGTTTATTTTCCATCCTAACTTGTTATATGCTAGCTGCCAGTGTTTGCCCACACATTCTCCTGTAGTATGATATGCAATGGTTCAGTGCACTGAAGGAACAAACAAAAATCAACTAAAGACAAAGGTAGAATAAAGACACTTGTTTGTTGAAGTGTTACCATCTGAACTTATCCTCTGCTTTAATCTTGAATGGCAAAACTATGTGTGCTTGCTCACAGTAGACATTAAACTTTTAGAGTTGTTCTGTATCTCTGTGGTGCTTGTAACAGAAAAACCTAAGACTAAACTGCGTCTGGCTTTAGGTTGTCTCACAGGCCCCAGATAGACTAGAGGGGGCTGGTATTTCAGCTTAGTTAATGTGATCTAGTCTGGATGATCCTGCTCAGGCAGGGAGGTTGGACTGAGTGATCTTTCGAGGTCTCTTCCAGCTCCTAATATTCTGTGATTCTGTGTATAATGTGACTGAGGGAGGATTTCTTTCTAATTTTGGTAGATAGAGGCAACACATCTTTGAGAGCTGTCTAGCATGAGTGAAAAATGCATGATCCCATGCAAATATGTTTCATATTCCCTGCATAATAATCATTGTCATTGCATGTTAAGTAGGTTGGTCATTTATACAGTATGGGCATCAGATAACTGCAGTTGGAGTAATTAAATCAGGTTTGGAATTTTTGCACTCTGTTTTCAGTGTGAAGATTCATTCAAGTACTCAAATACTGTACTGTCAAGTACTGTTATAGGAATTAACACCTTATGTGATTCTGGGAAAAAAAACAGTTGAGAGCATTGTAAATCAAACCAGCAAGTCTGCTGCAGGAATGTTATCTTATTAGCACTCTAATGTTTTTCTGGCTTTATGCTCATACAGGAGATTGGATGTTGTCGCGGTGAGCCAGAATCAGAGACATTTACTCATAGAGTTATCGTGTCTGTTCCAATTTATTGCTAGTTAGTAGTTCACATATATAGGTTTATTCTTAAGCGTAATCATACAGGATTGGATAACATCTTGGTTTTGCAAGTAGTGATTGGTTAGGCATTACGTAGGTTAGTATCTTCTGTTATGGCTTGGTTACAACCTATCTGAGGGTCCAGGCCCAGGGGTTCAGCCCCCTGTTTTCATCTAGTGTTCAGCCACAAGGTCACGCTGACCTGATAACATACAGGCTGTTCCGCTCACTCAGCACTTTGCTTCAGGCCAGAGATACTCTGCAGCATCGTGGCCTTGTGATGCTAGCCATCCCCCAACAGGATGTACTGTAAAAAATTTTCATTTATGTTCATATGTGTGATCAGAAAAATCTGTAGTGTTGGTATAATGATAAAGGTCTGCAATTATCTTTGTTCTATATTTTGTAAAGTATAATTAAACATGAAACAGAAATTGATGGTGTTATTCAATGTTGTTCTAATTAAAAAGCATGATCTAAAAAAAATAAAGCAGGTACTACACAAAGTAGTAAAAACCCTATAACTTATGACTCTGTTAAGTTGCTTTGATTTCTTATGTAGGATTCTGCTTTGTCAAAATTATTTTAGGAAAAATCCCATGTATTTTGGGAAGTTGGTTTCACGTTTTTTTAAATGAAAAATCCAAGTTCTTTGCAAATGAGATATTGCTGGGCTTGTGAGTAGTCACATAGTGTCACATCTTTAGAAGGACTCCTTACTACATTCTCTACTTCTTTCATATGTCTCTTGACATTCTGTCTTTAAAACTGCCATGGCTTTTCAAGAATTTCTTAATTTAAGCTCTTCAGCAATACTCAATACTTTTAGTTCAAGAGAATCAGACTATTTGTATAAGAATATGAAAAATTAAATTGTTTCCCTTAATTTTGTAGTGTCATAAGCCATGCTACATTGGTTCCATACCCTTCTGCACCAAGGACATGCAGTGCTAATCATGCTAATAAGTTGTTTTGTAGAGAGCTAAAATTAATCTGAATATCCAAATTTGAAAGAATTTTGTTTAGCTTTTCATTTTTTTGTATATTGTATTTATTGATAAGTTGAAAATATATCTAACCTTACTATAAAGGGATATTCCATCATTGCCTCTGTAAAATTGTGATTTATGTCCAATTTTCTATTTTAAATCTTATTGTATATTAAAATCACTATAATCACACACACGCACATAAATATAGAATCATAGAATCATAGAATGATTAGAGTTGGAAGGGACTCCCAGAGGTCATCTAGTCCAATCCCCTGCCAGAAACAGGGACACCCCCAACTAGATCAGGTTGCTCAGGGCTTCATCCAACCTGGCCTTGAACGTCTCCAGGGATGTGGCATCCACCACCCCCTGGACAACCTGTTCCAGTGCTCCACAACTCTCACAGTAAAGAATTTTTTTCTAATATCCAATCTAAATCTCCCTCCCTCTATTTTGAATATATAGAGGTATTAAATACCACTTGCATGAAATGGTAGATTTTCAGGTGTTTTTCATAATCTACTCCTGTTGTGCCTATGACACTTGCTTAAAAAATAAATTTTGTTGTTCCATATTACTTTCTATAATGAGAATAAAATTGTTCTGGATAAGGTGAGATAAGCCATTTCATTTGGGTTTGCCTACTTTATGGTTTCTAACTTTACAATGCAAAACTGGGTCAGTCTGGAAAACACATACTAATGAATCTTTTGAGCTGTGTTAGTATGATCAGTTACTTTGTTTTGGTTTGTACACTAAGGAAGGAATTACTTGAAAATGGTATTAGTAAAATTTTAAAACTAAAGCTTGTGCAATGACTAGATAATAACACACCACAAACCACTTCAGTGCTGAGCTAGTTAAGCAGAAAACAGCCTAATCTTAGTTTGGGTCTGTGTTCTGAGTCAAATTACACCTAAAACTCACCTGGTCATGGTTTTACTCTCTTCCTCATCTTCAACTTTTATTTGAAAGTTGGTTGTTTTAATCATGGGAGTTTTTGGTTTAGTTTGGCTTAAGGGAGATTATTTCATTCCTGATCTATGAGGTTGTTCTAAAGCTGCTTCTTTACATTAATATTAATAACTTCTCTCATATGTTGTGAAGCATGCCATATTGCTGAGCAGAGTCTCTGAACCTCTCTCATCAGAATTTAGTTAATCTCTTTCCCTGAATTCTCTTTGCAGAATGCATACAATCATAATTTCATTATTGATCTGTCCTTTGGAGAAATAAATTCTAATAAGTGGAAGAGGAAGTTACTGGGGATAGAGAAGAATATGAATTTAATAGATTGTTTAATGCAATTTTTGTGTATAAGTTAAATGAGCTTACTTTGAAATTGCTATAAACACTGTAACTCATACAAGACTGAAAAAGGCCACAGACACTTTTGTGACACCTCTCTGTTATAGGGTAAAACATGTTCAGTGCAGTAGCTTCTATATTTACAGGACCAGGTGAATCTTGGTGTTCAATTAATAAGATATCCTAGAGGGTTACTGCTTCAAGACTGTCTTCACAGCTGGCAGTGCAGATCTGTGCATGTAAGCATTTCTGTAGGAACTAATTAAAAATTCCATGGTAATCTCTGATCTTGGTAACTAAAGAAAATCAACTTGAATATGAGAAGTCCTAAATTATATCTTTAGTTTTTGCACTCAACAACCTACTGATCACCTTTCAGAAAGCTTAGTTGGATTACTTCTCCTTATGTTTACCAAATTATTCTCTGACTATTGTAAGTGCATCAGACAACTGCATGGCCATGTCCTATGTTCAAGCACAGAAATTTGAAGTACTCTTTACTCTGTTAAAGGTCTTCTTCCTTACCATGGATTTATAGAGAATGAAACAATTGTTATTTATGACTTGCAGCCTTGAAAGACTCAGAGGCATTAGGGAGATGGGTTGTTGCAGAGAGCTTGCAAAATAACCAGAACCTAGTTTCCCTGCTCCCCAAACCAGTGAGCTAACAATTTGAAGTCAAACACATTTCTCCCTTGCTTAGAAACAGAATAGCTTCTTTTTCCTCAAAGTAGCCTACAGGCATATGGTTAGGGTGGTTTGAGGTGAGAGAGAGCTAGCCAGAAGTTGCTTCTGAAGAGCAGGGAGAACTGGACTCCCACTTACTAAATAATTTAACCATTTGTTTTCAGTGCAAAAGGGAGCTATGACCTTCTCATTCACCCCCTGTCTTCAAAAATAATGGTTCAATGAAGGTACAGTTAGATACATAGATTAATTAATTTAATGACAGGTGGTGTAACTCTTTGATTCAAGTGCTTAACTCTGGGAGGAGTGAATTTCAGAAATGGAGGTGGCTATTCCCAAATGGTAGGTGCAGGCATGTTGCTTTTGCAAGGGTTTCCCTCAGAGGATTCTATTTTAACATTCAGTAACAGTGAAATGAAGGACCTGGCTTTGAGCTTGGGTAACTCCATCAGCTAGCTTTTAGGCGATGCAATACTGTTTATGTCAGCAATGTGTACTTTTTTGAAACAGCAGCATGTTACTACCAGTCAAATACTTCATGTTGTGTAACTCAGCAGAAATGTGAAGTCATATGCTACAAAAATGATCGGGCAGTAAATTCAGACTGTTCAGTTTTGTATTCATTACCAGCTTGTATTTCGACAAATTACTGCTGAGTAAGTGGGCAGTTTGCCTTGAGGAAGGTGTATCTAATTGCAGTAGCACAGTACTGATGATGCTAAAATACTTCCATCGGTTTTATATTCAAGTTCTTTTCTCTTTTGCTGATGCAGATTATAGTTAGTAATGTATGCATTAATGGTGAATTACTTACTGATGTAGAAGTTGTCTGTGCCTCCCACCTTCCTCCAGCCCCAGTTAGGACATAATGCAGTGTCATGCACTGATCTTACTCGTTTGAATTTTGGCATTAGGAGTAATGTAGCAAACAGTTGTTTTAAAATGAAGTTCACGATTCAGCATGAAAAAGAATGCTAGATTTTACGTGTAAAATTAAAAAATCTACCTAACAAAATAAAAAGTTAATAAAATACTAATAATTAAAAAACCCCACCTAACACCAGAGTGACACATTTTGGATGTTTAGTATAATATTTCTCTTTTTGTTTTCTGTATCCATTTTTGTTATGATGGATTGCTACTACTTTACGTTCTTCTATACATAGAATCTGAATGTTCTTCAGTAGTGGGGTTTGGGGCTTTTTTTTTT
>VXBZ01008508.1:109257-128686 GCA_013399135.1 Heliornis fulica
TTAAAAAATAATCACTGTAACAAATTCTTTGTTACAGTGATTATTTTCAGATTTGATAGTTGTCCAGCACATAAAATTGACATGGAGAGATATATTGCTGTTATACTTTTAACCTGATTGCATGCATTTCTAATTACTATCCCTAAGAGATTAACCTCTGTGTAAATCAGCCCCAGCACTGCCTGGTCAGAAAGAGTAAGCATTATACAGCAAGAACTTGTTTGAGGTTGACAGTGATTCTCACAGCTTCTTTATCTGATTGCTTAATTTCATATTTGGTGTTCTGTTACTCTCTCTCTCTGTGTGTATATATATATATATTTTTCAGAAGTCAAAAGGCATCATGAGCTGATGTCTCAGGAGTCCCCTGTAAGAAAGACACTAAAACCTCAAGCATTTCCTTCTAGCATTTTCGATAACTTTTCAGTACCAGGTAGTTTGCACTGATTTAAAAAATGACATTTATCAGGGTTATCTTGAGTTTGAGAGGCCAGGAGGTAACGTTCCTGTGAGGGTTTATTTTAAAAATCTGAGCAATAACTACAAAAAGTTTCTGCTCCTCGGAGGAAAAGTGTTCATGTAGGAAATAAAGACAAAACTAAAAAAAACCCTAAGAAATGAAGAAATGAAAGGAACTAAATGTATAGTGATGATCTAAATGTATAGGTACTCTATCTAGATGATCCTGCTTGGGCCTGGGGAGTTGGACTGGATGGTCTTTAGAGGTCCCTTCCAGCTCCTAATATTCTGTGATTAAGTGTCAGAAGCATCTGGTTATTCTCTAATTTGATAAAATCTGGAAAATGATCTTACAACTTAGATATTTATCAAAAATCAAATAAATTTATTCAGTATTTTCTTCCAAGATATTTAAAGCTTATCTTTCACAGAGTATGGTATTTGGTTTCTAATGATATTTATCTTTTTTTTCAGAGTATGCAAACCAGTATTGTCATAGAACAGAAACAATATTGAAATATTTTACTGTTTTAATCTAATATTATTAGAAACATCCTAACTCCATGGTTCAGTTTAATCATTGTGTTATAAAGTATATGATTTTGTAAAAAAAGAGTTGCTTTAATAAAACTATGCAAATGTAAAGTTGTACTTTATTTTAAACCTACACTGTGGCTGTGGATTTCTGTTAACTTTGTCTCTATTATATAGACAATGCCTGCTCCTATAATAACCTTGCACAGTATGTCTTTGGTTTATTCTTGGTAACTGTGATAGGCTGCTTCATACACTGAGGCACAGGATTAATTTGAATTTTTGGACTTTAAGACTTGGGTGCCTATTAGGAAAGGAAATCAGCCCTTTACTGCTGACTAGAATTACTCTCAGCATTTCTGCAGATTTATCTTTTTTATGTAGCACTGGAGCACGGATAACCTTAATGATCCAGCACTGTCGTATTATAAGCCATATATGATAGATGATGATGCATTGGACCGATTCTCAAAGGGCAAAGTAAACTGTCTGGGTGACTAGAATACTACTTGGTCTTTTACACTCTTTCATGACTGTGTATAGCAATCTGAGTGGAAGAGAATCACCAAGTCACCTGCTCCTCAGATCAGAAGGTGATTGTGGCTTTGAGTAGATATTAAGCAGCCACAGCACTGCCTGGTCAGAAAGAGCAAGTGTACTAGCCTTTTACTTGAAGATCTTGGTCTTCATCAAGTCTTAAGGCCCAGAAGAGAATGCTGTTGCTTCCCTGTGGACACCACATCACATGCTTCCTTGCTGCAAAATCTAGTATCATCCACCATAACATCTCTTCAAAGAATCCTGGCGTGGAGTAGCAAGGCAACACAGGTTAGTGATAGTGTGCCAGCCTCAGTGATGGAAAGCGTTTCTTGTATTTTGCCCTAGGAAAGGAAATAATGTCTTTGTTTTATTGAAATTACACACATAATAACTTTTGCAATTAAAACTAAAGATAGACTTAGCCAGGAATGCTGTAATGTAAAATTTCTTCCTAAAAATGAACAAATGGAAACTTTTATTAGCTGATACCTGTTTAACATCTGTTACTGAAATAAAGAATTATGTGGATGCTGTGAAATACTAAGAAAGAACATAGTGCTTTGGAAGAGTAATATTGTAGTTTCTGTAGAATAAAAAGCATGTACCATGTTCTCTTCAGACTGTAATTAGATCCTCAAGATTACAGCTACTGTAGTGTGATTGTCTTGCATAAATACTCTTGAAGAACAGAATATATCTGAGGGCAGAAAGACCAGAAGATTGATTAAAAAAAATAATGAAATTATAAGGTCTGCCTAGGCCATAAGATGTGTCTGGATCATTGGTCAACAGCTGTTCAGAAAAGTTAGTCTTAATTAAATCTCTTGCCAAATTCTGGGACTGCCTAGTCCATTGATTGACTTTCTTTTGTGAAACATATTTGTTACTCCAATATGAAGTGGCAGTAAAGCAGTATACTTTATAAAGGAAGGAAATAATCAAATGCTCAGTAATTCTCTGAATTAGAGTGTGACGCTCCGGGTATTTCACAATGTGTTCATTGCTCAGTTAGGATCTTTATTCTGCTGTAAATTCTAAAATCTATTAGTTAGGGTTTTATTGCAAGTGAAGTTTATAAAACACAGTCACTAGCAGTAAACAGGAAGCATTACAGCAAGTATTGGGCCTTGGAGCTGCTGTCTACAATACGAAAAAAGCTGCAATCCAAAACCTGGACTGGGCCTACTTCTATTTCTTTAGTGTTAGATGCTTTGTCATGTTTGTTTGCTCAGTGTTTTCCAATTCTGTGTAGTTAAACTCTTAACTTTAATAGTTGTACAATGTCTTTGGCACTTAAGTGTTTTTTGTCAAAATAGCTTTCTTATTAAGGTATTTTCCAAAAATTATCTCATAGTGAGTATAGCGTAATCCAGCTAAATTGCATTCACTAATGCATTTCCAGATTCCACCATAGCTCATATTTAATGCTGTGAGCAATACTACCACATTCTCCTTCTTTCTAGTTACTAAACCATAGAGATCTTGAAGCCTGGCATATATGGGCTCTTTTTCTTCCTCTCTATTTCCCTGACTCGAGCCCATGTCTCCCCGAGATTTTCCATCTGCTTGAGTGTCCTCAAGAGACCAAGAACTGTACAATAAATGTTCTGATCTGAAGGGACAGCTTGCCTGACAAACTTGATTTCTCTGGGAATGTGGTACACATTGTGAGGTAGGAGTTTATTATGTGAAATACTGTTACAGGCTTTCAAATAGGCTTCAGTTGTTGTTCTCAACCAGGCAATAAAAAATGTTTCCTATGTTTATGATTTCCTGAGTTCTTTAAAGGGTAATAAAAAAGGAATGAAAAACCTTAAAATAAGGTATCTCCTCTTAGCTACTTAACAAACTTTCTAAAGATAGAAATCAAAGTTATACATGTCATGAAGCAATAAAACCTATTTCATATTTGAAATGAAAGGCATTCAAGAAATGTTATTTCTGCAATATGAATTATATGAGTAGCTGGCTACCTTGGCAAATATGTGAACTGACATATTTATTGACTTAGGTTTGCGTACAGAGCCTACTGAATTAAAAGGGAATTCTGTAGATGAGTTTGGACCTTGAAAAATGCAAGGGGTATAGTGCTTCAGTAACACTACAGAGGTGTTCAAATGCTTAACTGCTCTGCTTGATGAAATGGCATTTCTTGATCTTGTGAGGTTCAGAGACACCAAAGAAAACAGAGCTCCCTCTGAAAAAGTAAACTCAAAATGTGTTCAAGTCCCTGTTGCAGTTCACATATTGTCTCTTCCCTGCATGGATGAATTCCTGGTGTTCAGGAATTGTGCTCTCAGCATCAGCTGTTCCTTCAGTGGGGGCAGTAGAAGAGTTTCTCTCATCTGTCCTACTGCATTTTATTTCATTAAAATGACAGATTGGGTTCTAGAGCTTCTTACCAGTGCCAAGTTTGCTTCAAGGTGGACTATTGTCCATGTTAAATATTGCAGTTAAATTGCAGTAAAATAATTTGCAGTAAAATTTGCATCTTGTTAAGAAGCAGATAGAGTACATCTGGAGAAAGGATTTGTTGCATTAATTAATGTCTTATGAAACCAAGCTAAGAAACATCCTGCTACTGCTTATGCTTAGAATGTGAAAGCTACAAGAAAAAGTGAGGACAACTTTTTCATCAGTATTTCCTCACTAATATGTCCAGTATTTCTTGGAGAAAATAACAGCATATGTGTACAGCAGTAGCTACACCAGGGAGAGAATTATTTTCAATTAATTGTAATAAAAGGGCATTAGAAGTCTGAATACAATTAAGTGTATCCTTAATTATGTGTGCATTCTGTGTCTGGTCCCTTTGATTATGCACCTATGATTTATTTTTTTGAACAGTGGCAAGCTCCTCTCATACACTAACTCCAAATGTAACAAGCAGCTGAATTCTTACATACTTTATTTCTTTACATGAGCATTTTGGAAAGTGTCATTCACCACAATGTATAGTATGAATACTGTGAAGCATTTTGCTTAAATACTACAACCATTTGGGTGCTTGTCAAAACAAAGTGCAAGTGAGGAGTTGTTTTCTATGTTCTATTGCATTTGATTTTGCTTGATAATTACTATTGTTTTCTATTCTTGTTGTACAGCAGCAGTGCATAACTTATACTAGGTTTCTGTATGATAGGCTGAGATAATCTTAAAACACTTCATTTGCTTTACGGCACTAACTTCACTATGTGTACCTTTAAGTCAAAGATTGTTTTGCCTGAAACCACATTTGGAAATGAGAGAGCGCAATATATGACAAAAATTCTAAACATATGAAGCTGAATTTTTTTAATATATAATTTGGTAAGATTTATCCCAGTGTGACTTGGAGACAAACTGACATGTGCTTACATCTGATTTCCAAACTCAGATAAGAATTTGCAGTGTTCTACATAGACTTAAAGTGCGTATTGTGATTAGTGAAAGCCTCTACCTCTTACCTCATCTGGAAAAATCAAACATACATATTTAATTCCTGCAAAAGGGAAGGGAAAGAATAGCTCTGAGTGTTTTTAAAATAAAAATGCTTTGGAAAAGAGATTTACCTCATTTATGTTGCTATGCTTCAGTTTAACTTGTTTTTCATTGTTTCATAGCTTCTTACTCATTTTACAAGAGTGTACTTTTCAAAGCACACATTTCTATTACCACATACATAAAATATTACTGCATTTTGTCATTTTTAAAATGCTAATCCTAAAGCTTTAAATGCTTTGTATGTCAAGTTATGATTTCTCAGCACTTTCCAGTGACAAGAATGAATTCACTGACACAAGTCTTAAGACTGCATACAGTCTTGCGGAGGTCCAGAATGTATTCAATGACCATCCGTCCCTACATGTATGGCAAGCTTGACTTCAGCACAGTTCAGGCTCTTCTCATGAGAAAACCTTGGAATTGAAGTAAAATTAAACGATGAGTTCTGTAAGAGATGAGGAAAGGAACAGGTACCAAACCTAAAGCATAGGGACTTTGATGGCTCTTCATGGAGCTACTAGAAGTTTTGGGCATGACTTACTAAAATAAAAGTGGAATTTGATGGTGGGATTTTGTTGGTGTTTTTTGTTTTTTTTTTGAGGGGGGGTTGTTTTTTTTTTGGCGGGTTGTGTGTCTGTGGGTGGGTTGTTGGTGGTTTTTTGTTGGTTTTTGTTTTTTTCTTCAATCTGTTGATATGACAGCCTATATGAAATGAAGGAAGCATCCAATCATTTCTACTGGTCTCTTCAGCTGACTTTTTGTTGAGTCTGTGTTTAACCTGTAAGCTTTTTTCATTAGAAGAAATATAGTGGGGATGCATTCAGTGATTGAGGCTATTCTAGGACTCAAATATATATACTTAATCTCAAATTAAAATCAAATGTGTGAATGTTCCGTGTGTGATTTAATATGAGGAAAAAAGGTGAAGGAATAATAAAATATTGTAAGTTCAGTCATTAATACAAGGGAATTCTTTCTGATTTTACTCGTCAGCTATTCATAACAAGTAATTTGTCACATATGTGACAGCTATTTGATTTCATAGTTCATAGACTAGAATTGTATGGAAGCATAGTCTCAGTCAGTTTATGTGAAATGAGGACTTAAATATAGGATGTTAAAGCTAATTTAATCTTTATTTAGTCCAAATTACAATTTGGCAATAAGGAATGCTTCATCTATTGTCTGAGACAGACACAGAAATCAATGTTACCAATCTGATAGATGTATGTAGGCCTGGAGGCTTCATGTTGCTGTCTTCCCAGGTGGTTAAAACAGCAATATCATGAGACTAACAATGTGGCAAACTATGGGGTACATATGAAAAATATGGAAAAAAATTTGTGCATCAGCTTCTAGAACACAAAAGCTTGTGTGCATCATTCATACCTGTGGTTGCAAGATGTTGTTCATACAAATGATGTTCTCATTTCCAGGCTCAGCCCTTTTGCATTCCACTGAACTGCACCTGAGCAGAGTTTAAAACCAAGAATGAAATGGAAAGTTTAGAATCATAGGATGATTAGAGTTGGAAGCAACTCCTAGAGGTCATCCAGTCCAACCTCCCCCGCAAGAAGCAGGGACCCCCCCAACTAGATCGGGTTGGTCAGGGCCTCATCCAACCTGGCCTTGAACTTCTCCAGGGATGGGGCATCCACCACCTCCCTGGGCAACCTGTTCCAGTGCTCCACCACTCTTACAGTAAAGAACTTTTTTCTAATATCCAATCTAAATCTCCCTCCCTCTATACTGAAACCATTACCCCTTGTCCTGTCACAACAGGCCCTACTGAACAGCCTCTCCCAATCTTTCTTGTAGGCCCCCTTGAGATACTGGAAGACCACTATAAGGTCTCCCCGGAGCCTCCTCTTCTCCTGTCCCAACCTGTCCTCATAGGAAAGGTGCTCCAGCCCCTTTATCATCTTTGTGACCATCAAGTATGAGTCAAATTATCCTCTTCATTCCCTTCCACCCTCCTTCATGGTGCACGTGTGAACTGTTGTATGTGATGATTTTTCATTAGTGAAAACAATCATACTAATGGCTGCACTACTCTCCAGGGTCATCAGTCACATAGCTGTTACTTGCTGTCATGTCTGTCTGAAGACCTTGGCTCTAGGAGTCAAAACACAGATTTGATTCCTTGTGCCGCCCCCCCCGCCCCATTGGCTAATAGGTATATTGTTTTAAATATTATCGCTGTGTTTCCAGGTCTCTGCATATTCCATGACTGCAGGTGCAGGATTGATACAGAATGACACTACTGAATACTCAAAAAAACACCCAAACCCATTCTGATTTTTAGAAAGTTTGGTCACAGGTTTAAATTCAGCACTGCTCAATAGGCTGCTCCTTAGTTTGAAAAACCTTTTCTATTGAAGATCATATTTTTCAATAATTGAGTGTGTTTTCCCCTATAATCAGAAAAAATATACATAGAAAAGGAGAGCTTACTAGTGGCAATATATGAAACAAACTAAAAAAGCACTTTAGAGCATGACATACTGACTAATGGTAGCTAAAATACTCTTCTATACCAAGGCTGTTTGTCCTGATAACTATAGATTATTTGCAAGTTATTGTATAGAGGGGAAACAGACAGTTGGAATTAAAATATTTTGATGCCTTTCAGCCACTGCCTGAATGGGAAAAATAGAGAAAATGAAATGCCTTGAATGTCCACAATATAGAACAGTGATCATGGGATTAATTCTAACATTAAACTAGGTATTTCAGTGGGCTNCACCCTCCTTCATGGTGCACGTGTGAACTGTTGTATGTGATGATTTTTCATTAGTGAAAACAATCATACTAATGGCTGCACTACTCTCCAGGGTCATCAGTCACATAGCTGTTACTTGCTGTCATGTCTGTCTGAAGACCTTGGCTCTAGGAGTCAAAACACAGATTTGATTCCTTGTGCCGCCCCCCCGCCCCATTGGCTAATAGGTATATTGTTTTAAATATTATCACTGTGTTTCCAGGTCTCTGCATATTCCATGACTGCAGGTGCAGGATTGATACAGAATGACACTACTGAATACTCAAAAAAACACCCAAACCCATTCTGATTTTTAGAAAGTTTGGTCACAGGTTTAAATTCAGCACTGCTCAATAGGCTGCTCCTTAGTTTGAAAAACCTTTTCTATTGAAGATCATATTTTTCAATAATTGAGTGTGTTTTCCCCTATAATCAGAAAAAATATACATAGAAAAGGAGAGCTTACTAGTGGCAATATATGAAACAAAGAAAAAAAGCACTTTAGAGCATGACATGCTGACTAATGGTAGCTAAAATACTCTTCTATACCAAGGCTGTTTGTTCTGATAACTATAGATTATTTGCAAGTTATTGTATAGAGGGGAAACAGACAGTTGGAATTAAAATATTTTGATGCCTTTCAGCCACTGCCTGAATGGGAAAAATAGAGAAAATGAAATGCCTTGAATGTCCACAATATAGAACAGTGATCATGGGATTAATTCTAACATTAAACTAGGTATTTCAGTGGGCTTCCTAGAAGGAAACAGAAAGTTTGTACAAACTTCAACTGTGCATTTTTGGAAATGCAAACACTTAGCCACATCTGTGGCCAAGCATCTGGCATCAACACTTCCTTGAAGAGAAAAGAAACTGAATATGTCTATTGAATGTGAGAACAAAATAGCTTCTTTTGCCAAAACAAGTACAAATCGTCAGTGCCAAGGCAAATGCTTTCAAAAGCTTGGCAGGAGTCCACTAAGACTTACTGTAATCAGATAAAAGGAGAAAAGAAAAATGTCAAGCTGTTGTTTTACATTAATATTACCTTATATTAGCTTGGGGGAGGGGCAAGCACACCCCTTATATTCTTAAAAAAATTAATTGATTAAGCTCTGTTGTAGTTCATTAAAGCTGTCTCCTTTTATTCCATTTTTGATAGCAATTCTTGGAATGCAATGCTGATATGGGCTACCAACAGATAATGGTTTGCACTCCTATCAGTTGTATCTGCTGATATCCTCCTCTCCCCCTAATTCCAGTTACAAGTATTTGTAAGGTAAGCATCTTCACGAGCTAATTGTGGAGAGCTACTAAAGTTTGCTTAAGCTCAATATGAGAACAGGTTGCCCAGGGAGGTGGTGGGGGCCCCATCCCTGGAGACATTCAAGGTCAGGCTTGATGGGGCTCTGAGCAACCTGATCTAGTAAAGATGTCCCTGCTTGCGGCAGGGAGTTGGACTAGATGGCCTTTAAAGGTCCTTTCCAACGTAATTCATTCTATGATTCTATTGTGGCTGAAATGCAGAAGACCAAAGAGCACAGCATTCTATTTAATATAGCCAAAGCATCCAGTGTAGCTTCACAATTTATAATATTTCTGATGAGTTTTGTTTCTCATGCTCTAAAACCAGTTCTAGAAACATCACTGAAGTAATGCAATAATCCCCAATAAGGAATCAGAAAACCTACATTTTAGCAAAGCATCTCTATGCTTTTGAGATGTGTTGAAAAAAACCCCCAAACAAACCCAAATTAAAACCAGAATAAAGCAATCCCATCTTCCTTCTTCCCCAATGGTTGTGGTACTTCACAGCTTTCATATAACAATTCTAAGGAGTTATTTAGGTTAGAAGATAGCAATTCCTTCATGTCACAGCTTGAAAAGTAAAGGGGATTAAATTATTTCTTTGCTGCACTGCCTTGTGATCTGAGAAAAATATATTTAAATTTGAGGAATGCATTCAGGCATTTATAACTCATAATATGTATCTATTCTGTAAATAACTTTTACTTAGTCTAGAATACTCTTAATTTGCTGTAGAATTTCACATTTTAAATAGAACTTAAAGCATTTTTCTAATCTGCTAATTTAATTTGCTTGTTTATCCTAGTTTAGAGTTTGCAGCATTTAATGTTGGGCTACTTTGTTTGCTTGTTTAGAATCATAGAATTGTTAAGGTTGGAAGAGACCCTTAAGATCATCCAGTCCAACCATTAACCTACCACATGTTTAGCATGTTTTTACTTTCTCTTTGCAGTATTAACTGTTTTTATTATTTGTTTTGATTGCTTAGATTGCATGCCACTGTATTCAATAACATGAAATGTCTCATGTTATTTTCCCATTTATTAAAGTTTTCATGCTTTGCTGAATTATAAATAAATGTGTGCAAAGCTACCAAGGATAAGGGGAATATATATCTTCTATTCTTTTAATTAAGTATGAGTTAGTACCCTTATGGAGAGCATTCATAATATTTCCAGTATTTTAGATGAGTCTATTGTGTAGTATTAGAGAATAGGTCTCTGATTTTTGTGGGACTTCAATATGCTGAAGAATTCCTGACTTGTTTTTTAATTTAATGGTATTGCTTAGTTAAAATATTGATTCCTGAGAAGTTCTAGTTTGCAGTAGAGGTTCATTATCTCTGTCTCTTTGATTATAATCACTTATACTAATACTTATTAATTGCATCCTAATATCTCTATCCTTTACTCATGTCTTGAGTCTGTTATCTCATGATAACAGGCTTTTGCAGTTCAGGTTTGGTAAGGTCTTTCTTTGAATCAACTTTATGGTTAACCAGCTAACATGGGATCAGATGGTATATTATGCTTGACTACATGTAAAACCTAAAATATCAGATGGAGATATGATATGCTACTATGAATCACTGCCTCTTCATTCTGTAAGTGGTAAAGTGTTAAATGAGACACGATGCGTGGCTATTGTATGCGTTGGATTAACTGATAAAAACATGTTTAAGGACCTCTACTGAATGGGCTAATACTGCTTTGTGATGAAAAATGTTGAGGCTGCTCTTTCTACTTGTCTTCCCACTGCCAAATTTTAAATTATTTTAATCATATATTAGCAAACCACTTTTTCACAAAATAAGTGAATAGGTTTCCCTTTGAATTATTTCCCCTTTCATTTCAAAGCGGTTTTCCTGTTACTCAGTAGCATCATCTTTATCAGTACTAGTCCTGTAGGATACCTTGGCCCACCTGTCTCAACTATTCCTGGTCCTAAATATTGGCAGTTCCACTAGCCGTAGCTCTCTTGAGGGGCTTCTCTACTGTCAATTTGCTTTTTGTTTAATCATGCAGACTGTGGCAGCTTTGCTGCCTCTTATTATAAAATTAGTCTCATCCATGAAGTATCTTTTTCTTTAAAGATTCATCTTTTTCTTTATTACTTTGTCTAGGATCCATTTAAAATTTTTGTTCAGTCTTTGTTAATGGAACATCATCTTTCTGATGTTATTTGCTCATTCTCTTCTTTTATTGGGCATGCTAAAAGAAGCAAAGGGTACAATCAGAATGAGTGGGACTTGAACAAAATAACAGGATCACAGAATGTTAGTTGGAAAGGTCCTCCAGAGATCATCTAGTCCAAGCCCCCACCTGAGCAGGATCACCTAAAGTAGATCATAGTGTCTCTGTCCTCCTGACACCCGTAGCATATTTATAGACATTAAATGTTGAGATCTTGTGTTGATGAGAACACGGGGACCACATTCTCCAAAGGCTTGTCTTGTTCCTCTCTGGGTATTTTGCATTCACACTCAGAAGCACCAGAAGTGCACATCCGAGCTGACAAAAAAAAACATCTGCTCCTTAAGGTATCTCTAGGCGGAAAGAGCTGTTAGAGCTGAGACTGCTATCAGGCAGCACATCTAAAGGCTGCACCGATGCATTCCACCTAGTCATGTATCTGACTCATTGGGTAGTCTGAAGGCTTTGCAGCATGCATTTAGTGGTATGACTAATGGCATGGTTTGTCTGGCTTTTTGTTTCTTCCTTTCTCAAAAAAGAGAATTATGTGCATAGCAAGGTACTTTCTCCTGCAATGTGTTTTTCTAACACTTTATTTTGCCTTCATCATCTTCTCAATTTGACAAAAGGAAAATGATTTCTACGTCAAACAGATTCAGAAATTTCTGACACTCCTTAGTTGCTGACCATGCTGTTGTATCAAACTGGACCCACAAAAGATTTAGAAAATAAAGATTTCTAATGTAATCTCTATGTTATATTACTGATTGCCTTGCAAGTAAAAAACGATACTCAAATAGGTTTAATACCTTAAGAAACCCAGTGTTGCATTGAATTGCATTAAATTTAACTCTGATTATTGTACACAATTTGAAGGCTTATTAGAACATACAGAGCAATGGTTAGTCCATGGTCCTAAAGTGCAGATCAAATTATTTCTGCTCACCTTCACTAAAGGAGGCAGCATAACCAAAGGCAACAAAGATGGCAATGTGAGGGGATTGTGACATGTATTTTGTATGGCCTTGTGACACACCACTCCAGTTACATGATGTAATTAATATTCCACTGTTATCAGCTAAGAGCTCTTTTGCATTATGGGAACAATGTGAAGAATGGCAGAATAGTCCTGCTCTTCTTTCCCCATTCACCAGGGAGAGTAGGGATATTTCCTGCTGCAACTCTGCCTTTTCATGTAACAAGCCCTTTCCATACATAGCAGAGTTTTTCTTGAGTCCTCCAAAGCTGGAGAGAAGTCAAGGTGCAGGATTTAGGAGAAAAAGGCTTATACTCTCCTATTCAAACCAAGTTTGTATTCATGCTGAGTAGTCTCCGCAAAGTAATGCAACAGTCTACAGCAATAAACAACGAACTTTCTAATCCACCAGCTCTATACACTTTGAACTGACCTATCTGTTATGAAAACAATAGTGTTTGCCACAAATATTTGCACATTTTTGATACTGCAAAACTACACATGTCTGAAAAACTATTGATTTTCTTTTTTCTGTGCTTGTTTTGAATCCCTAGAACAATACATTGTACATAACGTTTTGGGGTTTGTCTCTTCTGGGAGTCCACGCTTTTTCAGATCAGACAGTAATTTTGAAAGTTGCTGCTGCTTTATCGATTTTTCTGCCTGAATCCATTTTGCTAAGTAAACTGATACAGGAAATAGGGCTTGAGATCATTTCACAGGCACAATAACCAAGTCCTATCCCTTTGTAAAACACCAAAGCTTTATAGTCTTTAAACCTGATTTTTATTAGACCTAGGTGACCTGTAAAATTAGGAAAATCCCAGATCTGCTGGATAAGATGGAATCAAAATAAGCGAGTTTGCAAACCCTTTCTCCCCTGCTTGCTATGTCCTGGTAGGGACAAGTCCTTTTCCATGGGTTTCCTCTCAGTCACCTCAGGAACTGACCAACCACAGAATTCCTTCAGTGTCCTCATAGTTCCTGAGAAAAGGGCCTTTCTCTCTTTCCAGAGACATGGCCGGCCCACACCTCTTCTTGAAGGGGTAAGCCAGTCCTGTATTTGTGACTGGCTCCTGTCTGGCGCTGGAGGTTTCTGCCCTGGGTTCCGCCCTATCTGGGGTGCAGCAACCCCAGCCTGCCCTTCTATTCTCCTGCCACCCCAGTCTGCTTCACTAAAAACCTCTCTTATCACCCTGGCTGCACACCTTTGCTGTCTGAGAACGTACTCCTTCCATGGCAAGATGGTGAGTGAAGAAGGGAAGCTGTACCTTTCTCCTATAGTGAGTTAGTTTGCTCTTAGGGACTAGTAAAATGACTGTGAAAATGGCTGCCAGGGCATGTGAGGTGCTGGCTCTCCTCAGCCTATTCATGCTGCTGTAATATCTGCTCTGTGCTTTCCTGCTGCTGTGCTTCCTGCCCTGTCTGTTGGCAGTGGTGGAGCTGGTAGTGCTTCATTGCATAGGTGTATAGGGCACTGCCCCACACAGCCCTCTGTGGACGCCAAGCAAAGCATCACTGTAAGCAGAGTGGTATCTGAGCCCATGACTTGGAAAGTAGCCGGTTGTAGGCTTTTTTTTTAAGAGCAAGAGAGCAATTACCATTTAATCTTCATTAATTAAAGTCTAGACCAGACTTCACTGAATTCTGTGCCTTTCAGGAGAGAAGCAGCTTGCAGTTAAATGTTCTTTGAGGTGTGCTTTTCTAAGGGTGTTCCACTGCAGCACCTGTAGACACAGGTAATGCTCCATTACCAAATTATCACGTAGTGGTGATCAAAACTCTTCTCATGCTCATATGGAACAGGTAAGAAAGAAATAAACCATTCAGATAGGGCAGGGGATAATACTCCTCCTCCTCCTAAATGGAGTTAGCTTAAATAAGATTGTGTCCTTTACAAGGATATACTATATTGTGGTTTTTGTTTGTATAAAGCCAGATGCAGTTGAATACTTTACATGAACTGGCTCATTTTAATGTTAAACTTTGTAAACCTTTTGTGTCAAGGTTTTGTAGTAGTGCTGTAATTGATGTCTACATTTTCCATGGTCAGTATGAACATCCATGTATGTTGCAATGCCAAAACAACCCCCACCGTTGATGAAGTGCTTTACCTAGGAGCGGTGTTTTCCTGGCTTACTTGTGTGGGTAATATCTCTGCTGAGAAGACTTTTTGTTCCTTGCCATGAATTTCATGGCACTGAATTAGTTTTGGTTTTCGGTATGAGAAGATTGAATTAATTTTTTTGTGCCTTCACTTGCTTCAAATCTCCTAGATTTGGGAACAGCATTGCTGTTTTAAAATTCAAGTCACATAAGGGCCACTGTTACATTCTATAGTGGCTTTTTTTTTTTTCTTGGAGTAGTAAACTACATCACCAGGGATCCATTTGATGATGTTACCTGATCTCTTGTATAAAAAAGCCTGGAGACTTCTCAAATATAGTTTGGTTAAACTAGTATGTATCTTTTTCAGAGAAACCTTGATTTACAAATTGAGTTCCTGTAGACGGGGAGAGAGGATTAAACAACTTATATTCAGACCTAAAATAATCTATACCATGTAGCATGGCAAATCCTCTGTCTCATATAGTTTATTTGAATTGTTACCAAATAATTGTAGCTTTTGCAAAGAAAAATTGGTTTTAGAGATGTAAAAAACAGTTCTACTTACAGTTTTTAACCAGCGTCAGAGGTAAGAGGCATTCTTGCATATTTACATTAGTTTGCTTTTTAAAATATTAATTTTATGTGCATTCATGTTTGAGATATGACCAGAAAAGATTTGAGAAATAGGCTTTAAGATCAGTAATCTTATGCAATGATGCATATGGAGTTGAAACAAGTTGTTAAATTTCTGTACATTAGTGGATAATTTCGTAATGTCATTTTTCTGAGTCTGCTGTCATGTAGAATGTGTGGAAGAGTACACAAGGCCAAAGAGAGATTTGTAAGAACTTGCCGTTTGTTTCTGTAGGTAGGTTTCCATTTTGCGCAGTGTACAGTTTGCTTTTAAATTAACTGTTTGGAAAGCAGCTCACTACTTCAAAAGTTTTAAGTGAAGCCATTTTTAAGGTCAAAACTATGGTTTGGCCTTAAATCAAGCCATCAAACTAAACTGAAAGAGTGCAGTTGTTTTGGATAAAGGATGGAGAAATGTGTTTGGAGATATCGATGGTACCGCTACTGTGTGGCGTGTGACACGGCAGGTGAATTTAAGATACTGTCAGAAAGGATATGTTTTACTTGCTGTCATGGGTAGCATCTGTCATTATAAGTACTTTGCTTTCAAATACATGTTTGTTTTATTTGTAAACTATGTAGAGCTAACTTAAATGAAGACAAAATTCTGTAATGGAAATAATGGAGGCAAGGATATTATGGATTTCTAATACTATTTTAAGTATGGTTGGAGATAGTGAAGTATGGAGAAGTTTACTTTTGAGGATGAGGTTTTGCTTTAGGTGATGTCATAATTTATGACAGTTCTTTAGGGAAGAGCTTATGGTGGGGTGGGAACTAATTTTTCTGTGGTCATGCTATTGTCATGTTACATATCTGCCATTTATGGTTACACAGGAAGCTGCAGTCACCTTGAGCAAAGTGGGGAGGAAGAAGCTGCCTGATTGCAGATCAAAGGCAAAAGAGGACTTTTTTCTAGATACCGGAGGAAAGGGTGACAACACCTTTTAGTATTCTTACCTAAGGCTTATCAACTTCTCATTTCACTGAAAGCCTAAACTTACCTAGTGACAGGTTTGGGTAAAACAAATTACATGAGTCCTTACTTTGAAATTTTGCTTTGTAAAAGCTGGTTTTAGGGAGAAGGGCGATGGCTTTGAGGTGGCCAGGGTCTAGAATCAGGTAGGTTTTTCCTTTGTAGATAGGAGAGAGAAACTGACTGTGAAACAAGTGACTATTGGCATGTACTGCTTAGCCATGAGATGGTGACATTTTGACTGTCCATAGTATGATGTATGAGAAGGTGGATTGTGGTAATGATAATATTTGTAGATTTCATAAGCCATTTACTCTTCTAATTATTAGAAATGTATTTGCCCCTTAACTTCTTTAATTAACAGAAGGCATAATGTCAGGACATGTTTAAGCACTTGTGCTGGTACTTGCACAAGTCCATGCCAGGACATGCTCTTATGTGACCTAATCTAGGTGGTCCTGCTTGGGTGGGGAAGTTGGACTAGATGATCTTTCCAACCCCCTACCATTCTGTGATTTGAAGTAGAATACCTGTGTTAACTTGATTTTTCTATGAATAAACAAACTTTCTGTAATTTTCCTTGCTTGTATATGGGACACAGATTTATTAGTCAGTTCATATTTCTTTGTGCCCTGGCTGTGCAGTAAACATAAAATTTCTATCTCCCTTTTCCTCCATTCCACTTTAAATGAGTGAAAAAACCCCTTCAAACCCAGGAGCTATGTAAAACCACTATCTGCCCATTCAGAATAGCTTTCTTTTGTATTAATTGGCAACTGCCCTCTTTTTTAGAGCATGAAGGTACACAATAGTATTTCCTTTTCCAGATGAAATTGCATCATTACTTACATTTTTTCATTTTTCTCTTTTCTCAAAAAGTAATGAGTACAAAGTTCTGTTGTGCATTGTAATACTGTTGGTAGAACTGACTTAGGCAATCCTTTTACATTGATGAAAGAAAAAAGTCTTTGTGTTAATTTTTCCTTTATATTGATAGAGAATATCCCAGAGAGGTAATTTTCTGCTAGTTCAGAACTGTTCATTGGAATTTACAGCTGCAGCTTCACAGGGATTAGCACAGGTTTGGCCTCCAAACCTGACTGAACAGCATACATTGTATTCTACTCTGCTGCAGTGAACTGCAAACAATGTTGCTGCATGTGTTGACTTTTCATAAGATTTATTGTGCTTGTCCTGAGCTATTTGAGGATAGTCAGTATAGCATGTTAAAAGAGGGAAGCTTATTATAACAAAAGGTACTTGATGTAATTTCTACATTTCTTTTGGCAACAGGTAGTATAACAAGTCTGAAAATTGTGTGACAGCTTTTGAAAAGAACTGGCATTAACAGCTGAATTTCCCTATTTTTTAAGTGACTTCATGCCTGTATTCTGTTTCAACTCTGTGTAAAGAAACTAGTTGGTATCTTACTCTCAGAGCACCAATATGTGCCAGTGCAGCCCCTGTAAATGAAATGTGTCTTTCCGGGCAAGGAGCACTAACCAAGCCAGGGATGGGTGTATGCAGCTGATTTGGCCAGGTGCATTTTCAGGTAGAAGCTTTAAAGTCCCCTGTCATACCCACTGTCTGCCCTTAGGGCCCACACCATGTCCTAGCACTGACCCTCTCTGTGTGCTGCAGCTCCACCAAATGCGTCTGTGGGAGTCAGCAGTGGAGAAGGCTGTCAGATGGTGCTGTGAGATGCGCCGCTGAGCCAGGTGAATCTGTGCTCGGCGTGTCTGTTGTCAGGCAATGCCCGAGATCTATAGGAACAAACACCACTTGGCTTTGAAGTGCACGTAAAAACATCAGAATTGTAAAAAGGAGAATCCCGTTCCTTTTATCTAAAGAGCATAGTTTAGATTTAGGGAAAGTTGGAGTCCCTTGGTATACTATTAATTTACATTTCCATAGAGGCAATGGGTAGATTTACGAAGCCTTAAATATGCAAACTGTTTTTTAACTACCAGCTCAGATTTTTATGAAAAATGCAAACCAAACCAATCTTTCCACTTGGGAGCTGAATTCTAGTAGTTTATGTGTAACAACCAAGCTGTATCAAGGCACTGTTTTTCCAGAGTTGTTTTATGCTTAAAGATTTTAAAGAAATTAGATAACATAGAAATTATAAAAGCCTTAAATAAAAGTGTGCTTAAATACTTTTTTTTAAAAGCTTGCTAACATTTGGTTTTGAACATTGTTAGCTTGCTTTGGGAATAGCATGGCTGGAGCTTTTGTTTGTTTTGAACACCCATGGCCACTACAGTTATGTTTAGGTAGCTTATGTGATTTTTACATTAAAGCAGGTGTTCTCAGTTACTCAAACTTGTGTGACAATGGAAAAGGCTACTAATCACCAGGACTGAGAAAATTTAAAAAGCAGTGTAAAACTATGATTTTGATTGAATGGATCCATAAAATATCACTTTGAATTTGCAATGAGTGGGAGTATTTCTACTTTTCTACATTCCTGCATAAACTTTAGAAATAAGTCTTGTATAAGAGGTCTAATTATGGATACTTGTATCAAGAATTGCCATTCTGAAAACTCCATGCTTTTTTATAATTTATTTTTTCACAGGGACACAGTCTAGTCCTTATATACCAATATAAAATTGTGCTATTATGGAGAAAAAAAATGTAAAAAATAGCACAAAGCACTGGCAAATCAAAGTTCTCAGATTATGTTAATGAATTAAACATTAAGCATGACACTTTTTAAAATGCCTATGATTAGATTAATTGTAAAGAGAAAATAACAATGTTGATCTCTTGAGAAAACAAGGCTGACATTTAATACAGATTTTACTTAGGAAGAATTAGTGTTATTGTGTATCATGCATGTTTTAGAACCATTCATGCACATGAAAATGGGAAATCCTTGTAAGAATTTTAAGCTTCAGTATGTTTACCTGTATTATATATAATCATCCACCCCATCTCTCCTTCCGTTCTCAGCAGTTTTATCAATTCCTTGAGTTTAATTCATCTTCACCAGCCCTCTTCTAGTCCAGGAAAAGTACCATTTTTGCTTGTTAATTGAGATTGAGAAAAATTAGCTGATGAAGTCTGTGGGTAGGTCTAACCAATAAATAGAGGTATCATGCATTTTATCAGTTATTAGTAGTGGTGAGAAAAAGTGGTATGTAGTTCAAACTGTGCTAATATCCAAATAAGGCATAGCATGCTACTGGGTATTCTTTAGTCAGCTAACCAGACCAAGACCATATGACCATGGTATCTTTCCTTCTGCTATTTCTCTTAATAGTGTTACTCATGCTATACATAAAGCTTATGTTTTAGATGTAAGTTTTGAAATACTCTGGTCATCTCTAGATTTCTTCCATCTAAGTCTGGGACCTTGATCATTGGACCATATTCTGTTCTTACTAACACATATTGTATATTATTGCATTTCTAAAATGCGTTATCCCTCATTATCTTGCATTACTTGTAAC
>VXBZ01008509.1:3266-20178 GCA_013399135.1 Heliornis fulica
TTCCTTCCTTCCTTCCTTGCTTCCTTCCTTCCTTCCCTTCCCTGACCACCTGTCTTGGACCCCTCTTCCCTCCAGGGCTTTGTCCCATTGTGCTCTACCCAGCAATTCCCTCCAGAGGCCAAAGTCTGCTCTCCCCAACTCCAGGGTAGCAGGCTTCAAGCCTCCTTCCAAGGAGAGGTTGACCACCAATGGACTCACCTACTGCCCTTCCTTGTGGAAGGACACCACACCTTTCTGACATGCTCCCTCCCGGGGGCTGTTCTTGCAGGGCAGGGATGTGGCCTCCTTCCCTTCCATCTCCAGAATGAAGACTCCAGAGTCAGCGCCACCGGTGCTCAGGAGCTCATCTCGCCTGCTGTGGTGGGTGGAGAAGCTTGGGACCCCTCTCTCTGCTTGAGTATTTTGGGATGGTTTGCCTCCCTTTTAGCCATGGTGACTCTGTACCCAGGAGCTCTTCGCCTGAGCGTCTCTCCTCTGGGTCCCCTTTGAGAGCCTCAGCCTTGCAGGAGACCATGGGTCTCCTGCAGGAAAGACTCCAAGGTTGAGGCTCTTCCTGCAGGAGACCATGGCTGTGAATGACAACTTCCAAAATCACCAAGATCACCAAAAAATCACCTTCCAATGACAGCTTCCAAAATCACCAAGAAAGAATAAAATCTTTGCTTTTTCAGAGTTGTGAAGGTAGAAACTCATTTGCCTAACAATGAATAAACTTTCATAGTTTGATATATTTTTGTTTAATCTAAATAAGAATTTGCTTAGTAGCTGAGACCAGGATCAGTCCTAGTAGTTGGATGGGTCAATGTTGGGCAGACTGTAGATGAGAGGCCCCGCCCTGCTGCTTCACCAGAGCTCCAAGTCTGTTTTTAAGCCAGAACAGGTATTTTTTTTTAAATAGCTTCTAGAGAATTGTAGGTCCTAGGTATATTAATTCCACCATCTTTTCCTCTGGGAAAATATTAACACAATTGTACTGTTGGGGGAAAAAAAAATCAAGGCATAACTTTCAGAAGTTTCTGAAGGACTTCTCATGTTACTTCAGTTTACTTGCATAAGGTAAATTGACCAGACCATGGCTGGTCTCCTGCAGGAAAGACTCCAAGGTTAAGCCTCTTCCTGCAGGAGACCAGCCATGGTCTCCTGCAGAAAATACTCCAAGGTTGAGGCTCAGTGAGCCAAGATGTGAGCACGAGGCGCAGCGATACACGATGGTGTATCCGGCACCCAACTGAGCCCTGCAGCTGGTGGCAGCCCCGTCCTGGGGACATCACAGGAAGCAGAATGTGACCTGTGCTCCGTAGCTCTCAAGCAGACATGGGTCAATGCTCCCAAAGCCCCTCAGCATGCTGCTATTTGCCAGGTATCAAAAATGCCTGGTACACGCAGCAGACAGGTCACCGGCTCTGACAAGCTCCGCAGCTGCCGTCTCTCTGAACCCAGCTGCACATCTGAGTGTACTGCAGACAAGCAGAAGAGATGCTGGGATAGCTGGGGACTTCATCATATCACAGGCCCCAAGAGTTACCTTCCTGCCTTCTGCACACTCTTTCAAGAAAAACACCCCATCACACCCTGGACTCGGGGCTGAGGAAGGCAGTTTTCTCTCCTGACTCAGTGTTTCACGCTGCTACTCAGAAACTGATTTTAGGGTCACATCTGACTTCACACACACTATGTGGGCATCCTTCCAGCAAGTCACAAACTTGGCAGCAGATGGCATGAGAAAGCAGCCCCAGCTCAGTGCTGCCTTTGTAGTATTTACTGAATACAGAGATCTTCCACTTCCTTCATCCCTCCATCCCCTCCTCCCACCTCAGTGCTGCAAGGGCTTCAGGGACCATGGCTGAGACCATCACTACAACCCCCTCACATGTGGCTTGGAGCCAAACAACCCACAGGCTGGGTGACAGCCACAGGTTCCAAACTTTAGGAAAGCCTCCAACTGAGGGAACTGGGCGATGAAGCTGTCAAGCCACTCTCCATGACATCTGAAAACTCATGGCAGGCAGGTGAATTCCCCAGTGACTGGAAGAAGGGGAAAATTACACCCATTTTCCAAAAGGGCTGAAGGGAGGACCCCAGGAGCTACCAAACTGTTAGCTTCACCTCTGTGCCTAGAAAGATCGTGGAAGAGATCCTACTAGAAGCTATGCTAAGGCATATGGAGGACAAAGAGATGATTCGAGACAGACAGCATGGGCCAACATGGCCTCTACAATGGAATGACCACGTCAGTGGATGAGGGAGGAGCAACGGACATCATCTATCTGGACTCTGCGAGACCTTTGACACAGTCGCCACAAGAACCTTCTCTCCAAGTTGAAGGCACACGGATGGGATGGGTGGACTGGCTGGTGGATGAGAACTTGGCTGGAAGGTGACATCCAGAGGGCACCTGTCTCCATTTGGACATTGTCCAAATGGAGACAGGTGACAGGTGATGTCCCTCAGGGGTCTGTACTGGAACCAGTGTGGTTTAATATCTTCACCAAATCCAGACTGTGGCATCGAGCGCACCCTCAGCAGTCTGCAGATGACACCAAGCTGAGTGGCACAGTCAACATGCCAGAGGGACAGGATGTCATCCAGACAGACCTGGACTGGCTACAGAGGGGGGCCCGTGCAAACCTCATGGAGTTCACCAAGGACAAGTGCAAGGTCCTGCACGTGGGTCGGGGCAACGCTCATCACCCAGACGGGAGGGAGGTGGTGTGATGGAAAGCAGCCCTGCAGAGAAGCACTCGGGGGTGCTGGTGGACAAGAAGCTTGACATGAGCCAACAATGGGTGCTCACAGCTCAGAAAGCCAATGGCACCCTGGGTGCATCACAACAAGTGTGGTCAGCAGAGTGAGGGAGGCAACTCTCCCCCT
Organism: Heliornis fulica; assembly: GCA_013399135.1. NCBI lineage: Eukaryota > Metazoa > Chordata > Aves > Gruiformes > Heliornithidae > Heliornis > Heliornis fulica. The sequence continues at coordinate 6,138 of VXBZ01008509.1, forward strand.
CTGCTCTGCTGAGACCTCAGCTGCAGTACTGTGCCCTCAGCACAAGAAGGACATAGTCCTCTTGGAATGGGTCCAGAGGAGGCCACAAGGATGATTAAAGGGCTGGAGAACCTCTCCTGTGAAGACAGGCTGTGAGAGCTGGGTTGGTTCAGACTAGAGAAGGCTCAGGGGAGACCTCAGAGGCCTTCCAGTACCTGAAAGGACCTACAGGAAAGCTGGGGAGAGCTGTTTGTAAGGACATGGGGCGATAGCNGACTGGGTGAAGTGCAATGATTTTGGTAGGTTTAGAAGACCTGAGAAAGACATTCTTCACTCTGAGGATGGCAAGACACTTGAACAGGTTGCCCAGAGAGGTGGTGGAAACCCCATCCCTGGAGACATTCAAGGTCAGGGTGTGTGAAGCTCTGAGCAACCTGATCTAGTTCAAGGTGTCCCTGCTCACTGACTGTCCTGCCACAAAACCAAGTTCCATTAGTGTTGTCTTTGTACCCAGCTGCCATTGGTTTTTACCTGCAATTCTCCAGCACTGCCTCATTTGAGGAAAGGGCCTTGGACTCCTTGGGGATACTGCAGTATTTCTGAAAATATTAGTTCAATTTAATAGCAATACCAAAGCCAGAACGTTAGAGCATGAATGCAAGCCAGGAACACTGCTGCTCAGTCTCAAGTCCTGTGAGTTTCTGTCTCATCCATCTCAGAAAGTTTGCATGTAAGGAGACTGCCCCAGACCAGGCCTTCCAGCCTGAAACAGAGACAGCTGGAGGAGGAGGTGCTTATGGAGAGCAATAAACACCATGGGAGGAGTAGGGGAAGTTAATGTTTACTGCCATCCATAGCAGAAACTGATTGGCATCAGCTAGAACAGCAGTAGAGAGGTCCAGAGGGAGCAGCAGAACCCTGGAAATCACCTCTTACAGGATATTATGGATGCCAAAAGTTTATACAGATCCAGAAAATTCTTAGAAAACTTCAGGGAAGAAAATTTCTGCTATTAGTGAATGCAAAAATCCCACCAAGTCCCATGGCAGAGCTCAGAGGGTTGTGGCCAGCCTCACAGAGACAGCAGGAGTCCTGTAACAGGTAGTGCTCCTCGGAGGTTGGTCCTGGGTCCAGCCTGTCCAACACACTCATCACTGGCTGGCTGAAGGGACAGGGCACCCCAGCAGGCCAGCTGAGACAGCTGGGAGGAGCGGCTGATGCGGCAGAGGCTGCTCTGCCACCCCGGAGACGGGCAAAGGAGCGAGAATGAAGCAGACAGTAACCCTAAAAAATCCCACAAGGGCAAGTACAGAGTCCTGCAGCCAGGGAGGAACAGCCCCAGGCACCAGTGCAGGTCTGGGCTGACCTGGGAGTCCTGGAGGACAACAGGCTGACCCTGAGCCAGCAACGGTCCCTTGGGCCAAGAAAGCCAAGGGCATCCTGGGGTGTGGCAAGGAAAGGGTGGCCAGCAGGCCAAGGGAGGTTCTCCTCCCCTCTACTCTGCCCTGCTGAGGCCTCATCTGGGATATTGTGGGCAGTGCTGGGCTCGCCGGCTCGGGAAGGACACGGAGCTGCCAGAGGGGGACAGGAAAGGGCTGTGGAGATGCTGAGGGACCAGAACATCTCTCTGATGAAGAGAGGCTGAGGGACTTGGCACCTTTTAGCCTGGAGAAGAGAAGACTCAGGGGGATCTTATCAATGCTGATAAATACTTGAGGGGTGGGGTCAGTCTTTTCTCAGTGGTGCCCAGGGACAGGACAAGAGGCAATGGCACAAACTGGAACAGAGGAACTTCCATCTAACCATGAGCAGGAACTTCTTTGCTGGGAGGGTGGCAGAGCCCTGGGCCAGGCTGCTCAGAGGCTGTGGAGTCTCCTTCTCTGGAGACACTCAACCCCCTCCTGGACGCTGTCCTGTGCAGCCTGCTCGAGGGGATCCTGCTCTGGCAGGGGCTGGACTAGATGATGTCCAGAGGTCTCTGCCAACCCTGGTCATTCTGTGACTCTGTGACTCAGGAAGTCCCTGGAAGTGGGCAGGGGTGTGTGTGTGGGGGATCATACTGTGTATTAGCTATTCTCATGCTACTCCACAAATTTTCTTCTGTGATTAACTTCTGTGTTAATCACTTCTGTGATTAACTGTGATTCTGATAAATTTTGGCTACTGGTGCTGCTGGAAGCTGAGGAGTTGGGCAATGGGTTGCCCAGGTAAGTGGTGGAGTCACCATCCCTGGAGGGATTTAAAAGGCAAATAGACGACGTGGTGGAGGACATGATCCAGAGGTGGACTAGGTGGGGTCAAGTTGTGGTTGGACTCGATCTTAAAGGTCTCTTCAAACCCAAGTGATTTTATGATCTTGGTCTGATCTCCAGTGTCCTCTCCTCCGTTCATTTTCTTCTCTCTTCTCTCACATCAATTCAGCCTACCTGTCTGCTTCTCAAAATTCCACTTTCCCCAGATACTTAGAACACAATAAAAGCTCTTCTAAGACCTGTCTTCCCAACTGTCACTTGCCTCCTACACTTGCACTTCTAATCTCTTCATTTGGCCTCAACAAATCTCAGCCTTGAAGCACTGCTCTATTCCCTCCACCCTCTTCTATCATGCTTGTGCTGAAGACTGGGATTGTAATATCAGCTCCAGTTTCTGATGGTGGTTTTGCTCCCCCTTTCCATTATGTTGCCTTCTGCTTGTCTCTGGGCTCAATATGGTCTCACTATGGGCTCTGCTTCTGCTTGTACGTGGTGTTATGCTGGGGAACTTGCTGCAGGATGTTGGGGAAGCTAAAAGTGCTCCTTGTGTTCAGAAAGCAGCAACTAGACAAATTCATAGAAGAAAAGTCTTCCAAAGTCACACATACAGGGACACAGACCACTCCCAGCTCAGCAAGTCTCCAAGCCAAAACCTGAAGAACCCTCTGGCCTGCATCCTTGTACACTGCCCTGTTCCTATCCTCCTTCCTGGGACTCCATTTCTAGCTGTGGTTGGAGATGGGTACAGGGCAGCTAAACTCTTCCTGTCATCCAGTAGAGCTCTTACCTTCTTGAGCTCTTGTATCATCCTACCCCAAATGCCTATCCAGGCCAGATCTAACACTGCACATCTCATGTGCCACACTGCAAATGGGCTAAGTACCCAAAAGTATAAACCCACAAAATGTATTGTCCAGTAACAGAGCTGGGGAAAGCATCCCTGGCACAATACACCTTAGAAAAAAATATACAAAACCATCATCTTCAAGTACTCATAACCATCTCTGAACATTTTGCTCACTCAACAAAGGCAGCTTAAACCTTCACATTCTTCCTAGTATTTTAGCTGAGAGCCACGTGGGCACTGATCTATCCCTGTTGGCATGAAAATTACAGGCTACTGTATGTTTCTCTGCACCCTGTCTGACACATGGTATATTCCACTCTAAAAGTGGTGGAAGGACATCTGAGCCAGCTCCTCTGCACTGACACTCTTGATTGCCCTTAGCTTTCCTGGCCAAAAGCTCACACAGCCATTCAGATGCTTTCACATCGATCCCCTGCAAACCCTGCAGAAGATGGGGACTGTTCCAAAAACCTTGCCCCAAAAAAATTGCACTCATGGACCCAGTAACAGAAAATCTGTTAGTCTTGCAAGTTTCTTCTTGTAGGAATTCGATCAATGAAATTTGTAAGTGCTAAAACAAAAGCTTTAGCTCTTTTACAGCCCATCACAAGAACAACTTGGGGAGTTGCCATAGCTACTGACTGCCCTAAACTACTGCAGCTACTGAACCAACTGTTTCTGCCTTGGACAGAAATGAAAGGACAGGCAGTCAACCAGCCTGTGTGTGTGTGCCAGGCCAGCCTTGGCACAGAAATGCAATTCAGCAAACTCTCAGCAGATCTCAAAAGCTGGGACAGAGCAGAGTTTTAGAAAAGGGCCGTACATAAGCCCAAAAGAAGCTGCACTTCACATCTGCACCAGTGTCTGGAGCCCAACACAGCAATGTGGCTGCAGGGCAAAGCCATGTGGGGAGACTAAGCAGAAACCAACCACCTAACATCTCCCAGTGTGCTGTTCAACCATGAATTAGTGAACCACAGGATGGACATCTCCTCACCCACACAGCCCCAGCTCACCCCAGCGTTCAACACGACAGTGTGTGCTACCAGCTTTCAAATGCATGCCCCAATTTTTTGCTCTAGGACCAGCAGAGCTGATGTCCTCAGTCTGAAATGCATTTCAGAAAGAAGCAGCAACCTTGCTAACCATCCTCAAGTGCAGGATCCCAGGCTGCCTGCCAGAGAACAACATCAAAGCTACTCTGATTCGCCCAAGGAGGCTGTAGGGAATCATGCTGAACCCCAACTCCCTACAGCTGGGCTTCCCCAGCAGCCCTTACTGATCTTTTGATGCACATAGAGTCCCATGACCATTCAAATATTGTTTTGGAAGTCCCACTGAAAGGAGGCAACATTTGAAAAGTCTGTTGCCACAGCAATGGCTCTGGTGCTCAGATCAGGTAACAATGCTCCTGAAGGAAGCTCTCACTTTCCAAGTTTTTTTTAGCTAGTCTACCTAATGAGGTACCCTTTAATAGCATTTGTTAGAGGACTGCCTCAGGCCCTCTTCTGCTGTCCATTTGTCACAACATTTACAAGTTGTCTTTCCTGAGGTCCACACACTGATAAAACCACAGGTTTCTGTGCTGGTGTTGTAATTTAGATTCCTACACTTTGCTCTGCTTCAGACCTTTAAACAAGTACTGGGTCTGTTGCCATTTGCTCAGGGATACCTGAAGTATCCTGACCCTGTGCTGCTGGAGCAGTGCATGTCGGTTGAGTTGGACCTGATGCCTTCTCACTCCCAGCTGTATGTTTCCCTGCCCCATGCACACTCACACTCCTACCCCAAGCATTCCTGCAGGCCTTGTCCAGGCTAATGTGCTCTACGCTCCCCTTGAGCTCTGGGTGCAGTTTTGGGCACCACAGTACAAGAGGGACACAAAACTACTGGAGAGTGTCCAGAGAAGGGCAATGAGGATGGTGAAGGGACTNGAGGGAACGGCATGAAGCTGCGCCAGGGGAGGGTCAGGCTGGGGGTCAGGAAGAGGCTCTGTCCTGAGAGGGGGGTCGGGCACTGGCACAGGCTCCCCAGGGAAGTGGTCCCAGCACCCAGCTGGGCTGAGGACGCTTTGAACTTGCACTTTCCTGGTGAAACTGGTGCTGCCACGTGACCCCAGCACTGCAGGACCTGCCCGTGCTGCCACTCTACACCAACGCACTCCTCCACCAGCTGAGTAAAGGCAAATGAAGATGCTCTGAGCTCAGGGTCATAAAGGCAAAGGCTAACTCTGAAGATCTACAGAAGGACCTTCCAAGCCTCATCGGGGAAACAACAGATGACATTCAGTGCAGCTCAGCATTAAGTTATAGACTCAGGAAACAACATCCTAACGTTACATGTAAGATAACAAGCTTCCAGTTTACTGCAAGCATTCAGGAAAATTCCAGCTCCTCGTTCCACAGTGGTAAAACAAAAATCAAGTCTAATATGAGTTACCAGTCTAATACAAGTCTAATATGAGCTACCAGGACAAAGGTGCAGCACAGAACTCCCACTAGCCACTCTGTCAAACCATGGTGTGCCAGCATCTCCACAGTTGTTCACAGTTCTGGTTCCATCTCAGCCTCTGCTGACAGCTAGAAAAATATATACAACAGAGATGGTCAGAAATAGGATTTCTGCAGTGGAAATCACAAAAAATGAGAACTATTTAATCTGGAAAATTGAATGACTCGGGAGGAGTATGACAGATCCATAATGTTATGAATAACTTGGGGAAGAGGGGTGTAATCAAATGTTCACTATCTCTGCAGTCACAACAATCAAGAAAGGATGCTGCTCCTCACATAAGCTGTTGGGATTCTGCTGCAGGACTCTGGATGCCAGAAGTTTCCATGGGTTTGGGGCAAACAATAAGTAACACCATCAATGTCTTTTGAGAATTAGTAAATCCACAGAAGCCATACCCAGCTCTGTAAATGCCTGTGCCTCAAGGGGACACACACACACCTACTTGCTGCAGGTTTTCCCTGCTGCTACTCTCTTCCCCAGGGCCTTGTTCTTAGTCACTGCAGGAATAGTCAGCTAGATACACCTGTGGTCTGATCTAGAACAAAACCTAATGACCTCTCCTGATAGATCTGCCTTAGGAGCTGGGTGAAACAAGGATTATGCCAGAGATGAAAACCACAAACAGTGGCTTTTCATTGACAGCTTTCTGCCCTCTCTGGCTGGTCAGGCAAAGCAGCAGCTATGCTCTTCTTTATGACTCAGACCATACACAAAAACCTTGGATCCCACAGTGCACAACAGAACAGCTTAACCATAAAGGTAAATCCAGAATCCACACATCAGCCCTTCGCACACTCCTGGAGGCTGGCAGAGCTACGAAGTGAATCCAAAGCAAACCCAGCACCCAGGTCTGGTGGTAAATCCTCTGATCCTGAAGCTGACAGAGATTACCTGCTCCTGTCCTTGGGGGTTTAAATCCCAAGACAACTGTGCACAGCTAGACAACTTGAATACATGGGCTGGGGCTGAACATGGGTAGCTCTGTGCTCATTTCCATATTGTTCAGTGTCTGCTGTACCACAAGAGCTTTGACTCCACACTTACCCAGTCGTGGAAGCCCTCAGAGGAGGCAGCAACACAACTTCACAGAGAGAACACTCTGGTCTTGTATCACAAACCAAGGCAGAGCTGTCAACATATTATTTAAGAACCTAATTTGCCTTTTATGTTATTCAGACTCAAAATATGGATCCTCGTTTAGACAGGATATGAGGAATTTTTTTTGACTGAAAGAGTGGTCAGGCACTGGAACAGGCTGCCCAGAGAGGTGGTGGAGTCACCAACCCTGGAGGTGTTAAAAACCCGACATGTAGACGTAGCGCTCCATGCAGACATGGCTTAGCTGACATGGTGGTACTGGTTGAACTTGATGATCTTAAGAAGTCTTTTCCAACCTTAAAGATTGAACTGGGGATTGGACTAGATGACCTTCAAAGGTCCCTTCCATCCCAATACATTCTGAAATTCTGTGGTTCTATGAAATTAGGTAATTTTGTGAACATGACTGCTCATCATCAACCCCAGGTTGGAGAAGTTCTCATCTCTAAAATCAATTGGAAGGCTCAAGTATGAAGAACTTAAGTTTGTGAAAATAGAAAAAGAACTGTGACATTCAAAACCATAGCAGTGACTATGTGACTACTTTAGCCCTTGTTAAAATGGTAAGAGCCACTCTGAATAGCTGAAGCAGCAGTGGATTGAGGTATGTTGACTTTATTAAGGCTTCTGACACTGGCTCCCATGTGGATTTTCATATGCAGAGTAGAGACACATGCTTAGATGAAATAAGCCAGAATGCCCAGAACTCTCTGAAACTGTCCCCTGATTCAGAGTGAAAATGAGAAGCCTTTTCAATAGGAGATGGTAGAACTGCTATGAGAAGTCAGAAAAGGGTCTGCATAGCCAAAACCTATATCTTAGCATCACCAGCAATGACTGTTGAGGGAAGAATAGAAGAAACAGGACAAACACTGATCTTTACTGTTCTCCTAGCACAGCCCCTCGGTTGGGTCTGCTGGGCAGTCTCATTAGCAACATGGGCAATGGAGTGGAAAAGAGACTCAGTCAACACAAAAGTACCACCAAGCTGTGAGCAACAGTGAGCCCAGAACAGAGAATAATCCTGACACACAGGAAAAATCTTTAGAACCCAAACCCCTTCAGAACCCAAGGTCTCTGGGGAGACCTTTTAGCGCTTTGCCAGGACCTCAAGGGGGCCTACAAGAAAGATGGGGAGAGGCTGTTCAGTAGGGCCTGTTGTGACAGGACAAGGGGTGATGGTTTTAAAATAGAGGGAGGGAGATTTAGATTGGATATTAGAAAAAAGTTCTTTCCTGTGAGAGTGGTGGAGCACTGGAACAGGTTGCCCAGGGAGGTGGTGGATGCCCCTGGATCCCTGGAGACGTTCAAGGCCAGGTTGGATGAGGCCCTGAGCAACCTGATCTAGTTGGGGGTGTCCCTGCTTCTTGCAGGGGGGTTGGACTGGATGACCTCTGGGAGTCTCTTCCAACTCTAATCATTCTATGATTCTATGAAACTGACGTGAGTCCTGCACCACGGGCAAGTGAACCACCCAAGCAGAGAAGGGGTGGACTCAAAGCAGGAAGCAAATAGAGAGGTAAAAGCAGGGTTCCTACCTTCCCAGAAGGTCAACTTTTGTGAAAAAGACAAAAGATACTTTGGACACATTAAAAGAAGAGCTGTACACACAGCAGGTGAAGTAATTTTTCCTGTTTTCAGATGTCTTTGGGGCCTGAGACAGGACAGTGCCCTCGGGTCTCAGCTCGAGGGCCACACAAAGGGACCACCGGGACACCGCTGCATCCCCTGGAGTCAGCCTGAGGCAGCAGGCAGCTCAGTGCTGCTCTCAAGATGCACCTGCAGTGCCCTGCAGTTCTGCTACACAGCTCCCCTCACCTGCTGCTGGCACTGCCCCTCCCTGCCCCTGCATCCATGTGCATCCATGTGCAGGGCTCAGCCACCTGCCACAGGGAGCACAACCTCAGCACTAGGGGCAGGGACACACATCACGGGTAGCAACGGCTGCTGAAAACCAACTGAGAACAGGGCAGCCCTCTGGCATCCCTCCCAGCCCTCCCCCACGGGGAAACCCCTGCCTGACTATCAAGCCCTGCCTTTGGATGGCTGAGGAAAGAACCTGGCTTAGCTCCCTGCTTGAATAGTCCATCCCCTTGGACAGTACCTGCATCCACAAAATTTATCCTTCTCCAGCTGTGCATTTGATATAAAGGAGACCAGGCACCCTTCACAGATTTAAAAAAAAATAAATAAATAACCCTAGAAAGTGGGCAGTACTGTCAGATAATCGTTCACCTGGTCTCAGTTTGTAGCCTAGGGCTGGGTGGATTAATGGCCCCTTGGAGCCCACTGTCATCCTGCCAACCAAAGAAAGCTCTTAAGGGTACAACTCTTATCAGTACATTATGTGAACCTTACGTAGGTCCATCCTCTGCCCCAACACCGACTAGAATGGAACAAGATCCCCTGCCATATTAAATCTGCTTTGCCTCCAAATGGGGCAGTTCTTGCCAGCTCCTGAGCCATGCCCAGGAAATGTCTGGGAAGGTCCACACCAAGACATGCCAAGAACAACACAAGCATAAAGCAGTACTGATGATGGTGATCCATGCCTCCAGTCTGTCCTCTAGCACTCTTAAGGAAAATCTTTTGGGAACAGCTTAGACAAATGGCCAACTTCTAGCTACATTTTGGAAAAGGCATCATGTCCTCTCTGCACGTTTCCCAGCCTTCCTTCCACTGTGTGCACCAGGAACTCATTCTGAGCAGGATCAGCAAGTACCACACAAAACCAACAGCATAGCAACACAAGGAAATACAACGTGACCTGAAATAAAACCAATCATTCAGATTTAAACAGATGTCTAGATTATAACTTTTCATTAATCTTTACTAATAGCCCTTTAACTCAGTAACCCTCAGCAGACATCTAGGAAAAATTACTCCAATGAAATTCAATATTCAAACATAAGCCTAGTTTTAACTGCTGTCTTATATGGCCACTTTATAGAGCATTGCATTGCTATCCACCCCCTGCCACTGGAAAGAAACATGATCATCAAAATCTCAAAAAATCAGTAAAGTTTTACCCAAGACTCTGGAAAGCTGCTCTTGCTGGGCTGAATTAATGCTCTTCAGGGCACACTGCTATCTGTCCTGGCTTATCTGCAAGAAGCTGCCCTGGCCTACCTGACGCCTGACACAGCCCCTCAATGTAAATTCAATTTCTCTGCTTAGTGCAGATGCAGAAGGTGAAATTGCTGACACCCTTTTCTGACACTTCACTGGTATGTATGAAGAGCAGTGCTTTTGCAGACAGGCTCAGCACTCTGCCCTAGCCTGCACTTGCAGCCAAAACACACAGGGCTGAAAGAGAGCTGCAATAAGTAGCGAATCAGACCTAGGGAAGGGGCCCTGAGGAAGCCAGGGAAGATGAACCAGGTGACAGATGCCACTGCTTATGCTCACAGAGCAAACTATGGTTTAGATTTGAACTTTAAACTTGCAGCAGCAGAGCTGCCTCTTTAGAGAAGCCTGCAGTGGCTGTGCATGCATGCTGGCAGTGGCAGGCTGCAGCAGCTCTTGCATGTGCTGGACCCCAGCAACACCAGCAATGCAGCGTGACTGCACCTTTGGGATAAACGTTTGTTAGAGGGTGAAGAGATTAGCAGCATCCCTGGGCTCAACTGGCTGGGGAACAGCAAGGATTAATGCTGCTGGCATGAAAAGCCCAGGGGGAACTGTCAGCCATCTGAAACACCTCTGGCATGAAAGCTGCCAGGTTTGGGTTACACCGTGTAGCCTGCCTCCAGGACTCCCTGCACGGGTAGCATCACTGAGGGCTCAAAGTGATCCTTCCAGGGCAGGGAGGAGACCGTCTCCTAGTTGTTCCTTTTGCAATCCATGAAACACACGCTCTGCTCTACAACAAGCCCCTGGGTGCTGTTACTGACCCGAGGATCCACGGCAGGGAGGGCTGCAAGCCAGCAGGACAGCAGGCAGGCAAGACAAGGCACGATGCCGGCAGGAAGCCCGGCCGCACACCCCACCCAGCACAGGCACTGACTCACAGGCAGCCAACGCCTGCATGATTCTCCCTGATCTGAACTGATGGACCTCAGGTATGGCTTTCACAACCACTTGTGCAGGTAAACGGGGGCTGGCTCGCTAACTAACACACTGGGAGTAACCTCCAGATCCCTCACGGCCTCCCAACACAAACTCTTGGGAACTCTGTCCCCTGGCTGTACAGCAAATATTGTGATCTTGGGCTCCTTTAGAACAACAGGCATTTTTTCCCCTGCAATCTCCCACCCTGCAGCTTCAGCATGTATCTCTTCTCCACTGGCATGTGCAAAGTCAAATGAACAGAGGTATACAGGAGCTTATGTCACTCTCAAGTGTGATTTACTCAACGAGGACAGCTGGCTGGATTGAACAACTCTAACAAGAGTCTTTTGTGTTCAATTTATTGCTGACAACACCCTCAGGTAACTAAAAAGTAAATAAAACAACCTTTACAAACAGATCACCTGAATCTTTTAAGGAATATGTACTGCCTTTGTGAGAGCACAATTGAGCTATGGGGACTTATACACAGCCCTCAGATGGTAACAGGGAGGCTCCGAGACAAACTGCCAGGACGGTGTTACGGCAGCAGTCATGGCACTGACAATGGCCCACTCAAAACCACTGATGAATTTATCAACAGAATATTTTCACCTCCAGGCTGAGGGTCTCAAAAGGACAAAGGGCATTTCACACACAGGATATACAGCACTGCACCAGACACTGGGCAAATGGCCCAAAAGGGTGAGTGTGTCTCACGGCGCTGACTGCCAGAGGCCAGGCATGGGTACCACACCATGGACCCTGCTCTGGGCTGGAGCTCTAAGGGAGGACTCACGCTTCCTACAGATCCTAGAATCATAGAATAGCTAGAGTTGGAAGGGACTCCCAAAGGTCATCTAGTCCAACCCCCCTGCAAGAAGCAGGGACACCCCCAACTAGATCAGCTTGCTCAGGGCCTCATCCAACCTGGCCTTGAACGTCTCCAGGGATCCAGGGGCATCCACCACCTCCCTGGGCAACCTGTTCCAGTGCTCCACCACTCTTACAGTAAAGAACTTTTTCCTAATATCTCCCTCCCTCTATTTTGAAACCATCACCCCTTGTCCTGTCACAACAGGCCCTACTGAACAGCCTCATCTTTCTTGTAGGCCCCCTTGAGGTACTGGATCTGAGGGCCAAGGTCCACTGACGGGCTGGGGGCTTCAGCAGCTGCTGCCAGGATTCTCCTTAATACAGAGACAGCAGGGGGATACCTGGCCTCTGCTCCCTCTTCCCAGAAACAGGCTGGAGCTACTCCCCATTCACTTGCATAAAGCTACTCCTTTGCCTGCAGTGGGCACTGACGCTGCAGGAGCATAGCTGTAACTTCCCAGGGAGATCACACTAAGCACCCAGCTGCCTCCTTCAGCACCCAGTTAAGAAGCTGTTTGGGGTCAGAAGTGTGGGATGGGATTTCCAGCAGGAAGGTGCTGAGCAGTACTTCTCCCACAGACCATAGCACCAACCTCAAAGTTTATCCAGCTCCTGCCAGCCTACTGTCCATAAAGCATGAAAAGGTTCAGATGCCAACAGATTCATGATTATCGTGGGAAAACCTCATTCCAAATTCTCAGTGTCATTCTGCTAGAAAACTGCTGATCTTGAAATACTCCATATTAACAAGAAAGAGGCAGTTCTAGCATGCAGTCTGCATTTGCTTTTAAATCCACTGGTATCTAATGGATGACGGACAACAGGTACTCCAGATAGAAGACAAATTCTATTGCCCTTGAAGCATGTCTATTCCTACAAACATTACACAAGCTGCTAAGGAGGAAATCTGCAGACTCCATTCCAAGAATTAATTTATCTGAATCCCATCCTAAATGAAGACCAGAGCCAAGAGGGCATATTACATTCTTCCAGCATATTTAAGAAGGTCAGAGTTAAGAAATCGAGCATAAGCCACAAACGGCCGCAGAGGGTCTCACCCTAGCACTTGGCACGGGCACGGCTAGCTAACCGCGCTCCCTCGTGTTCTTGATGTGTCCTTTCTTCTGTTGTACTCCCTGGGCTGGAGGAAGGAAGGATGTTTAACAGGAAGGAAGACTGGCTTGGCTCTGCCAAGGCAGGACCACACCACTTCCCCCACCAGGCTGTTCCTTTCTGCAGAGGAGGGAAGAAGTCGGAAATCCACATTTTCTGTCTCATCCTCATTGTCAATAAGGGGGTAAAGTTAACCCCACATGTCACAGAACAAGCAGCACTAATGTCAAAGGCAGAAGCAGGCTGCTCAGGATGGCACCAAGTTATGAAAATCTCCTACACTGGAGATGCCACAACCCCTGGGACCTTGTTCTAAGGTCAGACCAATCTTGCAGTGAATATTATTTTCCTTTATGTCCAATCGGGACTTAACATGTTGCATCTTCCTGCACCTTGGCTGGGGCAATCCCAGTATTGGGATTGGGCAATCCCAGTATTGGTAAAGATTGAGAGATGAAAGTGTTGAGAGCAGCCCTGGAGAGAAGGACCTGGGAGAACTAGTGGATGAGGCAGCAATGTGTGCTTGCAGCCCAGCAAGTGTGTCCTGGGCTGCATCCAAACCAGTGTGAGCAGCAGATAGAGGGAGGGAACTCTACCCCTCTGCTCAGCTCTGGTGAGACCCCACACAAGTGCTGTGCCCAGCTCAGGGGGCCCCAGAAGAATTACACTGAGTTGACAGAAGGCCACAAAATGCTCCAAGGGCTGGAACACCTCTCCTGTGCCAAGAGAGATGGGGTTGTTCAGTCCAGTGAAGAGGAGAGAAGGCTCTGTGGAGACCTTGTGACCTTTTGGTATATAAAGGGGGTTATAAGAAAGATGCAAGATTTTTTTCACCAGGGCTTGTAGTGACAAGGCATGGGGCAATGGTGTCAAAATGAAACAGGGTTATGTTTAGATTGGGTATAAGGGATATATTTTTATGCTGAGGGTGGTGAAACACTAGCACAGGTTGTGCAGAGAAGCTGTGGATGCCCCCTCCCTGCAGTACTCAGGGACAGGCTTTGAGCAGCCTGGGACAGTGAAAGATCCACCAAACGCTCACACTTTAGACACCACCTCACCAGTCATGAGCTGCAGACCAGCCCCCTGAGCTGTTACACAGCCACACATGTGGTCACTGCCATTGCACTGCCGGCCTTCCCCAGCTTTCTGCCACCAGAGGTGCTCCAGGTGCCCCGCTGGCTCACACACGGGGACTGTGCTGAGCTCTCCCGGCCACAGGCTCCAACAGTCACAGGAGTCACTGGAGGCACACACAAGGCAGAGATCTCTAAACACAAGAATAAAGGAGAGAGGGAGGGAGGAGGCGGGGGAA